>VXBW01006619.1:639995-697519 GCA_013400375.1 Thinocorus orbignyianus
TTTTTTTTTTAATTTTCTTTTATTGTTCATTATATTATTATTCTTTATGTTTTTATTAAAGTAGTTTAGTTTTTCTAAACTCCTGAATCTCTTTAATTTCTCCCTCTCCTCTCCTTTTTCCTTTTTTAAAAAAGGGGAAGGGGGGGGTGTGTGTGCTATCTGTCCTTCGGTTCTGATTTGCTCAGAACCACGACACGTGGATAGTAGGATTAAGTGCACCCTCAGAAAGTTTGCCAACATCACCAGGCATATCTCTCCAGCTGATATGCTGGAGAGAAGGGATGGAATCCAGAGGGAGCTGGACAGACTTGAGAGGTGGGCCTGTGCAAACCTCACGAAGTTCAACCAGGCCAAGTTCAAGTTCTGCATGTGGGTTGAGGCAATCTTATGAGAGCTGCATATAAAAGTGAAGGCTGACAGATTTTGTGTGACACTCACCTTTCACTGATTTGGTTTTGCCTTAAAATGCAGAAAACGCCACCAAACTGGTTTTAATCCTTTCAATGTTTCCTAGTATCTTTCAAGGTTGTAATGCACTAAACAGAAACATATAAACACTAAGAATAGCCAAGCCATCAATTCTGATAACCTGGGTTGGAGAAAGAGACTCTACAGGCTTCATTTGTGAGGTAAATTACGTCATTCTGTAAATGCCATGCAAACAGCAGTGGGCCAGGACTGCAAATGGAGCTTTACTGGCTTTTGGGCCATTCTGAAGAACAATGCTAACTGTCCCGGCATTTTTCCAAAGTCCACACCTTTTAATTAGGACTAAAACTCAGTACTAAAATTCCAACAGCCTACGTTTTGTTTTTTTCTGATAAAGTGAAACTGACCTTTTATTGCTACAGCTCCAGCTGCATTTTGATGCAATAGTTATTTTGCTGTAGATAAATCAGATTTAGATCTGATAGATTTGGAAGACTAATTTCATACTGGCTCAGAATATAATTCAGAACACTCAATTTCATTTTGCTTCCCACCAACTTGAGGTGCCACTGGAGGACTTCCAGCTGATAACACAGAGGACTGTCTAAAAAGCAAGGCCTGCAGGTGTTTACTAAAGGATAAACGTTTAATTTTGTACAACACATAATTGAACTAGATCCTTCCAAGACAGTAATATCGAGGCATAGAATCTGTCACTAGACACTGAAAAAGCTTAGCACTGTCTGAAACTGCTCCTAACCCAAGCAGTTTGACATTTAGAAGCGCAGGCTCAAGATGTGACATTTACTATGCAAACTGTTTTCATCCCCCCCCCGCCCTTTAATTTTGCAATGACTAGAAAAAATTAAGTGCCTAATAATTCAGATTATGTGCAAGTATACCTATGTCCTCCATTGACTTTTACAGGATGTTATACATACACAGATGTCCACTGCAATCTGAATGCAGAAACACCGTCTTGACTTGGCTAAAAACATAAAAATCAGCATAGAATGCATGTGTTGAAGACATCTAATTAAAACAATGCTTTTCAACAGATTATCACCATCTTCCCCTTTTTCCCCACAGCTGAATAAAAACTGCATTTTCATCTCTGTAGGATTTTGCTTGTTTTTCTTCAAATTTATTAGCTTCTGTAATTATATAGTCCATTTATTGTTAAATCAGAAACAGTAAGAGAACACTCTAGGTTGGTATAGTCATTTTACAATGAGCATATCAGCTACAATACCTTTACCTAATGTTGTCAGAAAATCAAAACAGAACCAAAACAGCATTTCATAATTATTTTTTTTTTGACAAACCTGCTTATTGAGATATCACCTATTCTGTAAGGAAGAAAATACTTGAAAAATAAAAAAGTTAAAATTTAGTTAAAAGCTTTACTTGTCTTGGAGCAATCTCATAAAACTCTTTTTAATATGAGCACTTCACTTCACAAAATGAAAAACTATTTACAACACTTTGCTTGCAGTTTGGTCACATTATCTACACGCATTTGCAGAAGATCTTAGGCAAAATAGGTGTGTATCTTCTGACAGGCTATCAGATTGATTGCACATTTTCCTTTTACATAATGGCTCTCCTATAGTGCACTGAAGTCAGTGATCACTGTCTAATTACATTCTCATTTTAATTTATGGCTCAACAATAAAATCAATACCACTTCAAACCCAAATATCTGAGTGGCTGAATTACACATAGTGTGAAACACATGGATTCTACTTGTTTGGACCTGATTTTCAAGAGACTAATTCACTTCACTAGCACAATTAACAAATTGTGCAAACAAATAAAGGACCTGTGCATCTAGTTCATTTGAAAATCAAGGCATCTTGTCAAATTCTGTCAACTGATTTCCCTCCAGTTGCAGCTCTTTTGAAAAATTTTCATTTCCCTATGGCACTATAATGAACTTTTCAGCACGCTATTACTGAATTACAGTATCTTTTACATATATACTATATTCTGGCCAATAATGTAATTTCCATGTTACACAATATCATTGCCTTCACAAGCAGAGTTGCTACATACATTCACAGTTTCAACAGATTGTAATTAGCTTCTCCAGTTGTGCTTTAGAAATTCCAAATATTTTCCAACAGTAAGTGCAAAGCAAATGTCTTATGCAGCTACAATTGGTCACAGAGTTATAAACTCCATAATTACGAGAAGAGCATTCTCTCATTCTCCATTTTCATCACCTGCTTTTTCAGGTATGACCTCCAGACTTCGACGGGGCTTTGAGATTTCTGCATTTTCAGTGCCCGGCTTATTGAGTCCACATGAAAGAGTGGCATAATGGATTTGTTTCAGATTCTCTAGTGCTTCATTTTTAGCATATTTGAGAAGATCAGCTTGTCCCTGTAAGAAAAAAATGCAGCTAGAATACACAATTGATAATAGGATTTTCTTTTTTCCCCTCCTCTTTCTGTTTGTTTCAGATTAATTGTACAGTTACCCTGTTAAAAAAAAAACAAACCCCAAAACAACAACAACAAAAAAAAACCACAACCCCCCCCCCCAAACCCAACTAAAAAACAAAACCAAACTAAAATAAAGCCCCAAATTGGATTACTTGAAGTTAGTAAGAACCAAACTCTAACTAACAGCTTCCAGGAAAGTAATCTGTTCTGTATTTTCAGTCGAGGCAGACTATAAATATTTCCACAGAGAGAAAATTGTGAGGGCTGATTTTAATACTTCAGAGAATGGTAAACTGGTTTGGGTTTTGGTTCTTTGAGATTTTTTTTCCCCAGCCATGTAATTCATTCAATAGTAGCATCGTAAAGGATCAATGTTTGTCAAAGCATGCAATATGAAAATACAGATTTGGTGAGCAACATGGAACAAGGACAGCGATGACAAAGACTTTACAGGGCTGTCTGCAGTCCAGCATTACCTCCCTTTACTTGCCATCTTAGACTTCATAGTAAGTGAGTTGTAGACTTAAAGTTGTGAAGTAAAGTACTACTCGCCATTGTGAGTAAAGCTGTAAGAGAAACTGTTCCAGACTTAGGAGATTTGGCTCTGTCCTGCATTATTAGCTACTCTATCTCTCTGTTATTGATTAAAGTCCTCTAACAGCAACAGCTCTTGCTAGCAGACTATGGAGAAGGCAGTTGCTGCCGCGGTTCTCTGCCCACCCTGCCTGTACGCAGGGAGTGAGCAAGGCTGCAGCGTGGGGTGAGCACGCCTGTCTTAACAGTGGCCACAGGAAAGTCCACAAACACCTGCAGAAAGTCTGCAAGGGCCAAAGCAATTGTGCTGCGCCTGAGCTAAAGGCTCCACAGCTTACAGAAAAGCAAATGATGCTTCAAAAATACCCTATTTTAAGCAGTGTCATTTCCAACCATCCAGGAGAAAAAAACCACACACACAAACAAACAAGCAAACCCAAGTTCCTTGAGACTGTCAGTCCCTATAATGTCTAATAAGGTATGAACACTGACTGTACCTTTTCCTGTAATTGGGGTACTTATGTCTGTACTGTATAAATTCTGGCTCCTGACAGACACTTCTCTTTAAGAGATGCTAATGTCTCTTCTAGAGGCATAATAACTACATTGCCTCTCCTCTGCTAAATAAGGCTGACATGCAACTTTGCTTTTTGATTTAAAAAATAAAGGAGGAGAGGTAGAACAGCAGTCAGACAAAAACATACATTAACTCATAGGGCAATACTTCAGCCTTTCTTCTTTAGCAATTCAGAACATAAATACTGTCCAATGAAGTAAGCAGAATTACGCATTTGAGGCACACAAATTGAAAACAAATACTCTTTTCTTCAAAGAAATAAAGTCCCTCCCTCCCCTTATCCAAGACTATTAACAGCCAGTATTTTTTTCTGATTACCAGACAGAAAAAAATTGAGAAGTTCAACAATCATAGCACAAGCTCCAGTATTATTTTCTTCTACAAAAAAGAGGACTACTTTTTCTTTTAAATCGCATGCTTTTTTTCCAAACTGACAAACAACTAAAAGCTAATTTAAAACACTCCAGCAGACTAAATGAGTCATAGCTGGAGTGCATCTGTTTCTAGCCCAAGTTCCATTTTACATGGATTAGTAGAATATAGTTCTGGAACTTTAATCAAGTTGTTTATTATAGGCAGAGCTGCTAGCAACAGTCTATTAATAAGGTTTCCCAAAAGTTCTCATTTAAAAAAAACCAACCTGTTTTCAGTTGCTTATAATGCTTGCCAAACTTTAACTACTCCAGTTGATACTCTCTATGTAGGGGTTTTGCCACTGGCAGACATTATTTTTATTACTGTTTAATATTATTCTTTAACGTTATCAACATGGTTCACTCAGTTCGGAGAATAAAGACTGGAAAATGCTGTCAGAATTTCTGTAACAGTCTCCCATCCTTCCATCCCCACTCCCACTTGGTGTAGGGACTTGTAATTCAAATGACTTTAGGGACCCCAAGCAGTGGATCCAAGTTACAAGCTTTTAATAAACGAAAATCAGATTTTGAACATGCTTAGTACAATCACTCAGGATTCTATTCTTAATCATTCTTCATCCCTTGACAGCTCCAGCAATCTGGCAAAACGTGTATTCCATTCCCACACAATAATGAATATGAGCTAGAAGAAAAAGTTGAGCTTTTCCTGCATGGCTTCTCCAATCTGTCTTTTCACCAACACTTGAATGCCAATGTAGGCAGCCCAGAAGTCAGACTGGAGGAGGAGAAGGAAGAGCCTGGGACAGGGACTCTGGTGAGGATGTGGATGGAGAAAAGCGGGGGCGGGGGGAAGGACGGACAAGAGCAATCTCTAAGATTCACCTGGCAAGAAGTCTAGGACTGCAGAAAGGGAAGTCATACTGTACTGTACAAAGTAGAGACTAGATCTTACTGAAAGAGGAGATTGTGAAATAGTGGACAACGAACAAAGCGCAGCAACACTGAATTTGGACTAGACAGGTGAATGGAGAAAGGGAAAAAATGAGGCAACATTTGGGATTGGAATACAGAAAGAAAACAAACTGATAAAATCCAGTATGTTGAAAGAAGCCTGAAAATGATGGACAAGTAGAAGGACCAACAATTCAAAAAGAATAAGAGAGCTTGTGAGACAGAAAAACAAACAAAAATGCAGAGCAAGGACAAGATTGCAGAACACAATGAAATCGGGCAAGGTGATAAGAAAACTAAAACTAAGACTCGTGAGAAAGGATCTCTAGAGGAAGTAAAGAGGGGGCAATATGAACTGGAAAGTAATGGAAAAAATGGAGTGTCTGGATAAGACCGAACCTTGGAGACAAGAGAGGATCTGGGATAGGGGGGCGGATTTTTGCACAGACCAGGGGTTCTCACTAAACACATTTGGCCAAGTGGGATCAAGTTTAAACCAAAGTGAATTAGAAAAATGAACACATGTACATCACATACTCTCTTCTCCAACACTTAAAATGAGGCAATTGATTTCTGAATGCCACTGAGCTCAGAAAAATGCTCGTGAAATCAACTGTGTTGTAATTATCTGCTGGAAGTCTTGATCCAAAGACAAAACAAGAGCAATCACTGCTACCAAATATGGCACAAGCTTGAGTGAGAGAGGTCTGTATAACTGATGTAAAGTGTGCCTAGCTTTGTTGATGTACCATCATGACGCCATATGCTGGTTAAGAAAAAAGCAGCATGCATCTTAAAAATGCAAGTTGTAGTCACAATAAACACTGCTGAGTAGTAATACAAAGCATCTGAAAGGCAGAAAAGTAAAAAAACAGATCTGAAAAAATTGTCCCCACACACTCAATTAAAAAAACTGAAAGACTTCTTTCTAGTAATATATCAAATGTCTCTTGCTCCAGGGCTCTCAAGATTCAGTTTCAATTCTTTATATTCTATGCATTCTGTAGCCGCGTAAGATCACGTGCCATTGATTTAATAACTAAATTAATAGTACAGTCAGTTGACTACAAGCTGGAAAACAGGAGTCTCTCACATCTATGAACTACTCGAAGGCCTTTCACCTTCTTTGAATGGCTCTATGCTACTTGTTCTTAAAAGGCATACTGTAAAACCAATACAAGAAAACTTCCAGCATCTCAAACCCTAGTCATAGAATCATAGAATGGTTAGAGTTGGAAGGGACCTTAAAGATCATGGAGTTCCAGCCCCTCTGCCATGGGCAGGGACACTTCTCACTAGAGCAGGTTGCTTAAAGCCCCATCAAGCAGATTTATCATGAGGAATTACAAAAAAATCCCTACAAAGCTGATCCAAAGAGACAACTCAATGCTGGAACCTGGAGCAGCTGCAGAACCAAACCTGTATAATGTTTCTCACTATATGGCAGGGCTGGCTCTGTCCGGCCTTTCAACTCAGGTAACTGTAAATGAGTTCAGTCCTTCTGTGCTGTCCGGCAAACACATCATAAAACTCAAATTTATTCCCAGGACTGTGGTTAACAGGCATTTTGTGAAAATTCCCATGTAAGAACAGGCCTTGCACATCACAAATGCAGAGCACTGCGAGAGCACTGTCCTCACAGCAGCAGATGGCAATCACTGCTCCCTTTCCTTCACCATGGCTAAAATTCACTAACAGAACTGAGCACTATATAACTTCAACACCTCTTTCACATATTGATGTTTACAAGCTTCAGAAAGTGAATCAAGCATCAGGCTGTTTTGCAGGCAGACATGCAAAAGACCTTAAAGAACATCAAAGAACAAAACTGACATTCATTTGTAAGCTTTTAATAAACAGCAACAATAAAGGATGTAAATTAATGTGGAAGCCCAATTTAGTATCTTTCATACCTCTCTGTCCCAATATGCCTATGTCAACCACTCTGTTTTGTTTTTTAAATCAACATTAAAAATCTTCCATTTGTTTTGATGCTTTCAGCTCTTGGCTAAAGAGGCAGTGGTTTTATATCATGGCTCTTGAAAGGTAACTAAAAACAAAACCAAAATGGTTCCTATCAGTTCTCATACCTATGAAACAGGATACCATTTCAGAGCCAATTGGATATAGCATCGACTAGAATCTCCCAGTATAACAACCTTTATAATTTGGTATATATTCACTCATGACTTTTGGTTAACAGTCTCTTCAGTGAATGCGTGAATGTGAAAGTAAAACTGCTGAGATGACATTTGAAATAACTGCATGAGCACCCTTTCCCCCTCAAAATTCTAAGAAACTGTCCCAGTAACGACAGGGCTTTAGCTCAGGTCCTGGGACCCAAAGTTCCTATCAGGAAAATAAACCCTTTCTCAAAGTGTTTCTCTGAGTAGCGGCTGGTGGGCACAGTGGGACACACTGCAGTTCTCCGTGCCCAGCTGACATGCTCTGAGTGCATTTACAGAATCAGGATGTGGAGGACTTCCCTTCCTAACTTCTAAATATGGGTTTAATCAGAAGCCAAAATCCCATTAGTCTAGCAACATCATGAGACTAGTAGTTTTAGATATTTAAATTCAACTGGGATGTGGAAGGGTTTCTGAGTACCAACAGGACCAGGCAGCAGTTATCAGAGGCTTTATGAATGCCCCATGGTGTCAACAGGGCTGCCTGGCTCCACTTGCAGATTTGTTCTATGAAATTCAGATGATTTTTTTTTTAATATTTATTCAAGAAGTTGAGCCCCTGTAAGTGCCTTTAGTGTTCCATTTATGTAGGTGCAGAACCAATGTCATAATAGAGATACCAGATGCCACAAACTGCCTTGGGACTTCTTTCAAGATAAAGCAATTCACATCTGATCTGACATGTCTAAAAACTCAGAGTCAACAAACATCATCTAACAAATGCTGGAGTTAGGAGTCCCACCTTCATTTCATTGAATTCTCCCTGTGTGTTTAAAAGAGCTCTTTGTTGCCAAGACTAATTTAAAGATGCCATTATGCTCTTCCTATGGGCATCTCAAATTCTAAGCCTATATAGGGTTTTTTCCAAAGTTTTGCTATGCCAGGCAAGTCTGTAAATAGTTATGTTATGTTGTTTGTAGAAGTCTGCTGCAACAGTATTTAGAGTGATTTTCTTTCTTCAACTGTGTACTCGTTCTGGCAGGAAATGTGATTATCTACGTTTAGAAAATATGAGTGCTATCAGTCTGAGTAATGACAATAAATAAATTACAAGTAAATGATCTTGCAAACTGCCTATTTGAAACAGAGGAATATTCTAATACTGTACAATCTCTACATCTCTCAGATAGACAATAAAATCCACTAAAGCAGAATAAATTTACTCTAAGTGGTGTTCTGAAGTTAAACAAATGCATTAGAATGCATAAGAATACATGTGTACACATACACAAATTGAGCAGAGATATTTCAGCTGAATTCAAACATGCTATACCAATGATTAATTGGCCCACATGGCTTCAAATTAGAAAAAATAAAATCCTTTCAAATAATGACCGTAGCATATGTTTCCGTGCACACACACTTACAGATATTTAATAAATACGTCAGATGTTCTAAACAAAGAGTTCACCTAGAATTAAGTTGTCAATTTGGGTATTTTATCAAAGTTTCCATTGCATCAACCGTTGTCAAAATGTCCCAATTGAAAAAAAAAAAGATCAATATGTACCTTGAGGACAAAATGTAGCTTAATTGGTTTGGAAAATACATCAGCCACATCATGTGAGCATTCTGGGATTCCTCTGAGGGAGCTGAGGATGGTGCGCACACAGAATTATTTAGTAAAGTTGTTCAGAGCCACACAGCAATTCCTAAATCATAGCCAAGAGACCATGTAAAATACTATTTCTAATCACAAGAAGAATAAAAAATTAAATCCACCTAAGCATGGCACAGCCTTTAGTGTATTGGTAGCTCAACTATCTTGCTTGTTGAACGGCAAAATTTGGGGCCACTGAATAGACAGGGGTTTACTTCTGTGCTGTTCAAGAGGGAAGTCACTTTGACGCAGGCAGGAAATTCAACAGGAGAAAGAAATTCTTTTTAAAGTGGCACAGATTGTCACTCTCCTGATCAATTTTTGCTCTACAAAATGTGGGCATTGACTTTCCATTCCTGTCCTCTCATGTTTTTTAGAGAACTGGAAAAATGGAAACGGAAAAACATAGTGTTAGATGAACATTATGCCTGCAGGTCTCTTTTTCTCCAGACAGGAAGAGCAGTGTCTTAGAAACCAATAAACTTTTTCTATTTAATTATGTAATGCAAAACCAGTTATGGTTACAGCCTACAGTTAAGAGTTTGGAGTGAACAATCTGAACACGTTACTGCAAAAAAATCACAACCTCTAACTTTCTGTTCATCTAACTGTGAATAACAGCACTTAATAAATGCCTGTGTGAACTGTAATACTTGTAAGTAACTTTTAAGATGTAACAACACACTAGAACCTTCTGTAACACCTCCTGTTAAAGTTTTGACAACAGGTTGAATAAACATCTCGCCATTTATTTTTTTTTGATAAAGTATTAATTATTGGACAAATTATACCTTCCTACAGAAAGGACCTTAATCTGTGAGTAAAAAAAAAACCAAGGCAACGTTGAAGAGATTTTCTCAACAATCTCTTCAAAAAGAAGGCCTTTTAACTTCATAATTATGTTAATCCTAAGGATACGCACAAAAGCCCTTCAGTGCTCTGAAGAGCCAGATCTACCATGTGGGTTCTCTGATTCCTGGCTTATGAAGAAATCACGACTTCACATTTCAGTCTCTCATCAACCGCAAACCTCCCTCCCCCCAACCCTCATGTTCTGAGTGGAAAGCAGAGATGAAGTAAAGGTACTGCTGTTTCAGGCAGCATTAAAATAGATTTGCCCATACCAGCTGATATCTGATACCTTTGATGGAAAAGTAAAGAAAGGATAAGAATTTCTTTGCTTTACATTTGCCCAAGCCCACTGGACTGACTCCCCTCCTCTCTATCCCCTCGGTAGCACAGGAATGGTACTTGGTACTTCAGGGAACTCTGCCACAACAACGCAATAATTATAGTCTGGTCCTTCTAGTTTCAAGCAGAACCTGCACACATATTTTTAGGATGCATTAACTGTACACACTCTAGCAAATTTAACCTCTTTTTGATTCTCCTGTGTGTTGGACTTGTGCAGAGTAATACAAGGGGGATGAGAGCACCAAGCAACGTCATGAAAAGCCTAACAGCTGAAACCAACATGGAAAGCTGGAGAAATACACGTGTAAAACAGTGAGCTCACTGTAAGAAGAGGCAATAGGGAATTCTATTTTCAATAAGAACTAAAAATACAAAACATGTGGGAGAAAATAATTTTCTTTATCATTAAAACAGACTTTGTAGTTTAACGTAGTGATGAAATATTTGAGTGGGAGAGAAGAACTCATTAATGGATGTAAACACAAAACTTGAATAATTTGGGCTAGAAGGACAGTGTCAAGGGAATAAATTAAGGGAGGAAGTTCTGCTATCTCTATAAATTTTTATGTACTCTGCGGAGATGAAACATTGCAATAAGAAATCTGAACTGTTCCACATTGTAGTTTCCTGAGGGTCTCTGGCTGGAAGCTTTTTTATACTATTTTTATACTCTGACTGTTGTGTCAGAACCTAAGCAAATGCACTTGACAAAATGCAAAGAGAATCTCTAGTTCATATACACACAACTTAATCTAGTCTGTGTTATTAATACAGTTTGTATCATTAGTTACCATTCATCACTGACTGAAACAGCAACAGCTTTCCTTTTGTTTTTCAATAGCTGCATTAACCTTAATACTCTTACTCCCTTCCAAGTCACAAAGCAGGGTTTAAATAGCAGCACAGCTTCCTTCCAGCTTGAGTTGCTTCACAGAAATCAATACTCATCATTTCACCTATGTATTCAAGATTACAGTGGATGCTGTTCATGTTAAAAGGCTGCAAGAAGAAAATGTCAGAACAACCAAATGAAAGGACACCCCTCAACAATATACAAGAAATTTTCACAAAGTCTGCTGTATTTTCAAATTATGTAAACTAAACTGAATATGGTTACAAAAGTGCATAAATCCAGGTCAACTGTGACGCAGAATAATGATCAGTAACAATATCAGAATGTTAGTTGTGAATGGAAAAATACAGTAACTAATCAAAGGAAGACACATTACCTTTAAAATTGTAATGTTCCACGTAAAGCTTTCTACTGATTTTTGCAGTTTTCTTTCTTTTAAGCCTTCTCTTGCTCCTATATTGTGCAGGTTTTCATGAAACTCCATTGCTGTGGAGAATAAAAGAGGGAGGAATACAGTATCTATTTAACTGCATTTTTTTTTATATCAGAGATAGAAAGTTGAAACTCAAAAGGCAAAAGGACAGTGGAAAAGCTTCAAAAATTTTATTCTTCAAGCACAAATGTATCTGATCTAGTAATGCGCAACACTACAACATGCCAAAATCCACACTGAAGTACCAGCTGGGTCACTGCCATACAAAGATGGAGCAAACCAAGTATTTACTATACAAAATTACTCTTTAAGCACATCTAAATTCATTGTACTGTAAGTAAAAATCTTTTTGTGAGTTACTGTAGAATGGGAACAGTAATTTCACTAAATACTCTATCCCAATGAATTTATTTTGTGCCTTGCTCGTTTATACACTAAATTTACATCACAGCTATCCAGCTAACAGTTTATATGCTGGGGCCCAGAAAATAAGTTTGACATTGTACCCTGGAGGCAAAAAGGTAATAGTTGTGAAGGAGGAATGCCAACCAAACTGTGGACATTTACCACATCCGCATAAACTACTGTGTCCACAAAACTTCTATCTGACTAACTCCAAACAGAAACATTTTGGTAAAATTCAAATTAGCTCAATATAAATGTTGAGTAGAATGATCAGAGCTTTAGTTTTAATCCAGCTTGAAAGCTTCCTTCCTACAGGAGAAGTAAAATGCCCTTCCGCAGGTAAACACATCAACCCAACATGGATTACAGCAACTCTCCTATGGAAGTCATACTTTAAATTGTGCTCTAAGTATCTCCATCAGTAATAACATAAAGGGTCTTCTGAGGGCAAAAGTTGCCAAGTGGTTCTGACTTACACCCATGAATGTAAAACCAAGCCATAGCTTAATTACAAACTATAATTTTAATTACGTTGAGATCTTCTCTTTGCCCAGTGAGTGTATGTGCTTCCAAATATACATGTAATTAATTATCATGGAATAACCATACAAACTAGCATTGGCTGTCAATCCTAGAGTAGATTAACTTTTAAGGACATCCCAGTATCTACTTTTCATTAGGTCTCTCCCCGACACTCATGTCTCATTACAAGAAAGAGATATGACTGAATGTTTTCATTGTACATTCTCTTACCTTACTCCTCTATAAACACACACATTTTTTAAATTATTCATAAATAAATTTGAAAAATGAGATTGTTCTTTTTAGTCTCTCTTGCTATTTTAAATTTCACTACAAGGAAAATAAACGGCAAATATTTTCCCTAAATTAAACTACAGTATCATTTTTTTTCCAAGCACCTTCCATAGCTCGGCCTCTGCCTCTGGAGTTCAGCCTCAAGTAAAACATTCATATTCTGCTTCCCCAAAACAGATTTCTAACCAGGTGAGAAATTAAAGTTCATTCATCCATCACTGTTTCGAAGTATCCATTTCCTGCTTGCATCATCCAAAAAAATAAGCTCCCAATATGATCATGGAAATATTATGCACAGATCCGTATTTACAACATAACATTTCTAGAGCCACCATGAAATTACACAGAGATTCTACTGCCAAACTTTTGGAGTTCCATATCTCATTTCCATCTTTATAGATATTGTTCTTCAAATCCACAGGCACTAGTGATCAATAACATTGAATGAAGCTGCTCAGAGAGAGATTAAGAATAATGGCGAGGGCCTGAATGAGTGATATGAAACTGGGTCTTTGTAGATTTCAGATTGTTCTTACATGTACGAGGTCATTACGTATCTCAAACACAAAGATAGAAGAGGTCTTTTCTGGTTCTCTGCCCACCTTCTGTGGTGACTCTCTTCCTCTTTACACTCATGCTATGCTGTTTCTGTCCTGCCAAAGCCATTCCACTCCAGCTAAACCTTCCTGGCAGTTAGCAGCAACGTCTCAGTGCCTTTTTTCAGAAAATGAAACAAAGTCAGATCATCCTGCCAGGGCACACATACTTAAACCCTCAGCAAACAAGTGCCTCCTGCTTAAACAGTACTGATCCTCACCATCGCTTACGGACCATATAGGGCAACTCCTCATTATCATGTCAAACTAAAGCTATCCTACTCTAAGTCTAAACACACAACCAGGGACAAGCAGGTTCGAGTTTTATTTCTGATTCTATTACTAGTTTGTCTGATAAATTCAAGTGGATTATTTCACCTTTTAGCCTCAGTTTTCCCATCTGCTGAATGGAATGAATAATATTTGCTACACAATATACAGACAATTTTAGTGCATGAATGCGGCACAGCATGTAACTGTTGCCTATATGTCTCCCGGTATGTCCCCTTCTATGTCCCTGCTTGGTTTTCTTGTATTTTGCCTTGGAACTATTTCATGCATTAATAGTGCAAAGTAGTAATGAAAGTGTTACATTCCAAAAGGAAACCGACTACTTAAAAAAATAACAGAAAAGAGAAAAAAAAGAGGAAAGAGCTTTTCATTTATAGCTAAATTAATAAAATTAAAAATACGCCCATATAAGCTCATGTAAAAGTACCTCCAAGATATGCATGCAAAGAAAAGTGAAGGTTAAATGTCCTTTTTAAATTTTTAAATTTTTTTTAAAATGAATACTCAGGATTTTCTGTCTCCTTGCAAGTAAAAATTCAGCTCTCACTCTAGGTAAGATATAGTAAGCAAATTACTTTTCTGAGGCTTAATTACATCTAGAATTATTAGTCCATTAGTAATTTTGAACTGCCTGAGAGCTCCTGGACAACAACAGACATACTACCATCCTGATTTATCACTCAATATAATTCTGCATACATCACTTGCCTAATCCAAATAGCACAAAATGTTCACGTTTTCCATTTATACTGGCAGATGATAAAAAGGATATTATTCACAATTTTCTGAGTGATCACAAATATTATATAGGACGTATATCTGTATTCAGATGGAATTTCCTGGGTTTTAATTTGTGCCCATTGCATAAACATTTTGATCTGAAATGAAATTATTATTGATTGTTGTCTTGAACCAGAGAGATCAGGTCTAAAAGATTCTTCTGATTAGAGATGCCAACTTTACTAAAATCTGTATTCCCATGGAATCATTGAGGTTGGAAGGTACCGCTGGAGATCGTCTAGTCCAACTGCCCTGCTCAAAGCAACATGAGACAGAGCAGGTTTCCCAGGCTACCCCCAGATGGGTGCTGAATATCACTAAGGACAGAGACTCCACAACCTCTCTGGGCAACCTCTTGCAGTGTTTCACCACTCAAGATCCCCACTGACCCTTCTCTGCTCCAGGCTTATCAGTCCCAGCTCTCTTGGCCTCTCTTCATATGAAAGACGCTCCAGTCCACTCAAGAATCCTCTTTGTGGCCCCTGATGGACTCTCACCAGTATGTCTGTGTGTCTCTTGTACTGAGGAGTTCAGATCTCAATCAGTTTTTCTCAATCAAATCAAATTCAATAATCAAAGATTTCACAGCATGTCCTTCTTCACTGCAGTACTTCTATTTTTTAATTATTTTTTTTTAATAGCAGTCTCATAATCAGTGCTTCAGTATTTCCAAATAATTATTTTCCCTTTCAGTGCTGAATCACTTTCTGGTTTCCCAGTGAAAGCTGATTAGTTTAGTTAGAATTTCACGATTATCTTGTTTTTTCCCTGCCTCAAACCCTCATCCCCAACCCTGGAATGCATCAGATGGCTTTACCACTTCTTCATCTCTCCTGGAAATACCTTAACATTCCAGCTGCTCTTCTGAAACTTTATGTACAATTCTTTCTCCCATTTCAATAACTTCAAACAGCATGAGAAGAAGCGCTATAAAGCTGATCAATGCAATAAGAACACTACAGCATGTGAGGAGACTAATAAAAATTTGCATGCTTAGTCTAGCAAAAAGAAAACCAAAAGAGAGTAACTTCTCTCTTGATACACATCAAAGAATCATTTCGCCTAAAGGACAGTATTAGGATAAATGTCCATCTGTAAAATTGGAATTTATGTAGAATTTCTAACATTGTAGAAGCGGTACTGCAAGCAGACTGGAAAATGAGGAAACTACTCAAAAAAAAAAAAAAAAAAAAAAAAAAGGAGGAAACCACTCAAATAAAAAAATCCATACTAATTTTAAAATAGAGTTCAACATGATCAATTTCCAAAAATTGTACCTCAGAGTAGACTTCAGGACCTTCCAGTCCTGAATTTCCTCAACCAGATGCATGATGAATCCTCTAAATAATATGACATGACAGACCTCAAACCCACATTAATTTATGCTCATCATATTCTGATAGAATGTTCATGTGTACAAACTCAACAAGAACTGATAAGGCAGTATAGAAACTGGGATGTCTTATTGCTAAGACATACTTTAATAACAAAAAATCTCTTTCCTAAATTAAACATACAAGGCAATACAACAGTCTTAATGGGCTGATAAGATTTCTGAGCCATCCCTTGTCAGAATAACCTCCAGATTACGTTTGCATTATTTTATAGTTGTAGACTTTTAATCAATATTTAAATTGTCACAAATATGTTCAGAAGAGGCAAAACCTTTCATAACTTAGAAGCATGTGAGCTTATAATATGCATGTTATTGTTTCACTGATGCTTGAAATGTTGGAACAAGGAAGATGTGTTTCTGTTGCTGCCCTGCATATTGGATATGTCAGCTTAATAGTGCCAATATTGTATCTTCAGGGAAAAGCTTTCTTTGGGACTATACTGCAGAAGCAACTTGTAGACAGTATTAAAAGTTACTCACCTCCAACTGTATTGAGCTAGGAAAAAAGTGTTTCTTAATTTCTTCAAAATGAAATCACCCTGTATGACATTCACTATCCTTAATTACTAACTAGCAACAATACCTCTCGAAATTCAGTTGGCAATTCCTCCCACTACTGGGCTTTCACTATAGTTCCAAGGTAGCATACTTCAGATATTGATTAAAATGTGACATATAAGGTAGCATAAGTGATTCTGCTATTTTTAAACTAATTGAAACATATAAATTGCATATATTACACAAGTAGCCTTAAGTCACTGAGATGCATGTGTTGATATTTTTGCTTTTTTACTGTACAATACATATATCTTTGTTGGAAAACTCTGATGGTTAAGTACATTTTTATTAAAATCAAGATGTGAAAAGAGATTGAAAAAAAGGAAAACTGGAGTTCAGACTGTTTGGAACTATGTAAGAGTTATTATCACAAAGCCCTGGCATACAACCTCAGTTTATAGAGAAAAAAAAAAAATCACACCTTTTTCTATAACTGAGAGTTAACACACTCATTTTTCAAGGAATCCTTAGCAAAACAGCAAGCACAACACTTGCTGTAACATATTTCTAAAGCCAAACTTCTACTTGACATACCCATTTGTTTTCTTTGATGAAAACTGTCTTGCCAAGAGGATGATTTACAACCTGAGACATGACTACACAGCAGGTGGGCTTCTCCTGGTACAGTTTCTTTCTCTTAACTAAGAACTTTATCAATAAGATAGCACAATGGTAAAACTTTGGCAACAAATACATATAAACTGAGTATATATGAAATGGGCAGCAAGCAATATTTGCCTATACCTACATAAAATACACACTGATAATACTGCAAGTAAGCACTTAACTTCAGTCAAGTCAAATATATTTTATTTCATTCTTGGTAGAGAGTTTTGATTTAAAAGCAAACAAAATACTTATTAAAAAATAATACATAGATAATAAAAACAAAATAGACATTAAATATTTTTTAAATTGAAAGAAAATACCATACAGCTTTTGATTAGTTTACTACATATTGCAGTTCAATTACTATGTACACTCATCTCAAATGCTCAGAAAGTTTCTGTGAACAATTTGCATACACAGATAAGTTCTTTATAAGAACATAAATCCAAGAAAGCACTTTATACATTAAAATATTTCTTCCTACACTGTGTAGATCAAATAGTAATATAGGAAAGAATTCTAGGAAAGAATTTAAGCTGTAAGTACTCCTTTCCACATATCAATATTTAATCTGCAAACACAACTGCTACACTTGGCCACATCTTTGAAAGTCAGGGCTTTTTCTTTTTTTACAGCATTACATATATTTCTTAATATTTTTATTTCAGATTACATTCCCCAAACACTTAGGTATTTCAACCTCACAACTTCTCAATCAATTTCCTCTTAAAACAAAGTTTATCAGAAAAGTGATTGGGAGAGGAGTGTGGCTACTAGATCACATCAACAATAGATCTAATAAATCATATTAGAGAAGCAAGAGAAGTCACTATACCTGTAAATTCTCACCTATTTTACTTACAGAACACTTTTCAACAAAAGATTCAAAATGAACCTTAATAAATTAATACTTGGAGTACCTTTGTATTACCTAATGATCGTTACTAAATGCAAAAACTGAGTCATAACGGGAACAAGGATTAGACCCTCAACTACTTCCAAGCACCACTGAAGTCATCCAAAACATTTAACATCATAACTAGAGAATCAGAATTTCATTGCAGATCCTGAGTGTGTGTGCTTTAGCTTCAAGAAGCTCCAGGTCTGAATTATTTGCATTCAAAATATTTAGATTAATACTTGATGAAATAATATATTAACTAAAGTAGTTGTTCATTAGATTTTAATTACTTCAGCTTCTTTGGCAATGTGGGCTATCTCCATAGCAAGTGGAAATATTCCCCAACCACAGACAGCTGTGTACTGTTTCTACTTAAATATATTTTGGTACCTGCTGCTCTTTTATTCTTTAGAAGTAGCAAAGACAAATTCTATGCCTGAGATAACCTTCTTATGGTAACATCCCAAACAACAATGGCATTGCAGCCTGCCAAAAGCCAATCTTCATCCAGTTCCATATGCCGTCACAATAATTCCGTTTTCAATATAAGATACTTTCTTTAACGCTAGGAAACCACTTATGACATCAGATAGTCATCAACTTCTTCATGAACCGCTGTCATTCAAAGCACTTACAGCACCGAGCTTATGCTGCTACAAAGTTGTAAGATATATCTGTGATATCTGGCCTTGGTTTAGTTAAAACTCAGTTACTTCCAGGAATTGAGTAACCAGCTCCATCTTTCCCAAACTCTTTCAAGAACACTCCTACGTTACATAATCTTCTAGACACCAAAGTCAAGAAAAGGTGCATCAAGCTACAAAACACATAACCTCCCACACCAACACTTTTTCTGTACCTTCGGAACAGCAGTCCTACAAAATACACAGAAAACCAAACCATCACATATTAAAACATTTGCTCTGAGAATACTCTTGGTATTTCACCTCCAATGTAGGGAAAACTTTCATCCACAAGGGCAGTCCTCCCTGAAGACAGACTACATTTCTGAATGTGGGTGAAATTAAGCCACTACCACGTGTGAGAATGGGCAGAAACCCAGAGCTATAAGGGAGAGGATCTTTTCCACAGACAGCTGCATCCATCTTTTATTTATCAGCCTTGATCCTCAAGAGAGACCAATGAAAGTCTAAGGAAAAAAGATCCTGATTTTATTGAATGCTAGAAAGCAGTCTTAATAAAGACATTGATTTATGGCCTGTTATAATTCCTCCCAGTCTTTACATCCTGCTAAGCCCACACTATTTTACCAGCAAGAGTAACTATCAGCTTTTGCTTCTACGGAAATGTGATTTCTCCTTTCTTAATATCACCTCCTGGTCCAGACCAGTTGGGTACCTTTTTCTTTCAAATTGCCTGATTAACACAATTAGCTAAACCCAGAGCCACCTGCAGATACAGATTCCCGGGGGGAATAAACAGACTCCTCCTCTTTTCCTATTATTTTGGATTAGACTGTAGTTAGGATAACAGTGTAGTCTTTGAGCCGATCTCAAAGGCATAAAATGTCTGCTTTATTTTTGCACCCTAGTATACTTTTTTTATATTTTAAGAGATATAATTAATCATGCCTCTTTAATCATTTCAGTAGGTAGAAGGCAACTGCTAAAAAATATGAAGTACAAGCTGATATAACAGATTAAGTCTGTAAATATCTCTGTGTTTATCTTTGACAGCATCCAGAATGTTTGGATATTCCCTTTCTTGAAAGCGTATCCTGTTTCTGATGCTGCTGAAGGACTGCTTTGGAGTCCATGTTAGAAAATGTCCTGATTTTATGTCTTTTATTATTTGCAGTATTTAAAAAAGTAAGTTTCTGCAGGTTTAGTCACCGTACAGATGGAATAAACAAGACAGTTCCTGCTCCAACAATTTAGAATCTAAGTATGAGGAAAAAAGGTAACAGATGGATAAAGAAAGAGTACAAGAAGCAATGAAAACTATTTCGGTTAAGGTGGTAGGAGGACATGTGTCAATCCAGCTATATTTGTGGGATAATTTTAAGAATTCAATTCAAAGGAAGTCACCTGGTGGATGTTTACAGTGAGCCCGTGGGACAACATGATAGAAAGCACAACGATGGCTGACAATTTATCAGGCAGTGGGAACTCTTGCTACCAAATGAGCAAACACACGAAAAGCGAAAGCAGCTCAGTCCTGATGTCCAATGAGAAAAAGTAGAGAAATGAACCGACATCAAAACGACAGCCAGGAAAATGACATACATAAAGCAAAACTATAGCGGTCAAACAGAGAAAAAGACAGTATGGCTGAGATGCCAGAAGACGACAACCAGAACAAGAGTTCTGGCTGCACAAATGATCATACGGAAACAAAAAGCTGGAATGCATATTTATCCATGGTCCTAGCAGGAACGGACACTGTTAGAACTCTATACATCATCTTCATTTCCTGAATTAAAACAGAAACTTTAGAGACCATTTCTTGTAGATATTGTCAAGCCTACTTTTCACCCTACACCCATTAGTTTACCCTTACTGATGTTATATTTCACACATTGTTTTACCATTCTCAGTGTCACCAGATCCTCCTGTATTGTTTCACAGTCATATCTACGTTTGATTACATTCAGTAATTCTTTGTCACCAGCAAACTGTGTTTGCTTATTATTTTCCCCCTGATCATTTAACGAATACTTGGAATACCACATGTCCTTTTAAGCTCCTACAGTTGAACATCAGAAGAATTTCTAAACTGTGGTTCTCTCTTTTAACCGGTGATGAGCTCAGGCAGCATTTAAATTATAACACAAGAGAATGCAATGGAAGATCCTAAAGAGAAGTACAAGAATGATGTGAGTTGGTACAAAGAAGGCTAGGAACAGGGTAAGGTGACCTGGACATTCAAATTCTTTAATCTAGAGAAGATACAGAAGCATTTTATGTCTTTAACAGATTAAAGGGATGGACTGGATTATCTTTAGATCCCCTTTAGCACCTACATTCTATTGCAGGATCTTTAGCTGGCTTAGCAGCAACAAAATAAATGGCACTGCAATAATTTTGACGGTATGCAGACTTTTTTCTTAATTCTGCTAAGAATGAGAAGTACAGTGGGAACCAAAGCACTATTACGTTCCCATATCTTTTCATTAGTCAATGCATCTAAACCGCTTTCAATAACTATTTAATTAAGAACAGAACATGTTGAGCTGAAATTAATACGCTGATATGAAGAAAACAGAGAAGCTTTTTCATAGGGCTTAATTTTAAAGAACCAAAATTAGGAGAGAGGTTTACAGTTAAATGTTCTTAGAGAATATGAATAGCAAAGAACCTGAATTCTGGAAAGAGCCATCTCAAGAATCATATCTTTGCTTATTCAACAGGCCATCAACCTAAGAAAGAAATAACGGTGCATTTATCTTAAAATTAGTTCTGAATTGTAAAGGAGGCTAAAAGCCTTATTATTAAACTTAAGTTATAAAATGGTTTAATAGAGCCAGTCCACTGTGTCTGTTTAACAAAATTCTGTCATGAGCCTGCTCCTGACAACATTCTACTCCTTATTGACAGTTTGAGTATTTCTTCTTATTTTAGCAGCTTTTTCACTCTGAGCCACAGAACAAAAATGCCAGACAAGGGCATAATTTTGCTTTTTCTTATCAAGAAACGACATAGGAAAATGTATAATCTATTACTCAGAATTAAATAGAGTAGCATCTACTGAGATCATGCAATCAATTAGTCATAAGAAAATTTTCTAAAACCACTGATATTAAAAGGTAATTCCGTTCTGCTCATTCATCTTAAAAAGTACCTTGACCCTGCAGGGCTAAAGCTGCCCTAAATAGCAGGATCTATTACATAATCCATACTTAGGCTTATGTCACCATGCTGGAGGTTTCTCATTTAAATGAGATCAAAATCTCTGCTATTTAGCATGGGCTTTAAGTCTTTAGCATTCTTAAACAAAGGATTCTTGCACCCAGTTGCACTTCACGTAAAATAAGGCTGTAAGATACAAGAAAATCAGACATACTGGAATCCATACGAGCTAGTACAAAACAACCTTTTTTGAAGGGCAACAATTCTGAAATATGAAGTAAAAGAGAAATTACCTTTTGCCTTACCTCTAACCAAGGATCTAAACTGCTTGAGATACTGAAGAAGCTAAAAACATATGACACATTATCACCACAAAAATGAGAGATAATGTAAGAAGTAAGTGTACAAGTCTACAAGACAACGCCCTTATGGCAGCATGATATATTTTGAGCTTGGTATTTTGGAAAAATTTCTGCATCTACCAACAAGATATGTGAAATAGTATTTTGTCACTCATGGCATTTATGATTATTTATGTGTGACAGCTTGAAGTAAGAAAAATTAAAATTTTCAAGTATTTTGACAGTTCTATGATTTGACTAAAGTTCACAGATTTTGAGAAATGTGTGCTGTGAATAAAGGGGAGATCTAGAAATTCAGTAAGCGGGTAAGCCTTCCTGCTGTCTATCTGAGTTGGATGACACTGCGAACTGAAGAGTTTGTAAATGAAGGCTGAGGGTGGAAGAGCATTTTTTTTTCTTCTCATGAAAGGAGAACGAAGAAAATAGACTAAAATTTATACAGAGCAGAGAAGGGGATCAAAGAATGGAAGAAAATCATGGAAGATGATGGGAGCAGCAGGATGCCGAGTATCAGACATATTTGTATACAAAAAAGCTTTTGTCCCCACCAAGTCATGCAAGAGACGGTTATAGACACTTTGACAGACTCTTGGGCAGACTTCCTGTTTTTGATGCAAAATGCGATGCATCACTGCTCTAACATCATTTAATAAATACTTAAGAAAGACCAACAGAAAACAAGCATGATTAAACTGCACTGTCAAGAGATGCTATTCAAAACAAAAGGGAAAACCTGAAAACTTGGAAGTCACGTTCAAATAAGAAAACCACGGCAATGTATCAAGTGAAAAAGAGGAAATGTGTGAAGGGATGAAGGACTAACTACACAATTTTTTTCAAATATGTATCAGAAACAGGAAAAATTCCAGAGAATCTGTGGAACCAGTAGCTCATAACAAAGTTTTAAAAACCAGATTTTCTGCATCCAAGTAGTTTTAAAAGCCTGCCACAGAAGATATATGTAACTGTTTGCAAAACCAGTTTTACTCCAATAGATAAAACAGCAACAGAGCAGTAGAACCAGAGAGTATCCACCAACAGATGCAGAAAAATGCAGGGATGGAGTATCTGAACTACAGTCACATAAGTATTAGAAGGCAAGATACTTCACCAGGGCTCTTGAAGACATTAAGCCTACCACAACAGAAGAGGAAAAGTTCTTGCATAGTAAAAGAGAAGATTGGAGTAAATGTTTAAAAGATTTCATTGTGAAGGAAGATCATTCACCTTCTTTCTTATTCACCTGCAATCCTAAGACTACATTTGTGGAAGTGATTATATGGACAAGCTACTGTCCAAATATAAAACACTGACGACTTCCAAAGTCAAGCTGTAATTCTATGGACCTTTGATTTCTATGATTTGAAATGTCCCGTTTATTGTTATTGTACATGCCTGAATTCCAATAATCTCTTTTTTTCACTTGTTTCTTTTTGTTGTTGGTTCTTAGGGTTGGAGTTTTCTTGTTATGCTTGAATAAATAAAATTGACTAAAAGTTATGGAAAATAATGAAAAATCCAGTAAGTTCTTTATAACATTGTTTAAAAAAACAGTTTGTACTTACCAGATTTCTGACACTGTACTATCTTCTCATATAAGCTATCCGTACTTTCAACTAGAGTCCTGATGGTCTGAATCATCTGTAGAGAAAATAAATTATTTTTTTTAAAAAAAATGAGTAAAATTCAATTTTTACTGATAATTTTTCATCTGTAAGAGATGCTTAAATTTGAACTCAAATCAAGAATCTAATCTTTGTTGTTAACATAATGAATACATTTATTTTCCTGGTCATGACCAGGCAGGTCAGTGATCTAAATATGACACAAAGACATAAAAAGATATGATGGTTTTGGGTTGGGATCTGAGTAGGAAACACCTACTCCATATTTCACTGCCTAAGAAAGTAAGTGCAAATTATACAACTATTTACCAGGTAATTTACTTTTGGTGGCTTGGGTGAGATAACCTGGATGCAGGTTTTCCTCATTCGCCCCGACACTCAGGATGATGACCACTCACCACCCAGTGCTTAATTTTGCCTAGGGATCATCCCATTGCTTTTCCAGATTCTTTCTCTACGTTCTCCCTTTCTGTGGTTTGACCTGTACACATGCATGAGACAACACTCTATGGAGGAAAACACATCACTCAAGGCTGGTACTGGAGGATAAGGAAAAATAAATTATTCCTTTACCTGATCTTTCTAAACAAAAAGCCTTTCATGAAAGCTCAGCTGAAAGCACACTAATTAAGATGGAACCATGCAGATTTTTCAGCCTAGGGCACATACTGAGAAGTAACAACTCTGCTTCACACCTTGCCCACTGATATCTCTGGTATCCACTCAAGCAGACAGATTTCTCATCACTGAAACAATGACTAGTTTGACACGTTACTTGTGTGGGTGTTCATCTAGAACTTTCTCTTCCTTTGGTGACCACCATTGCTGTTATAAGCAGGAATGTTCCATGTTAAAGAAAAATCTCAAAACCTCTCTCAGACTTTTCCTCAGAGAAATAACACTTAAAGAAGCATGACTATGGTAGTCCTTCCTCACACGTACTAGAAGGAGCCTTCTCCAGCTGAGTGACATTGAGGTTGTTTTTCTGAACATTGCTCTGAGGAATAAATCAATTTGGAGAAGCAGGCAAGTACGTCTCAGATTTTTAATGATGGCGAGAGTGCAAGCAAGACAGGAGGAAGAACACCTGCACAGATGTAAACTGCCCTACAGTCTTCTATTACTTCCAGCTATACAAAAACCTGATTTATTTAAATTACAAAGCACTTAAAACCAATTCTAGTTCTGTTTCTATAATTACAATTTAAAATGAAAGAATGGAGAAAATTATGCAAAACTCACAATTCTATGTTTACGCTACATATAAACTAAGTATGAACAGTATGCAGAGGTCATCATACCGGATAATTTAATTTAATCTTCACATCCTGATTAACCTGTATTTAATTTGAAAGTATCAATTTACCCAGATTTACATTAAGTCAGTTTTTTAAAAATAAATGCAAATTATAATAAATGAGGAAAACATAATAACTTGGTCAAGCTGCAAGTGAAATACTTTATCTTACTAATTTTTAACTGGGTTCTTCTTTGTATAGAAATACCAACATGTATTCAAGCAAAACCAGCCTATAAATAGAATTATGCCAATTAATAGTTATTTTAAAGAGAAGCATACTTTAATAAGAGAATACTGTATTTCAGCCAGACAGCCTTCTACGGGGAGCGCTGCAAACTCACTGTGCCTGATATGTCAAGGAGAAAGCTGCATTTCACTTGATTTCATTAGCATTTGGTCTTCAAAACAGCATTCAGAAATTGAAATGAAGCCACTATAAACTTGCTTGAAAGGCAGGAATGTTACCTGTTTCAGTGTGTGTGTCACATAACACGTTTGCTTCTGTAATGCACTTAAATGAAGAGAAGCGAAACACAGTTGACTTCAACTACAAATATATTTCCAACAACTGATGTTATTTTGCTAATCAGCTGAAAGGATACTGTAAAGCACCCTCCATCACGTTTTTGCTGCCTTGGAAATCACCTTGAAAAATGAAACACTGAGCACGGGTGGTTTTTGTTTTGTTAGGATGCTAACACACAATAACAAGGACTACAGAGGGATCCTCTGTTAATAAGAATCCTTGCTCCTGAGAACCCTTTTGACTGGAGTTCATAGCATAGAGACCAATTGTGCTGCCTAGTCAAGGTATTTCTTCTGGAGGAATTGTATAAATACTGCAACTTCCCTATGTTAGTCTATTCTGTGTTGCTGACACCATGTGTATAATAATATATTTATATTATATATATATAATATAAATATATATTATATATATATAAATATATAATAATATATTTCTAAGTCACCTCAGTCAGGTCCTATTCCAGACACAGAACAGCTCTGTCTGCCCTGTTTCCTTCATACAATACATTCTACATGCACATCTGATAATTTCGAAATAGCACAGACCAAGTCTCAGCAGATTAGAAAACTTACTCTGAGATACAGAACTAACTAAGAGAATTTGTTTACTGTCTGTACTGACAAAGTAAGAAAGTTGTACTCGTTCTGCAGATGAAAGGAAACAAAATTAATTGCGTCATTAGTGCTCTTTCATCACGGCGCAGCTAACATTGAAGAAGAATTTATAATAATGTGCAGATTTAATATTTCACAGTTTTGGTATGGAAAACTGCTTTACCAAAATACTTTCAGACCAAAAGCAACGCCCTCTTTGCAACTTTTGAAGAAACAAGCCAGTGCATTTCATGTGTCAGAAATTATTCTAATTTCAATTTTTATATTACCAAGGCTAGTAATAGTTACTTTCTTTATCTTTGGTCTCTAAAATACATACAAAGCTATATTTAAGACTAAATACAGATTTAAGATTAACAGCACCACTAAGCAAAACTGGCTGAGCTAGCAATAATTCAGAAGTTGATTACCCTTACCACTCAATCCATTGTGCTACAGCCCAACTTTGTTGATGTCCTTCACTAAAGAAATAAGGGAGCAGGATGCACCTTTTAGTTTTTTGATTAATGAAGTAATAGTGTTAGTTCATTGTAGTTATATTCTTATACTGCTCTTTACCAGGAAGTCACCTTCTAATGTGTATTCAACTATTATTTGTTAAATGATTCTTATAGAGTGTTTGAACATAAAAATTCTTTCTGGTGTTCAAGCCAAAACTGTAACATCATAGAAACATTCATGTAGGTATTAATAGACTGAAAGACTTTTGGTAGACACAGCATATGGCACAACTGAGTATAAATGGCTATATTTAAACAGAAATTTAGCCTGATCCAGATGATACTTGTATCTTTGTGTGAGCTTGGTATAAAAGTGAAGTAGAAAATGATGAGTAAGCAGGAGCGTCAGTTTGAAAGCGGCATGCTTGCAGCAGAATGAGAAATGAAACTCTCAAAGCAAATCAGTTGTGGAAACTGAGGAGAAAGACCAAGTAGAGTCTAGTATATGTTAGAGTAGTCTATACTGATCAAGCCAATCAATAAGCAGGTATTTGCTAACCACAGCCAACTTTGAGAGTATTATCAGTGACAAAACTGTAAAGAGAAATGCAAACAAACTTAACAGGGAACAACCAGTTCCCAGCTGATCATTAAAAATGTATTGCAAATTACCCGTGTCTGTTCTAAGATATTACATGAAGTTTAGTAGTTATACTTTCTAGCAAGCCTTTTACAATATTAATTCCCATCTCTACCCAACATTTCTTTTTTCTGGAAGGTTCAAAATGTGCAACAAATATATTTTAAATATAGAATATTTACCACTTGCTGGAATTGCTTCAACTCTCCCTTCAATTCCCACCCTTCCATGCTACCCCAGCTTTACTACGACCAGAGAATTGCCCCGGTAGCATACTGGACTATCTTCCCTTTTTTTTGGTCAATGGAAAATGGGAAATGCAGAATGGTATCCTTTATGAGCCTTGAAGTCACCACATTTTTGCAGAGGCCAGGCTGACAGTTTGATCCATTCATCAAACTCTTTGTTAAATCAAGCAACCATTTTGCCTAGTTATCAGAAAAACTGTCAGTAATTCTAATAAAAGGATAAATGTCAAGAAAAATGTAAAAAAAAATAAAAATTTAAATTATTATTAAGAGGTTTTAGAAATAAACACAAAATGATTAGCCCAGAGTTCTCTGTGAGGATTAGAGACCTCTATTACTGTATATTGTCCCTGCCTTAAAAAGCATGATGACAATGGTTAGAAATCAAAAAAATCCTTCCTTCAAACTGATGGAACTGTGTTGCCAATATTGGTACCACTCACTACTTACGTGACTGTGTCTTCACAAAACAAGTGAAAAAGTCATCTACTTAAAAAACATGTATCCCCTCTCTCAGTAAAATCAAATATATCATTAAGAGAGAAAGTTACGAAAAAATAATAAAAGAATATACAGGTCTCTTTAGATTTATTTTTTATGTTGCAGAGCTTTGTTATGTTTGCTTTGTTTTTTTATAAAAGATGTAAGTGCTAAGAGCTAACATTGTCTACATCTATTCCTGTATGTAAGTGCTCACACATGTATTTGAGACCACTCAGTCCATTTCAGCTGAATTTGAACAAGTAAGGATCCACTTCCATGAGGCTCATGAACACAGGTCTTCTGGTAGAAGACAGAATATCCTGTTTATGTCACCAAAAGAATATGCCAGGAAAAAGATGTAGATTGAACTTAACTCTAAATATTTTAAACATCACATTGAACAAAGAATACACACCTTGAGAAAGAAATCTTAAAAAAATTTCCAGGATTTAGTAATTACACTGCATGTGGAAATGGTTAGTAGCACATTAGCTGCATTCTAAAATTTAAAAAAACAGCCAATTGTAAACTGAGTTTGCCTGATGAAACTCAGGGAGAGAAAATACCTTCACTGACAGAGCTGCAACAACAAGGATGACCTGTATGTGTAAAGCACACTAAATATTTACATTCTGAAATCTGTGAATATCTATTGCTAATACTGTTGGACCTACATTCCAACAGTACAACTGAAACCATACTCACAGTAGATAGCAACTAAATTTTTATTAAAATGGCTCTCTCCACAAAACGCTGATTGCATTCTCCTTTTGTCTCAAATCTCCACATATTAGATACACTTCTGAAGCCACAAATTACATCATTTCTGAAAACAGTTTAGTATTCAGTGGCTAAAACAGTATTCTTAACAGTAGTAATAAAAAAGTAATTTGCATTTTCCAGCCATTTTATTAAGTCCAGAATCGTACAAATAGCACCAAGAACAAATGGCACTTCATAAAAAAGCATCCTGCAGACAGGACATCCCAAACTACGATACATAAACTGCTAATATTATTTGCACCACTTCAAAATATACCCAGAAAGGGTCAGAAGTTGCTACCATTGCCCCAGAGAATAACAGCAAGAAAAAGAATTCTGATAGGGACAGAATAGGAGCACTTTCATTCTCAAGAACCATTACATGTGCTGGGAACTCAACAAAATACGATCAGTTCTGATTAAATATATGCATAAACTGTACCCAAGCAGTTCAGTACTCAACGTCAACACACCCAAAAGCATTTTTGTTGTGGCACTGGAATAAGCAAAAGAATTGTTCTTAGTCCTTTCAGTGACAACTTCCATGGTCAGCTTGATCTGAAGTTGCATAGAGTCGTTTTGAACTATATATACTGCCTTTCATTTTCCACTGGAGAAGAATGATGTTACAGCAACAATGAAGGAAAGCATTCTGAAATACCCAACTTTTAACCAGCACCACCATAAACAACAGATGCAGGCTTCTAATAAGTAGGCAACTCGCATTGATGGTACTGAGCTCAGTTCAAAACTCGATAAGCAGTGATAAAAACCTTACACCTACCACCCTTGGGACTGCCAGCACCACTAGATCAGGGCTACTCAGGCTACTCAGTTTCCAAGAGTAAACCATCCTCAAGTTAAAACAGGAGTGATATGCAGCAAAGAAATTTGGTGAAGTGATTGCAAAGGAGCATCTTAGCAGAAATGACAATACACTTTTCTCTGTCCTGAGCTCAACTTAAAGTCTTCCAGAAGACCTCTTAGCATAGCTTTAAGATGTATGAAGAACACCTTCCTAAGTTGCATGGAAAAGACTCCCGAGTAAAGATAGCTGAACAGTTTTCAGAGATGACAACTTTGTGATAACTACTACTGACAACTGATGACAGGAAAAAACCTGCAAATGCCCCAGCAGAACAGATTTTTATTATTTTTCTTTTAAGGTTGATCTTCAAATCCCAGAGAAATTTTAGAAATTAACACAGAAAGACAACAGTCAGTCCATTAGTTGAGTAATTAATGTTATGTAAAGCAGATATTGATTGGTAATAGATACACTGAGTTCTGTTTAACAACAGTTTCATCAAATGCGGAGACATACAAGTGGGATGCACCCAGCAGTCCTGAGGGGACTGACTGATGTCACTGCAAGGCAACTCCTGGTTAAATTTGAAAGGTCAGTGCAACCAGAGGATGTTCCTGAGTATCGGAAGAAAGTAAATTTCACTCCTATCAACAAGAAGAGTAAGAGGGAGGATCAAGGAACTATGGGCCAGTCAGTTTCACTTCAGTCCCTGAGAAGGTGGTGGAGTAAATCCTCCTGGACACCATTTCCAAGCACATGAAGGACAAGAAAATGACAGGGAAAAGTCAGCACGGATTTACAAAGGGGAAATTTGGCTTAAACAACCAGACAGACTTCTACAACGAGGTGACAGGTCTTGTGGAGAAGCAGAAAGCAGTGGATGGTTTTTATTTCAACTTTATTGAGACTTTCAACACTGTCCCTCCTAACATGCTCACAGACAAACTAAGGAAGTAGAGGCCAGATAAGTTACAGTGAGGGGGACTAGCTGACTAGTCCACCTAGAAAACCAGCTGTCCAGTAGCGTGAAGTCCACCTGGAAGGACAGTGGTGTGCCCTAGGGCTTGATACCGGAGCTACTACTGTTTACACTTCTTCCTTTATCACCTGGATGATGGGCTGGAGCACATCCTCAGCATGCTGACAAAAGATCCACAACTTGGAGGAGGCTGGTTACAGCAAGTAGTTGTGCTGCAACTCAGAGGGACTTTAACAAGCTGGAGAAGTTGGTTGACAGAAACCCCATGAAAAGGATTCAGCAAAGGGAAGTGCCAAGTCCTGTACCTGGAAAGGAATGACATCATGCACACACCAGTGCAGGCTGGAAGCTGACTGCCTGGAAAGCAGCTTCAGAAAGGACCTGGGTGTCCTGATGGACAAGAAGTTGAACATAGGTAAGGAAGTGTATTACCTGAAGACCTCACCATTGCCAGAGGTGACCCTTTTCCTCTAGACAGCATTAGTGATGCAACATCTATAATGTTCAGTCCAGTTTGAGGCTTTCCAGTACAAGAAACATACACACTTACTGTCTGGTGCAGCAAGGTCACAAAGAGAGTTAAGGGACTGGAGTATCTTTCATATGAAGACAGACTGAGAGAGCTGGGACTCTTAAATGTGGAGCAGAGAAGACTCAGTGGGGATGTTGGGTGGTCAAACACTGGAAGAGGTTGCCCAGAGAAGCTGTGGAGTCTCCATCCTTGGTGATATTCAACACTCAACTGGAGACAGTCCTTGGTAGCCTGCTCAACCTGACTCTGCTTTGAGCAAGGCAGTTGGACTAGATGATCTCCAGAGGTGCATTCCGACCTCAGTGGCTGTATGTAAATATGGATTTTTGAAAAGCTGGCATCTCCAATCAGAAGAAATTTTTAGACCTGATCTTTCTGGCTCAGGCCAACAATCAATAACAACTTCATTATACATAATAATCAGATGTCGTTTCACCCCGACAGTCCAAAGCTGCTCTATAGTGAAAAACTAATCTTTCTACTATCCAAGTACAGTCCAAAGTGCCAAAGCAAGAAAACAAAGCAGTTTCCAGGTATGGCCTCAGGAGTGCTGAATAAAGGGGAAGGATTACATTCCTTCACTGTAACATACATCATGTATTATGATACCATTAAGGATCATGTTTCCCTTTAGACTTTAAAACCCTGTTCTCTTTCAAGACAAATGCAGAGGAAATTTCCATTACGCTTCCTGAACTCACTGGCATATTATGATAAAAACAATACTGTACCTAATCAACAGCTGGCAGTTCACTCCCATAAGTGGGAAAAACATGAACAGACTCGTGCTTTCGCTTTTTCTGCCTTCCTTTCCTCTCTCACCACTTTTTGAGATGTTTTACATTCTACTAAACACATATGTGGAATGGGTTTTTTTGTTTTATAGAATCATAGAAACATATATTGGTTTGGATTGGAAGGGACCCTAAAGATCTTTGAGTTCCAAACCCCCTGCCATGGGCAGGGACACCTCTCACTAGACCATGTTGCTCAAAGCCCCATCCAACCTGGCCTTGAACATTTCCAGGGAAGGGGCATCCATAACTTCCTGGGCAAACTGTTTCAGCGTTTCACCATCTTCACAGTAAAGAATGTATTCCTAGTATTTAATTTAAATTTCCACTATTTCAGTTTAAAACTGTTACTCCTCATCCTATTGCTCCACTCCCTCATAAAGAGTCCCTCCCCATCTCTCCAGTAGGTCCTTTTCAGGTAATGAAAGGCTGCTATAAGGTCTCCCCAGAGCCTTCTCCAGGCTGAACAGCCTGTCTTGCTAGCAGAGGTGCTCCAGTCTTCTGATCATCTTCATGGCCCTCCACTAGACCCATTCCAACAGGTCCACATCCTTCTTATGTTGGGGACTCCAGAGCTGGATGCAGGACTCCAAATTAGGTCCCACCAGAGCAGAGCAGAGAGGCAGAAACACCTCCCTCAACCTGCTGGCCACACTTCTTTTGATGCAGCCCAGGACGCGGTTGGCTTTCTGGGCTGCTAGCACACATTATTGGCTCATAATGAGCTTCTCATCAACCAATACCCCCAAATCCTCCTCCTCAGGGCTGCTCTCAATCCATTCTGTGCCCAGCCTGTACCTGTGTTGTGGGTTGCCTCAACCCACATGCAGGAACTTGCACCTGGCCTGGTTGAACTTCATCAAGTTCGCAGTAGCTCACCTCTCAAACCTGTCCAGGTCCCTCTGGATGGCCTCCAGCGTGTTGACCACCCCACACAGCTCGGTGGTGTTGACAAACCTGCTGAGGGTCCACTCAATCCCACTGTCCATGTCTCAAACAGCATCAGTCCCAGCATTGACCCCTGAGGAACACCACTCCTCACTGGTTTCCACTTGGACATTGAGCCATTGACTCCTTTGAGTGTCGTCAATCATCATTTTTCAAAAAGAAGTAAGCCAAGATTATGCCATGATGCAGTGCAGGAGCATGAGAGATGAAATCCACTTACCCAAATTAATTTTTGTAGGCCCAAGAACAAAATAGGTCATCACCTGTTCCTAATCCTGCACTATCCCAAAATGAACTAGATTTCCCATAGTACAAGAAAATTTCCCAAAGAACAAACAGTTCACAAGTTCTCCATTAAAAATCTTCCGTTCTTTCTTAATTCTTTAGGAGTAAAGTATTTGAGAAAGACTAGGTTGACAAAGTAAATAAAACAATCAGCAACTCTCTTCTAAACAATGTACACAATGACATTAAACTCCTTTAAATTTAAGTCATTACTCCTTGCTTTCCTGACACTCTGGCTGTTGGAGGAAAATGATTGTAATTATTTTTACACTAAAGCTGATAGAATGAAAACTTTATGTAAAAAGTAGACAATAAGGAAGAAGCAATATGAAAGGAAACTATCCTGTATCTGTAAAAACAAGCAGAAAAATTTATCATCCTTGTGAAAAAAAAAATAACAGGTAGTGTTTTTAAAGCAAAAACCATAAGCAACAGTTCTAATAACCACAAATTTTTCAGACAGGGGAAGTCAAAACGACGAACAGAAGATTAAGAATTTATTGAGAAAGAAAAAGAGAACTATTTGAAATATGCAGTCCATTTAAGAGAAACTGCTATGGATCTGACCTATTTTTGTGCTTTTCCATAAACGTTGCATTGGACTACATAAGAAACAGGACAGTAAGCTAAATGAACTCCTCTTCCTAAGTAGTCATATTATTTTATGCTCTTATGAATACTGTGAGTCAGCCATTAGCTGTAATGGGATTAGTGATGGGACACAAAAACTTCAGTGTTCGCGCTCTTAACAAAAAATGGAGAAATCTTGACTTTCCAGATGCATAGAGTTGCATTATCAGAGCTTTTCAATCAGTGTGAAACAGCTCATACTTTACAACATTTGGCACTGGAGCCTCAATCAGACATTTGTTTCTGCCCTTGTGAACTGAAAAGCCCAAAACAGACTGAGGTTTTCATCTGCAGCTCTGTTTTTGGAAGTGTAATTGCAACCTTCAATTTAGAATGACTGTCCTGTTGTAAAACAGAAAAATAAAAACTGGTAATAAGCAACGTAACTCTTTTTGAAGAAGCTGCCCAAGCTATTCACTGCATTTTCCATCAATACTTCATTTTCCATCAGGTTTTGTGATAGACTAACAACTATATAATCAGTAACTATTTAATTCACCTCAAAAAACAGGATCTACAGCTATTATCAATAAACATGTCAAAAAACTACTATCTGGGATATTTGAAACATTAAATTGCAGTGAATTATGTATGTTTTCCCCTAGATCTCTTCACCACTGAACTCTCTTATTACCTAAAGAAATACAGTTCTATACTCTGCAGAAACTTGATAATGAAAGTAAACGTACTGTACAAAGCCAGAGGCAATAACGGAAATAGTGTGACAGCATATGTTATCAGTATTTAAATATTACATTTACATTGCCAACTGAAAGTTACTGTTTTAACACACATTATAACAACCCATCACCAAGACTGAGAAAGTTGTTTGAACTCTAAGCACCCACATACCTCACACTTTGATGATCTTTGCAAATCTAAGGGCATCATTAAGTCGTGTATCTTCAGGAGTACTTAGCTGTGTTAGCTAGATCAAAGTTGTTGGAGCTATACCTACTACCACTAATCCACTTACTGGAAGAACACACCCTACTGCAAAAATCAACACAAGTAACTGTCTTAACAGCTCCTTTCCTGTTGAAACATCAGGTTAAGCTCAACATTTACTCCAGCTATCAGAGAAGAGCTAAGATTTTTAGAAGGCTAAAAACTCAACAGCAACTTCTTTTCAAACTAAGTATTTGAAAAGGGACTACGTCAAATGCTTTTTGGAAAATCCAACCAGGCTAATCTTCTGTGTCTACATGCATCTTGACTTCAAAGAACTCCAAGAGATTAATGAGCCCTTCACTTTATAAAAGCTGTATTGCCTCTTCCCCAACACGTTTCTCCATCTTTCCTCTAATTTTCTTCTTCAAAACAGTTTCTACCCATTTTCACAGTACATATACAAGCCTGTCTGATGTAATTTCTTGATCCTCCCTGGAAACCTCTTAAAACACTGGCACCACACTAACAACTTTGACAGTTGGTTTATGTGAGAGGATACACATAACAATTAGCAGCTGGCATACACCAACTCTTGATGTCTTTCAGAATGACTATCACCTCTTTCTGGTAATTTTTTTCCTCAGTCATTTTGCCTTTCCTGTGTAATAACTTCTTCAGCATTTCAGTTAGAGATGAATTCTCCAATAAATCCCTCATAAAAAAACATTTAATGTGAAACTGTAATCTCCACAGGTACATGGAAGCAAAAATTAATTTAGTACTGTGGCTTTATTTCTTTTCCTGAGGCTTTTTTTCTGGTCATACACACTCCTTGACAGGCTTCCTGTTTCTGGTGTTTTCAGAAAAGAAGTTACTGTCATTTTGAAGTCTGTGCAGGTTGTTCATGAGATTCTTCATTGTTGGTGTTCTTGTACTTTTTATTTAAACATGGCATTCCTCATTTTCACATGACTTCAGTTTTTTGCAAGATGCCTTCTTCTAAACACCACCTCCTCCTTTCTGTTCTCCTGAAGTGTCTTCTAGTAAGTGGCATGTATTCACCTCAGTTCCCCTGTGTGGTATCTTTAGAGTGTCTATGACGTCTGCTCTTTTGACTACTCCTCCTATCTTTTTGTTTTAACAAGGTTCCTTATTTGTATGCATGTCTTAAGTATAGAAGCAAGGAATAATAGCTTTTCCATCTCCTCTACAAAGCCTAAGTTTTTTGCTTTCTAAGCCAGACAATGTTTAGAGTTAAATTGGAACAATTGGAGCAACATGGAACACCCATGGAGCTGGAGTCCAGAAGACACAGGCTCAAGAACAACGTTCTGAACCAACCAGGAAACAGAACATAGCTATCACAGTCTATGCCCTGTCAAATATTCCTCAGAAAAAGTACCAGGTAGAAAAATCTGTATTTTCTTCAGGTGCACAAAGCAGCTAGCGGTTAGATGCTATCACATGATTTATAAACACATGAGATCCAATGACCGAGTTTGATTACAGGAGATACATGACCATCTTGAACTCAGTCTTTGCAACGATCAGAAATTGAGCATTCAGATCAAAATAAAGTTGTGCAAGAGTTAAAGTAACCTGTTCACTCACTCCATTTTAGGAGATAAACTGGGAGTTACCAGCACTGGATCTAGTATTTTTTGGTTACCCCAAAAGTTTGCAACCTCAAGGGTAATATGTGGAACAAAGGCCTCTCAACTGAATAACTCTGGCACATTAGTAAACTGAGATGAAGTAAAAAAGTCTTCATCTGTTGTTCTCTCAAGAACATGCAATACAACTACAGCAGAATGACTGAAATCCCTCTTTCTGTATTTGCAAAATAACCATCACCAAGGACCTACATCAACACAAGGTACCAAGGCAGGTTTTATGAATCAAGCATAACTCAAAACAGATCCATTATTCATTCTTGTTTAGGTCCTGTGAAAGAGAGAGTGAATGTATTTTTTGCTTCCTTCGGACTTTCAAGTTTCAATCCAAAAACGCCCAATACAGAATTGCTGCACACAATTAGGCTGTATTGATACCAAGGTGAGTTTTAAAGGTAGAAAATATTTAGAATTTTGAGTGGTAGCTGAAGTATGAGATGATCATTACCATTTTAGCAAAAACTTGACAATCAGTCCCTCCTAGACAGTCTTTTAATAAGCCCTACTAATACCAGTCCATTCTATAACTCTTCCAGATACAATGTCAAATTATCTACTTCCCAGCAGGATGGATATGTTCAAGTTCAAAATACAGCCTATCATATTTAGTTTATATCACTGGCCAAATTTTCAACTCCGTAACATGAAGTTACCTTCCACATGATTGCCTATGCAATCGTTGTATTGAGTCAGTAGTTGAAATGAGCCAACAATAAGGTAACTAGATTTAAGCTTAGTAGACAGCTAGTAATCACCAATTATATGGTGTTTTCCAGTTTACTAGCTTTGCAATCTTTTAGTATCTCTTATTTTCATCATCTCACAACCCCTCCACCACCAATAAACACAGTCCTGTAAATCTGTTAATCTTATTTGATTTCAATTGAATAAAATACGCAATTCCTATACTGTCGTCTGCAGGCATTCTGAATTACAACAAACCCTCAACATTTTTTGAAAAAACAACACTATTTTTAAAAAAAAGCTCTGAAAAAAATGGATCTTGCAGCATTATTTAATTAGGATTTAATAACATTTAATCCTAATTATTGCAACAGCATTAGTTTTATCTTCTTTCACACAGGTACAGTTCTCTGACTTTTCTGTTAGCTCTCCTCTTAAAACTAAATGCCTGCTTGCAAAGTTCAGAAAAAATTATCTTCATCAAATGGGACACTTCATCCTCCACTAAGGGCAGGCAAAGACAGTAAAATTCTCAACAATATCTGGCTTCATTTGTATGATCCTCTAGCATACCCTGCAGTGTTATTATACTCATCACTGAATAATGCTGCAGACTTAGGACAAGATAATTTTTTTTTCTCTGGCCATAGTACAACTTTTTAATTTTTACTTACTGTTTATCTTAAAGGTCATATGACATTTAAAAAAAAAAAAAAAACATGCAATGGTGTGGAAGAGGCACTTGCCTTAACTCCAAGCTTCAGTCTGCAGCACTGATCAGTGATGGGTGTGATGACACCAACAGAGTGCATGCTGAAGTATCACATAAAGGAAGCTGAAGTTCATGAACAAGAGGGAAAAATAAAACATTGTTAAACAGTGAAAAGATGTTAGGGTGAAAAATATTCAGGAGCATGGAGAAGCTAGAGAAAAATATACAACTTCTGTCTTTCTCAGAAATTCCTAGCTATATTTGGCTTTCATTAGTCTGAAAAGACACCCCAACTCCTATCAACATGGATAAATGCAAAAGATCCCTTTTTTTCTTGGGCAAACGTTTGGTTCCAAAAATGCTGGCCACAAATTACTCATTAAACTCAAAAATACATTATTTTAACCCATGAATAGTGCTAGTTTTTATCACTCATAGCTCCTCCATTGACATAGTGGTGAATGACGCCAACTTAAGAAAGCATTATGTGCTACTTGTTTACATGTATCCAAAGTATTTAGTGATGCGCTAATTAACTTATTATCATTTGCCTCACTGTTTCTTTAAAATAACATGTGCGACGCTGAAGATATTCTCACCTTTCCATGTGCTCCTGCAGTATTACACTCCTTTGTAATTACTTCTACGTGCACTGACTGTCCCATTGCAAAGGTCTCACAATGTTTCTCACTCTACAGACCAACAAGTCCTTTAAGCACCCCCAATGGAAAGAAATTCTGAATAATTAAAAATCTTGGCTGAATACTGCTTTCCATATTTATTATCATTTTACAGAAAGGAGAGAATTTCTGACAAATAAGAATGCATTTATTAGCCAAAAATATCGTGCTCCTGAAATGGCAGTACTTTGAGAATACTATTACATGTGCCACATTAAGAATGCACACAAGGTAATAATAGTCTATGCATGTATTAGTACTAACTAAGGTTTATTTAATAAACATTTAACACAATCTCTGTTACGAACATGATTTTGTAATTACAGTACTTGAAACATCGGAGGAACATAGCTAAAATATAATTTTGACCTATATTGAGGCCTAAGCCAGCAGAAATAAGACAAGTAGGTAATCATTACTTCAACAGTACATCTACCCTTTCTTAATTCTGGATAAGGCTTTTATACCCACCTGGTAATTAATCAAGTGAAAAAAAATCCCCAAGCCAAAGCCAGCCACTGAGATAAAATGTATTATCTGGAGGGCTCACTATATTAATTTACAACCAAAACCACACAAAACCAACAGTATTTATGATAGTATCAGACTCTAAACATCTGCCGCTATTGCAATTTTCACATATAAGTTAAATAGCGTCACACCTCTTCTCCCGTCGAGGAAAGGATGATACCGATGTCTCCCACTTTCACAGTGTGCTTTCAGAAACGAGCTATCAGTATGGGTCCCAAGGCTGACTCCATTTTCCAGTATACCTTACAGTTTTTAATTGCTTAAAACCCTTTGTGAAGCTGGACAGAGTATTGGCAAGACTAAAGATTCACAAATTGAAACATATCTCATTATTTTAATCTATACGCTTTATTTGAGGAAAATAATCTTAATTTTTACTTATTTTCAATATCATTAAGAGCTAGAAGCACTACCATACTCTTTGTCTTTGTATAAAACTGAGTCTTTAGTTTCTAGGGAACAGGGGATGGAAAAATGCTTTGAACATGCAACTAAATAAACATAATGTTATGTTTATATATGAAACTAAAGTATAGTTTTTTAAAGTACAAAATATTCAAATCGTATGTAGACTACAGGATGCAGCAGAAAAAAAACTATGTGGGAGACAAAGAGCAAAGCAAATTTGGATTGCAAAGATTTCTGAAGTCATGAGTCACCTCTATCTAAGTGACATTCAAATAGCTTGATCTAGACTTATAGAAAGACTCCAAGTATCTGGAATAGCTTAATAACTAACAAGCACCACCACTACATCAGAACAAACTGCAGGCAGAGACACCTCCGCCAACAAGATAGAAATTCATTACACAGGTGTTGCAACAATCAAACTTGTCTGCATCCTAATTATAGTCGACAGCCTATAAGCTGTCACTGAGAGGATACACCACTATCTTCCTATAACTGTACTACCATTCCAATCAAATTCTCCTGTGTTCACATCATTACTGAACTACATAAACTCTAACCAAACTGCTAATTATCAATGAGTGCTTTTTGGACTCTGGTAGAGCATTATTCTAAAGCTACTTTTTCTCTAGAAAGCAGTTTAAAATATATATGTGTGTGTCTGTGTACATATACATATATATATCTCTTTATGAAACTGGGCTACTGGTTTCTTTACCTTCATTTTCTTTCTTTAAATAGCAAGGACTGTTTTTAGAACAGTGACTTGATCCCGTCAGATGAGATTTCTCATTTTAGCACACAAAATTAATGCAAAATTATCCTAGAAACACTGACTTGTTGTCAGATGGCATATCAAATTAAATAAACCATTAAATGAATGAATGAATAAATAAATAAATAAATAAATAAAGGCTCAGTTACTCTGTCTCAAATCACTTCAGTGGAAGAAAGGAGGAGATTTCAAATCACACTCATCTGGAACTTTTTTCCATCTGGTAAAAAAATAATAATATTAAACTAATGTAAGGCACATGTAAATCAGCATTTCTCAGTGTATTAGTTCTTCCTTCCTTCTCGCAAAATGTTTAATTTCCACTCTCTAAAGATGCAACTTACATATGTACTAAAGTATAAGGCTGAAGTTAGCAGCATTACAGCTGCTTACAGATGTAATAATGCCTAATCCTATGAGATCTACAAGAAAGCTACAGCAAAGGAAAATGAACGTGAATGAGTGCTAGATACGCAAGAAGTTTCAAGTTACTGCAAAACAGATCAATTAATACAATCTCTTCACGTCAAATCCTCTTGATTGTAACACTTCACCTTCTGAAGTGTGCAAACGCTTACATACCTGCATGCAGTATACTAATGTTTTACCCAATATGAAAACACTGTCAGTTGCTGTACATTCATGGGAATGACTTTCAAGCACATGTAAATGAAGCATGAAATAGGAAGTCACAGGTTAAAGTGACCTTTCAAAACAGGCCTGGTACTGTACATTATAAAAAGAAAGTCTTTCAAATAGCATATAAAATAACCACAAGGGACTACTCACCATGTCATATGCTGTTACAATCTTTTTCAAGACCTCTGGAACAATCCCTTGGAGCTCCATAGTCGGATACTGATCATTGAGATTCAGTACTACCAAGGGTGTATTATCAGGGCCAACCAAACGCGTAGACACTGCCAAAATGCACTGCATAAGATTTGCTACAGGAGAGAGGCCACATAATTCTTTGAATGAAACTACTGCATTCTGCAAAAAGGAAAGAAAGAGTTTCCTTTACAGTTAAATATGAATTTTAAGATCTCATTCTTTCAGGGTAAAATACTTCACTGTTACAGTTGAGCTACAATGTGGAATTGCCACAGCTTTTCCCTGAAGAACTTCCCAAAGCAACCAATATTACTCATATATTTTACAAAAAATGTTAAAATTTCAAACAGAATTTAATACTTGCCACAGTAAAAAAATAAAAAAATAATAATAAAAAAAAATTATTTAGAACAAGTCTGTCTGGTCTCTATTGCTATTAAAATTAATCACGTAAATAAAATAATTCTAAAATATACTGTCTATATATTTTGAAAAAAATCTGAAAGACATTTCAAAGTAATTTTTAAAATACCACTAAAAGAAAGAAAATGTTGGGTGCTGAATGTCCCAAATAAGTAAAGTGAAGTGGAAGGAGGAATTCAGCCCATTTGTAACTTTAAGCATACCTGAACTATAGTCCAGACGTGCTGTGGATCTGCTGGCTCCCATTTGGTGTGATTCACAAACCCAGCACTCCACTACTGATGTCATTCCTATCATCACATCACACTTAAGTGAATTTTAAAGGTATTTTAAAAATAAATACCAATTTTGTACCTTTCCCTAAAATTTATTATGAGTTGTACTTTTTATCCAATGTGGTAAAATATAAAACCATACGTTTAAACTTGATGAAAATTTCCAGTATTAGAAATACAATGTGACTCCAAGTAGCCACTGAAATTCCATTATGGGAGTGTTCTCAGCACTGTAATGAATTTAGGATTTTTATACCAAGTGGGAGCTGGTGATCTCCGGCAGGTCTGGAATTTGTGTTCCTGTAGGAAACAAAAACAAAAATATGGTATATTTAAGTTACAAATGTGCTCAGTCCTCCTTTCTCTCAAGTCCTATCCAAGCAGGGTATCTGACTAGTTTTAGGATACAGATTTTAATTTTAACCAAAACCACTTTCCATTTTGGTGGCATGGAAAGACTCATTTGTCGTTAAATTTCTTAGAGAGACTTCATGCAAACAGGAATCAAACATGAAATATTTTGCTGCCCTTTAATGGGACACAATACCCAAAGCAGACTTCAAAATATCTACGCATAGCACATTCACGCAAAGTTATGTGAATACTAAGTTAACATCTACTGCAGTCACTTACACTTTAACTCTAGTAAACATTTAGTAGCACCTCACAGATGTCCAGGAAACAGAAACTGCTTCTAATAGCTGGACTATACCTTAAATGACACAGTAATTACATAACTGAAAAGACAGCGGGAAGTCTGTTCAAACATGTTGTTAGAGAGAAACATCATGGAAAAGCCATTATGAACAATCTTACAGAGAGGTAAACAAGGACTCAGGGAACAAATATATATTAACTAATGTCAGGCAGGACAGAACTATGGTTATAATTTGTTCCTTTGGACTTCCAACCCTATATCCAGAGACTCTCCCTCCTACTATCCAGAAATTTAGAAATGAAACATCACATCCAATTTAATCACTCATGTTATACTTTTATCACTGATGAATATGTAACAGTAAGTTATAACATCAACTTTTATCATGGTAACATAGTACCTTACAAAGAAGAAAAATGGCTAGTTATCTGTATACAGATTTAGGGAAATCATTAAACTCAGTACTGCACACTTTCTTTTTTTCTCTTGTTCCACCTTGTATTTATTTTGAACAAAACCCTTAGTTCTTTATAATCTGGCTTTTGGGGACATGTATTTCTGTATCATAAAAATCATAACAATTCATAACACAAAATTCCAGTGATACAGAATTCCCTGCCATAAATTGGTATTTGAGTGCTTTATTCACTTTTATTAGCTGTAAACCTCTTAAGTTTAGCAGAGTTTTAATTGTGCACATTATATAATCTGTCAGTAAAGCTATGCAAAATTAATATTCCCTCAGGTACCTAAAATACCTTCTTGTTAGCATATTGACAGATGATAATGATAAATTTAGTTGATAGCACAACTTTCAAACTTACAGAACAAAATACATAAAATACCTTGTAATATCTCATGTTCAAAGAAACCACATTGTAGAGCCTGTTTTCAAATATATCAGTTCTGGAAAATAACGCAGCATGCATAGTAAAGAGTTTAAAGTAGCTATAAAAACTGTATGTTTTCACCATTTCCTCATTTCTTAGGTTCAGGTCTTCCCCAAAAGGTATCTTAAAATACAGTATCCTTTATATGGCAGAATTCTAGCATTCAACAAGTACTACTTGCTGAACTACAGGTAAAGTTCACTTTATATGTAGCCCATAATGTAAAACACTTGTAAGTCAAAATACCACCTCCACATTTTTTCAATAATCTTTTCGTACAGCAGTTCTATATAACCAAGTGGAATGGGAAAGGTTCATAACGCTGTACTAATTTTTTCTTTCATATGAAGAAATACTAGTTTTTAAACTGTATTACTATTAAAATCTCTTCAGTATTATTCATGGAGAAAATTTATCTACACTGATGTGACTTTAAAATCCAGAATCAAGTCTGAGATGTCTCCTTTATTCAGTTTCCCCTTACGCTACATAAGAGTGAGAGGATTTAATAGGTCACTTCATTTGAAATGACTATGCTGAATTTTACTAATCACTGCTAGTGTTCCACCAGAAGTTCATATGCTTTATTAAAAACATCTCACAATTCACTTTCATGTATGTCTAAAAGTGTTTATTTACCTGGAATCTTCACTAGAATCTTAAAAAATTTACATTTTTTAAGTGGTATCTCTCAGGTTCCACATAAGCAAAGACCTCAGCCTGTACTTTTTCCTGAAAGTCAATGTTTACTATACACGGTCTTTAAGGTAAGGTAGTTTCTTTTAGAGGAGTCCTTAGCACTAATTCCATGTGTTTCTAACATACAGTTCATAGGAAGACTCAGGGAAAGCAAACAGTCTTTCTGAAAGTGATGCCTTCTGTTGGGAATGAGGAAAAAATAAAAGCACACTTTCGGCTATAAGAAGTTTTTTAGTAAGCAGCAAAGCCTCCTTTTCCTATCACCTATATTTTCCTCCTGCACTTCTATTTAACTTAACTTTCTAAAACCAAAATACTGCTGTACTTTCCTTTAGTGCATATCTAACGTTCCTGCAAAGACAAAGGACAAGTCAACAGGCTTGAGTTCTAACACTTTTCCAAAATTACATTTCCAGTTCACATTCAACAAAACATGCATATGCATCTGAGGTTACCTCAGCAGACAGGATCACCTAAACGGTTCCTCTAACCTAATCTTTTTTTAAAGCTGTTCAGCATTAGACTCGATCAACCTGACTTACAAAATGCAGTAAGATTCTAAACAACATATATACCATATGCATTGCAATACAAAAGTACACTTCAGAACTGATAAATTCATCGTAAGGACTGTACCTGCATGTTTTCTCTCAAATCCGTGGCATCCCGAATAGGTTGGAGAGCATTCTTGAACACTTCATCTATTGCTTTAATCCACAATGTCCTCATAGAAGCATATTCCCTTGATTTCTTGCCCTTCCTCACAGAAAGGCCCCGCTTATGAGGTTTCCCACCACCCCTTCGATTAGTAATGGCCACATGCACAAACAAGGAAGCATGTGCTAAAATTTCACCAGTTAAAGACTGCAGAGGAACGTGCCGATAACCAGTCTGTAGACACTCAAAGGGAATAGTGTATTGCCCAATAAACTCATCACCAATGTAATCATCATCCAGTACTACAAAACGCACCATAGCTAGTTCTGGCAAATTTATTTGAAATTCAAAACTTTCATCAAAAATAGGATTATCCCCATTCTGATGCATAGTTTTCGTCCTTTGCTCTGCACAATCGGCAGGGATTCCATGTATTTCAACATAAACATAAGGATCCACAACATCACCTTTGGCACCTGATCCTTTGGGTTTAGGAAAGTTTTGCCCACTAATGATTTTAATATGAAGCAGCTGAGGTGAAACTCCAGGCACGGTGTCTTTCGTATTGGCGCTGAAGAAGGATACTTCTTCTCTCATGATAGCAGGACGAAGGACATAGCCACAGTTTCCATTTTGTCGAAACCAACCAATGTTAAGATCCATCATTAAGCCAGGTGTTTGAAAGTTCATTGCTACTATCTGACAACCACATTTCCAAAAGTCCTGGGGATTCATATTACTCGAGTCAATCCTCATAGGACTGGGGAAAACTCTGGCAAGAAAACGTTTGTTGTAATTTACAAAGTCTCCTGGGTTTTCATTGGCATATTTGCTCGCAAGCACTTCATTAAAGGAGCACACTTCCCAGTACTTCTGGAGCTGAAATGAAACTTGAAACTCTTTGAACTGAACTGATTTACATATGCTTACTAACTCAGAGAGTTCTTTGCAGAGCTGAAATCGTTTGCCTGTCATTGAGTTCTGCTGTTCCACCCCTTCTTTCCCCACTCTCTGTGACATTTCTGCTCCTTCATCTTCATCTGTAACATCTCCCTCTAGTCCAGAACAATTAGAGGAAAGTTTCTTTGCTTTAATTAGTATTTTCCCTTTAAGTGATTCCGGCGATGGAAGATAAGAGTCTTCAATGTTTGGAGATTGTGTGTGTAGTTTGTCCCCCAAAATTTTCTTCATGTGTTGTACCATCACTTTCTGCTGCTTAATAGAACAGTGATTTTCTAAACACAAAATAAGAGGGTATTCTGAAGCAAAAAATGCATACTTGTTAATAATGTCAATCACGCTACGGAAGACAATCTGTGATGTCATTGTATGCCCTGTGTAAATCACAGGCTCATTATCTGGACCATCCCATACATCCAGTTCAACACTTCGACAACCCATTTTAAGAGCGCGAATGTAACCTGTGATGTCAGAAGGCCCTCTAAACTGATCCTCTATCAAGTATGTATTATGAGATGAATTTATAAAATAATGAGATAAAGGTTGTTTCATATCTTGACAAACTTTTTTATGTTCTGGATCAAATATGTGGCAGTCTGGTGAAGTAAGGTAGTTCGTAAACCCATCTATAGAAAGACAACCCTTTTCCTGGCCCTCTTTGGCTGGTTCATATTTCTGAATAATTTCAAGGCTTATTTCTTCTGTGACAAGTGCCATACCCTGTTCTGCCTCTAAAAACATCATGAGGTCCTTGGTATCTAGGAATTCTTTATTGCTTGAAAACTGAACCAATAGGAAATAGATTTCGGGTCTGGTACAAAGCTCATGAAAAACTTCAATAAACTCTTCTTTTGTTACTTCAGTACCAGTTTTTTCCTTGGATCTATGTAACTCCTTGAATTTTAGTTCAATTTTATTAGTTTTTAAACCGGGATTTAAGTCTTTTATAAACTGTACAGCGTTACACAGGGGTATATGTCCCAAATTATCTACATCTGACTCACTGAACATTTGTGAAAGCCATGAAGTCCGCATATTATCTTGAGTACTTTCTATCATATCTAGAGTATGCTTTCCATAAGAAATCAGGTATCTTAAGCCAGTAACCCAAATATTTGCAACGTCTGCTGAGTTAGCAACAAGATCTAGTGACTCATAGTTTTCTCCATATATAATTGAAAATGCACAGTCTTCTGATATCTGGTCATATATTCCATTGCTGCGAAAAATATCTGTATTTTTTCCTGTTCTTACTTCCTTGATTGATTTAATATCAATCTTCGCTTTTTCAGAATCCTTTTTTGAAGGTTCCCAGCGTAGAGACTGCATATCTGCGTCTAAAAGAAAATATCGGTGATAAACCCTTGAGTTGGATCGAATCTTTTTGAGCTCAGAGCCTTCAACCATGGCATTTATACAGTCACTTGCACTGCTGATCTTTTTCTCGGTTGGCATACTGCTAAACGACACAGTCTTCTTCCGTTCTCGCTTTTGTTTCGTACCATCCTGATAAACAAAGAGGGGAAAAAAGAAAGCGTGTATCAGTATGATTTTGCTCTCCATTGAAAGAGGTTTCAACCTACAGCTGAAAGGTCATTAAGTACTTCAAAAAGGTCCAACATACGTATGATGATCAGTAAGACAGAAACTAATATTGGAATAAAAGAAAATACTGATATTGGCCTAATGTTTGCTCCTGCCTGCATGAGTAACCTTCTAGAGACTTTTTTTTTAATAATTTGTACGAACAAAAAATGAAACAGAGCAAGTTTTGAATGATAATGAAATAATAATGCTGTATAAATGCATTTTATTTTATCAGTAATAACCTATTTCCAGAATTACAGGTTCTACAGTCAAACCAGCCAAGTTAGGCTAAGTAAGCTTTCCTCTGAATTCTTATCTAGTCCTACAGATACCTGCTGAACTTCATCAGCACAGAATCCAAGCCTTTAGTACCATCCCGACAGGGTCCTCATGAACACCAGAGAAAAATTAATACACACTTAACAACATAAAATCCATAGGACATGACCATTATAACAAAGAGAAAAAAAGAAAAAATGTCATTTAGCTAGCTGTTTGCTGTTCATATTAATTCAAACCAGTGCAAATAAATCAGTAATGGATCATGTAAATATAATCAATTTAATGAGAAAGAACCGAATTTAAGAAAACTGTCTGCTTTCATTATCTGCATTATCTGAGATTGAAAAAAATGCTGTTTTGCAGTTTTTTGAAAAGCATTGTATGTCTTCATAAGCTAACTTTAGGTCAAAATAATAATTTCATGATATAATCTTTGTATGTTAGATATCCTATTTAAAAGTGTTCTTCTTATATTCTTGCACTGCTGAAAAAATTACTTTTCCAGTTTTATACAAGAAGAATGTTGATTCTCCCTCCAACAGTTTTGCATTTGAAGAATGTTCCAGTGCAAATCAGCATTGCTTATATGGCAGAAAGGGGAGAGAAAGAAAACTTTTAACGACTGCAACACTGAACAGATGTTCAAATAAAAAGCATCCACTACAGAATGCATTTCCAGTTCGAGGTATATGTACTGTATGTTTAATTTCATTAAATCAAAAATACCGAATTCTGGGTCTGTAATTTAATTTATAAGCATCTGAAAAGCCTTTCATTGAAAACAATGATTAGTAAAGTAAGCAGACTTAATATTTGCAGTTCTGTGTTTGAGGAAATTAATCAACCATACGATTCTTGCACCTTTAACGATAGCAAAATTTGCTTTATGCAAGTTCTCAGGAGATCAGTAAAAGTGAATATCCCTACCGAGGACTGTTTTATTTCTCACTCCAAATCAAACACCTGCAACGGATACTGCACAGGGTTGACTCATAGAATCTCATATGGGTAGTCTGGGCACTAGGACTACTGTCAAACAAAAGCAAGTTTCTTTAATTTTAAAACATAATAAACTGCAAATTTAATTTTTGTTTAGAAAGTTTTTTTGTGCTACTTTAAGCTTCTTGTCTGACTACCTGTCTTTCTGAATCTCCTAACCTGAAAAAGTGGCAAGGGACAGCCCCCCAGAAATGACATTCCTCTCCAGTATTTTAGGGTGTGGAATGAAGAATACTGGAACTCCTTAACGCTCCAGATTTCTCAGTCACAGATCTAGAAGGGGAATCTATTTCTTGAACTCTTCAGTGAGAGACAGCTGACAGATAACCTCCTGACCCCAGAACCATCAAAGCCTGGAAGTACAACCTTTACTGACCATGGTCAGCATTTACCAAACAGAAGATAGGTCTATGCCTTTCTCTATGACCAGGATTGTGCCTGATCCAAGACACTGAATGGCAAGGAAGGAAAAAAAATCTGCCATTTCTTGATGTCATCTGATGTAAATAACTTCATCTCAAGGAAAGTCCACTCCCAACTCTAGTTATCTAAAGACTGAATTTGGAATGTACACATGAGGATCAGAGGAATAATTCAGTCTACCACATGCAAGACTATTCTGCTTGCCTACCAGATGAATATGAAGCCAGTTCAGCAGTATTCTGCATTTCTGCAGGGTAAAGTAATCTCATCACTTGGCTTACTCATATACAGCCTGTTGGCAGTAGACATCACTGTCTGAATGTGATGATCACCAAGACAAATCTTAAAATTAAAAATTAAAGAGTTTCTCACAGCTCTGAACTCCGGAACACCCTTGATTAAGTTCTGGCTTCTTCAGAGATCAATGACCCCCAGCTACAAGATTGCCTGTGCAAGTCCCCATCCTGACAGACATGGCAATCACCACCAATACGCATAAACAGAACAACTTAAAGAATATTTTCCCAAAGACACTGGCTAGAATTTTCCACCAAATAAGTGACTGAAAAGAAACAGAAGAGAAACTCTCACTCAGAATCTGAGAATGTAATTGCACAGAGCGTACATAAATTGTACAAAACAGATTTGTGATCCTCAGAGATATAGTCTGACACGGAGAAGGAGGCAGACACATTCTGCTATATGATATGGAGGGCTTCACCCTGAAAGTGGAGTGGCAATCACGAACTGAGTCAGGGTCTCTTGTGGCCTTAAGCCTGTCTTGTATCAAAAAGACTGGCACATGAGAAATCTGTATGTATCTGAATGAACACAGAAATGACTTCTCAGCATTCGTGAGACTTACGTGTTCTTCATGCTTTCAAGAGTCTGAAGTGAGACTGGTTCTACAGTGCAGATGCAGAACTCTGTCCATGGCAAAAGCTGTGATTTTGTGCTAAAATAACTTTTAGAGTCATTCTAGGATCTCGCACATAATGAAGACCATACATATCTTCAGATTATAACAGGTACTGTTATCATAATCAGAACTTCCCCTAAAGACTGCCTGTTCTTCAGAAGACTTTATCACTGAAACCAGAATGACCACCTCATCAATACATTTTGTAAAACCATATGCGCCATACATCCAAGGTCCTCTGCAAAAATTTTGAGAAACAGACCAGACCACACATAAAAACCATTGTGAAACTTTGCTAATAATCTGCTAAAAGTGACAACAAGGAGGGTTTAGTTTATCCAGGAGACTGTAGCAAAAAAAAAAGCAAAGTATCCAGCAGTTTGAAAAACAGAAATAACCCCAGCTGACACTTAGGGCACTTAAGAGACAGAGACAGCTGGAGAAAATGGCTTAACAGAGCAAACAGGGAAGAATATCTCCATGATAACATGGGTTTTTTTTATTCCTCTCAAGGTGCAGACAAATAATTGGTTGTATGACTAAGCACTATTTACAAGTAGCATCCTGGAGACAAAAAAGAATTTTGAATCGGACACTGAGATATGTCTATCATTCCCGAACAGCAAAGCTTTTAATATATGCAACTTTATGATAACATTACTTAAAGATCAGTTCCAATAACCACAAGTACTGATAGAGACAGCGGTGGAGTTCAGGGATTTGATAACATAATATGACCAGGATGACAGAGGAATCCATTGAATACTGTAGGCTTTGTAAACTTCTGCTAAATGAAAGTATTGCAGAGGGTGAACTTTCCAACCTGTGAAGGCCCAAATGAATCATGCCCCAGAAAACACCATGGGAAAAGTGGTACTTCAGAAAACGTTCAATTCTTGGTCTTACCAAGCAGTTTAGGTACTGCCTGGTACAGTGGAATCTAGAACACTTTGGGAAGAAACTTACAGCTTCAGGCAGGGGCTCACTGCCCTCCTTGAGGTGTGAAGTGAGGGGCTGCCAACAGATTACTGTGAATGGCAGTCCTTCCATGTGCCACTGCAGCACGGTCTTTACATTTGCCATTGCAAACTTCGGAAATGGGTGTCTGTGAGCCCACCTGTCTCCAGGACTAAAGCAGCTACCTGCAGCTTTGATGCTAACTGGGATTTGAAAGTCTCCATCTGCATTCAGCCTGTTAAGCTACTCCTTTTGGGACAGAGGACTTTACAAAGCAAAAACAACAGTAACAAGAAGTGGCACAACGACACATTTTTAGAACTCTTGTCTGGGAAGTGAAAGTCCCTGATGTCATTACTCCATGGACATTTAACTCAGTCACCCTGAAAGCAGAAGATTGGAACAGTCCACGCAGCAGGCACCTGAACACTGAATTCTGTCTTCACAGGAGATCCTCCTGCTTCTTGTTTATGCTCTAACCATGAAAAAAATTTCCATTCCTGTTTATATACCAGAGGTTCATCAGAAGCATGGAAAGCAGCTCCGTCCTAGTCTTGAGCACATGCAGTTAGAAGAGCTGAGTGTCTGGAGATCCCCAGGCAGGAGGACCAGAGCCCAATCACTCAGTGAGTGGGTGAGTATTCTGCCAACCAAGCAACTACATAAAAAACAGAGCACAAGACACCTTCCCTCAACCCAAGCACCTCACTGAAAATGGCTGAACGTGGACAATGTGTGAAGAAACTCACACCTTGTGGCAATGACAAGCTACAGGAGCCACAGTCCAAAGAGCGCCTACTTAATTAATCCCAAGCAGGCTTAGAAACAAGACATGCTAAGCCATTCAGCCTAAAAAAGATGGCAATATCTGTACACACATGTAGTAACAAGACTACAATAACGTATAGTGTCTGAAGAGCTTCTCAATAAATCACTTTTTTTTTCATGCAAGTTCTGAATTAAATGACATGTTTATGAATCTGAGGGTCAGTGTTGTGGCAACACTCTGAGCAATTACTGATGAGTAGGTGAGAACACAGGACATACCTAAATTAAGTTTGCTTTATTTTTTCAAAATCACACTATAATTTAATGTCATACAGCACAAACGCTGTTTCAGAAGTAATTTAATGTACATCTGTAGCCAACAGTTGCAATAAAATTTTCTACTTTATGATGAGGACAGTCTAATGACCTTCATGATGAACAGAGTGAACTACTTTTCTGACACTGTACAACTCATTGATGACTTGCTTTTATAGCACATGGGATACTTCAGTAGCCAATCTGAGTATGAAAACTGCCTATCATTACCAAACACAGTACAGTAGCAATTGCAAAATCACCTAGCTTAACAAAATGATGTATAACATGAGCCTACTTTAGGAAGTGGTTAGTTTAAAAAAAAAAAAAAAGAAGAAGAAAAGAAGAAAAAAGAAAAGCTGCGAAACAAAATCCTTGAATGTTATAGATTTTCTTTGTACTTAAGAAAGCATTCAGGTATGTATATATGTAGTTAGATCTATTCAAAGGAAAAAAAAACACAGATATTTAAGGCAGTATTTTAAAGCATTCAATTTCTAAATTAATTTTAATAAAAATACCGTAATTTCAGTAACTTGTTCTTTTCCATTATTTCACCTCTGGTTTTAGAGATATAAAGAAAACTGTAATCAATCACTCCTGCCAACATACAGATCATGGCCACAGAGAGGGGGATACCAGGACACCAAGCTCCAGGAAGTTCTGGGCTTATGTAATTGGCGCAGAGTACTAGGATACTCCCTTGTCCACGCTGAGCCAGGGTAGAAAGGTACCTGACAGAAGTCAATTATCTCAGATCCTGTAAGCAGCGATTCCAGCCAGACCCTTTGAGCTCTTCCAAACGGCAGGGTGCTAAGGCCAGCATCTCCCTGGAACTAGGCTGACACTTCAAGGATCAGAAGGCCTGGGCGAGTCAACCTCTCTTGAGTCTCAATTATTGCCCACTGAGAAATGCCAATGCGTTGTGAGTATTTAAACTCAGGAAAAGGGAAATTTTTAACTATAGACCGGCTTCTCTTTCATCCACCTCTCCACCTATATTTTTATGATACACACAGCAGCTTTTGCAGATGTGGATGTTCTTCCATTTCTCCATGCAAGCATAGGATTCAAAAGGGGTATCCATTGACTTGTTAGTCACCAGATCTCTGAACTCAGCAGTTAGAGAACCGTGTGTGTATGGTGTGTGCATGTGCATACTTATGTGCTTTTTCTTACATGTATATGTATTTATTTGAAATCTGTCCCCGTGCATACACTGATTTGGGATGCAAGATTCTCACTAACTTACTATAAGGTAATTAGTTTGAATCTGCAATTAAGTCACTGTTCAATTATTTTGTTAAATCACTTTGTAAACCTTTACATCAGTTAATGATTAAGTGCTGCTAAAATTCAACTTCTTGATCTACCTCAAATCACTAATAAATTTTGAATTGCTGCTAAATCATAACTGTCTCAAGTATTTCTATCCATGACACCTTGGTGTACCCTCTATCAGACCAGTTCTCCTGGAATCAAATGTGCAGCACAAGAATCCACTCACAGTCACCACCCAGCCTCCCTCCACCAGTCAAATACCTACATCCTTCCTAGTCAGTACCTTTTCAGTTGCCGTTACTAGGAGAATCTAACACAGTAACCCAAATCCACTAAAAAGCACGTACTCTATAATGCTTTAACACAGCTGTCCAAAGCTGCAGAGCATGTGAGAATCAAAACAAGAGAAAACCCTCCAAGTAATTAGCAGTTGAGCTGACAGAATCCCAAACACTTCAGAAACGGCACATATCAAATCACATCGCGTACAATAGTTTCTGAATGGAATTGCAGCCACTGTTTAGCAGTACACAGCACTGAGCAGTTGTATTTAAGATAAAGTAGAGTCCTCAACTGAAATAATAGGCATTTGGAGGAAGACAAAACATCAGCTAGCTGGAAAACACAGGGCCTCCCACTTGTCCTGAATTGCTGTATTTGAGCTCAGCATTTAAATATTTTTTTCCACACTTGTATTTGTGTAATATCTGCTGTTTGCAGAAATCATTTTAAGAGAAAGGTATTTTTTCAGTGTGAGGTGGGTTGACCCCAGGCAGAATCAGTCACACAATATTATAAATACCAGTGAGGAGTAAAGAAAAATACAAAGATGAGCTGCACAAGAAACAATTTTCTTTTTTTTTTTCTAAATCTTTTTTTAACTAAGAGAATTATATTATTAAAGCAACAGGGACACAGGAACAAGTTTGAACTCAATATTCAAACAAAAATTATCTATGTTATTCCTGATCAGTTTATTGTGTGGTTCATGATGGAGCTAAACCAATTCCCTCTTCAATTCAAGAGATTAATTTTCTGTTCTGCCTCTTCCTCCTCCTGCCCCAGCTGCATCTCCCTTCTCCCCATCTCAGCTCTTCAGGCCACCATTAGCACCTCTCTGATACACAGTAAATTAATTTACCTCACTACCTCAGGAAACAAAAAAAATCTCTTTTTTTTGCTGAATTAGTCAGTTGAAACAGCTGGCTGTGTGATTGGGTAAGCATCAGAGCTAGTTTAAAACAACCACGAGAAACAGAATTGATTAAAAATGTGAGGAAAGAACAGAATCACTCTCTATTGAGAAAGTAATTCAATTGAAATCAATGCAGTTGAAACTGTTCTGTTAAAATCAGTTCCTATATGACCTGACAAGAGAACTTCATGTCAAAATCTCTTGTCTTAGTCCACCTCACAGAATGTACCTCAGCAATTTCATAAACATATTGAACATAGAGGCAAGGTATAAGAAAGAGCTACCAACACATAAAATAGCAGTACTGAGGTTCTCAGGGCTCCTTTGGCTCGTTTTGTTCTGCTTCAATTCAAGAATAGAGGACAACAGAAAATTTATAAGTATATTATATGAGAGAGATCACTACTACACTACCGATCAGAAAGAGCAGAGCGAAATGGTAGCCTGTGCTGCCCTTGTTGCTTTTAGAGCAGGCAATTTAAACTCGTTAACTCAGTGACTGCGATGAGCAGGGAAATAACAGGATATAGTTTTGCAAATAAAGTCTAGATTAAGGCTTTCTTTCTAAAACTTCTTACTGAAAAGCTTACTTAGTCATTTGATCAGTCTGCCGAGAGTAAAGAGACCATTTTTTAAGTATGTTTTTTATGTTGCTGTCTTGAGTATCCTTAGGTTCTTCAACATTCAAATGCTCTCGCAATATGTCACAGGGGAGATTTCTGTGACCCTTTGCCATGGGGCTGACACTTCTTCCACCAAGACGCCCAAGACATCCAGAGGCGTGCTGCCGCCTGCTCCCTCTCGCTCAGCCCTTTAAGCTGATGCAAGTGAGCGAGGTAAGAGAACGTCCTAATTCCAATGCTAAAGCAGCACGAACTCATTTTGTATCTGAAAACATTAACTATACTTTATTCCTCACTGTAAGTGGTTGCAAGTCATACTGGTTAAGTTCTATGAAGAGAAGTAAAAAAGAAATGCCAGCTTACTTAGAAAACATTCTTTGGTTAAACGAGAGAACAGTGATTACACAGAGCACACCTGGTTTTCCTCCTTTTAAACAGATGTTTCGAAGTTTTAATTCTGAGCCTCAGTTTCACCCATAACAGAGGCTACATACCGAAACAGTTCAGCCATCTCTTCTTAGGGCCACATATCTAATGGCAAAATGTATGCCTGATCTCTTGAGGATCAATTAATTAGGTTTTTAAAAACAAAATATTAAATCAAAGTGGTATTTCAATATATTAATTCAGCAGTCACAAATCTGTATGTTTGAAAAACATATGTAAAGTAAACAAGCTGATACTGCTTACTCGGCTGAAAATAGAGGAGTTTTAACTACTTATACCACGTTTGATGTTGACCTAAATTTAAAAAATTGTTTATAGTAACTAAGACTTCTCCATTCTGCAGTTTCATGCTGCCAAATCAGTTTGCCTTATGGCATCAAGTACTCTAACTCACAAAAATGCAGTTATGTTTATAAAACAATACACATAATGACAGAACTTGATAATATTGTATCTGAATATTAAAATATGGTAGTAAAAATGACATCCAAACACCACTGAGTTTTTCTTTCATATGTAAGTACATCTGCATATTTATGATTGTAAAATAAAGGGGCATTGGGTTTCAGGGGTTAATTTGCAACACAGATGAGCAGGGGAAAGGGAAAAGAAAGGTCTGATCTCAAAAGAAAATAAACAAGAAGCATCTAAGGAAACTGCCCAGACTGCCGTCAGGACTGAGAGAGCCAAAGCCTGAGTTATGCTTGGCATGGACGTCTAAGTTTTACTTCTGTTGAGTCAGTTATAGTTAAGGCTTCTGGGTTGTATTTCCAGTGGAAGCAAAAGAGGTATCCACTTTTCACAAACTCAATACAAGCAAAAAATGTATATTCCAGATCCAAACAAGCAATATTTTAACCAAGTTCAGATAAACTACAATAATTATTTATGAAAACCAGCAGCTGCTATGTACTGCATAGTCTTAAACTGAGGAAACTGCATTGACAGAAATTTGTTTAAAATTACTTAATGGCGTGAAAAGGCTAATAACTCTAGATAATTAAGTAGAAAGTGGTTTAGACTTCAAAGTTCTCAGGTACTAGGAAACTGGTCAATTTGCCATAGGTCAGATATATTTTAACTACTATAGAGAAACACGTGTGTTACAAGCATTTATTTTTCATTCATCAATGATCAGAAAAAGCAGTAATTGTTACATATGCTTCCAGCTTGAAGAATTACAAAGATGGCAAAGCCGACTGCAGAAGAAGATGCTGGGGGATTCTAATGAACAAGTTGGCTCAACAAGTTCCAGTACAGCTCAGGAGCAGAGAAGCCTAGTTGTCTTTGCCGTGATCCTTACACCCAGCAAGATGCTCCTTCTGCAAAGATGCACAACTGTTTAAACCCTCAGCATTTTCATTTTCAGTTCTTTAATAACGTTTTAAACACACAAATGTTATAGCTAAGATACACTTTCAAGAGCATTTTAATCAAAACCTGTCAACAAGATTTAATATGCAGAATACTACAGCAATCATTCTGAAGCTGAATTTCAGGGTTTTTTCAAGTATTCATTGCTGCAAGTCAGTTCCACCGGTAGAAAGCAAAGCATTTTTCCATTTCTTGTTTCAGGCGTAAACAACAATTTGACTGAATTGGCAAAATAAGCAACTTCCGTAACACAGCTGTCAGGCTTCACAGTTTAAAGCAAAAAGACAGCATGTGGGTGACTTATAACGATAACACAATAACCACATTTAAGATTTTTGGAATGTTCAGATGCAGCACAGGCTCTGCAGAAAGCTCTCCTTCACCTCTCCCTGTGCTGCTCCTCTCCAGTGCCAAAAAGGAAAGAGATACCAACAGCAGGACCAGCCAGAGGTGAACGTGAGCACTGGCTCAAGTCTCCCTACCCTGTCCCATTCCTCTTGGTAAAGCCTTCCCAGAATTTTTTCCAAAGTTTCTCACAGGCATAAGGGCTGGTTTGGTTTGGGTTTTTTTTCCTAACCAGCTTTCCTACCAAGCAGGCCCAGACACTATCCTACCTGATTCACAAGCCACAAAGTAATTTCTGTGCAGATTTGCGCAAACCCAATGTGTTGATTGTAAGTTAAAGACAGCTGTTTCTACATTACTTCCAGATAAACAAAGTAGAATTAAAAGAGGCTTTGAAATAAAATGGCAATGGTGCAAAAAAAGAAAAAGAAAAAAGAGATGCATAGAAGGAGTTTTGAAACATGAAGGTGGAGGTGGCAGTCACAGAATGACAGAATGATATGGAATTGGGAAGGGACCTCTGGAGATCATCTAGTCC
>VXBW01006619.1:697549-745664 GCA_013400375.1 Thinocorus orbignyianus
CTAGAGCAGGTTGCACAGGAACGTGCCCAGGAGGGTTTTGAATGTCTCCAGAGACATCAGCTCTCTGGGCAGCCTGTTCCAGTTCTCTGCCACTCTCAAAGCAAAAAAGTTCCTCCTCAGGTTTAGATGGAACTTCTTATGTTCAAGTTTGTGCCCAGTGACAGGACGAGAGGAAAAAGTCTGGCCCCTTCCTCTTGACATTCACCCTTAAGTATTTATAGCTGTTGATTAGATCCCTCCTCAGCCTTCTCTTCTGCAGATTAAAAAGACTCAAGTCCCTCAATCCTTCCTCCTAAGAGGGATGCTCCAGGCCCCTGGTCATCTTTGTAGTCCTGTGTTCACAGAATAGGGAAATAGTTAATGTGCCTTTGAGAATCAAGTTCACAAAACTAAGTCTACAGGTCTCCTAGCAAATCAAACTACTTCTGAAGAACTTAAGTTTTAATTATGAAAAGTAACATAGTTGTATGTATTTGTACGCACATGGTATGTTTCATACTCTCGTATGATTTTAAATGGTAGCATTGCAGAAGACAAGTAAGGAATCATAGAATCATAGAATTATCTAGGTTGGAAGGGACCTTTCAGATCATTGAGTCCCATCATAAATCATTCTCAGGGATCATGCTGAAGTATATTTTGAATGCCAACAGGGAATTTATCGTCAGTGAGAGCTGGGGTGCACAAGCTCTTCTGCAATTAACTGTATTAAGTTTCATTTCATAAAAGCCAACATTCCTGTGTTCTGCATGTCACCCAGAGCTAAGGGAGACAAGAGGACAACCACCTGACAAAACCAAATTATAACAGTGTACATCATAGGGTGCCATAATGCAATTGAAGTTACAAAAATGTAAATATTCAAAAACCAGTAATATGGAAGAGGGACACCTTATTCCATGCAGGCAAGATTCATATTTCTCAATGCTGCAAATGCAGCCAACAAATGAAAATAATGGTGTTTGTTATAAATGACTACTTTAGTCAGAAAGCAGAAAAGTGCATTGTCTCTCCTCTACTATGGTAAGCCATCTACAGGATATTCCTTTAACTGTCAAAGAACACTTTTTCACACAAAAAAGAGCAGCAGATTGACCACGGATGTATTAGATGATTGAAAATACTGGCTTTTTCACACATCCGTACAGGTCAGCTCACCCAGCCTCTCAGCACAAGGTTATGACTAAATCACATAATTTCACATCCACTGATGTGGCAAAATGGCCATTTCCACCTGTACTGCCAAATCATGTATTTTGTCCAAATGTCAACCCAAATGGCATCTGCTATCTTGGAAAGTTCCTGATGTCTTTTTGTGTCCCTTCCTGTTGCTGAGTGCTTTTCAGGAGCAACACAGAAGTAAAATTATCACCTAAAGGTAATTTTATCCAAGTAAAACACTCAGGATTAAGAGAAATAAAATGTAGATTTATTTTTTTTTAATTCTAAAAACTATCATTAACTTTGCCCTGCAGCTTTCTATTCATCAACTGATTTGATTCATTCCAGTGACTGATGAGTGGTCTCTTCAGATCTGCTTCTTGACTAATGGTGATTGGACTAGCAAATTTTGTAAGATAACTCCAAAGACAGAGATGGAACTTCACAAGCTGAATTGTTCTGCTTTTATGGTTTGAGATAAATTACTTTTTATCAAGGAGGAGAGTGACCATTACCAGTATTAACACTTCAATGCCATGAAGAGTTCATATGCATAATTTAGTATTAAATTAAGTTATAAAAGTATAAAAGTTTTTAAAACTCACTACTTGCTAAACAAAGATTATCTTGCAAATTCTTTTTTGAGTTGCTACTTCGGTCTCATTACTTAGATGGCAATAATAATTAAACAGTGATAATTAAATGTTTATTTTTAAGCAGGACAATTTTTACGAATTAGACAAAAAAATATTTATTAGGTTGCCATCACTCAGTAGTCACACAGGTAGAGAAGATATGAACACAAGTACCTTTGCTAACCACATACTGCTGGTGCTGGTATGTTTTCCTTGTTGATTTTCAGATGTATGTAATTTACAGTTGTCAAACTATTATAGGAAATTCTCATTCTGAATGCTACATCAATGCTCCTCTTCTCCCTTAACTTCACTCTTTAATTATTCATAACAGTTACAAGCATTTAGAAAAGAACAGTGAATTATAAATATTTAATACAAGATGCCTGTAACAGAAAGACATGAGAGAGACTACAGAAATCAAATAGTATAAAGTATTTGTTTATCCTAAGCCAACAAGCAATAAGCCATATGCTCCTTAGATTTTAAATTCATATAAATGTTCAAAGTTTTGACAAATCAAACCTAATAAGTCATCTGTATCCTTTACCAAGCAACTACAATAGCTGCTTTCTCCAGACATTTACTATTTCAAAGGAGTCTGTTTCTATAGTTTGCTACAAGTTTACCTTGTGAGAAAACACAAATTCTCAATATAGATTAGCATCCTAGCACTTGGGGTGGTAAAAAAGTATGCAAGAACTTCAAGTATCTTAAAATTTACAACCCTTCTGGATGCGGAGGAAGGCTATGGATCCAGTATGCACCCAAATTTCAGTATAATATGGCAAGTAAAAATAATACAACTTTTAATTTTTAAACTCATTGCATTTTCTTGGCATGGGCAATAATGAAAATATGGTAATACTGTAATTGTGTTCAGTGAAGGAAAAGATAATTAGTAGGAAAACAGGGCTCCTTTTTATGTCCCTGAGACATACTAGAGAAATATCATCAATCTTTTATTAAAATATTCATGTACCATATCTCAATGAACTGTATGCAGCTTTCTGAATATCTTGCACATCAGAACTACTCAAAAAGTCACATTTGCAAACCACAAAAATTAACTCACAAAAACCTAAAACCAATCACGGGAGCAAAACTATTTTCTCATTTGTTTACTTCAAGCTGAGTTACTGTCTGCACACTCTGAGATTGCAGGCCTCCACTGGTTCTGCTCACCGCACAGCATGACACCCCTGCCCTCTGAAATCAGCTCAGTGTCTCACCACAAAGGTCCACCTGCCTAAACCCATGGGAAAAAATGAGCATGCCATGGGTGGTCAAGAGAAGACTGACAAAAAGTTTAGATAGTACTTACAAACTGTATAATTATCCTTATCTCAACCTTATACCCACCCACAATGCAACCCCACAGTGATTACATGACTTCATGAGGAGAAGTTTTGTTCACGTTCAAGGTAGCAGAGACAGAAACTAGAACTGTTCCATTACAGTCCCCCTCCCTCACTCTGCCAGGTTCCTACATTCAACTGTTTATTTTCTATTTTGTTATAATTACTAATTTAACAAAACTTTCCAAACACATTTTAAGATTTTAATAGATTGTATTTCGTTATTTCAAAAGTATTTAAACACTAATCTTCCAACACAGAAACATTTGTGCAAAAAATGTTTTTTCCTAGTACCATTAATCAAAATTGAAAATAAATCACAGTAACCACTTTTGTACATAACACATATTCAGATAGTGTAATCAGTATGTGGTGGAAAGCTTATTTACATTATATTTTAAAGTTTGTCTATACAGCATGCAGTAACATAAGGAAAATCCCATCTGTACATGACACCAGTGTACAAGAAAAGTACTAGAATGAACACAGTTTTATCTGTAAATGCATCTTTTGGTACTTAGCTTACTCCTCTCAGTAGTTTAATTATACCAGCAAAAGAAGCCTGCTGTGAGAAACCGTGCAGTCCCTGAAAACAGAGCTGCCCCTCAGATCACCTGTACCAATAAATCTAGTCAAAAGCAGACAAGCCTTCAGTATTAATACTTATATTTGAACCCTGAGAATAAAGGCAAGCATTCAAGTGCTATAATAAAAAATTGAAAGAACTACATCTTGCATATTAAACAATTCCTGTATATTAAGCAAAGCTCGTAACTTCTTACAAAGCCAAAGAGATTATTAGATTAAAAAAACAATGAAAAGCACTGACATTAAAATTCAAGTCTTGGGTTTTTTGCTTTAAAAATAGATTGTATGTAAAGCATTTAAAGAGCTCACTTCACTGACTTTCCTGGATTTCCACACTTTTTGTTAAACTCATGCTGCAACATGACTTGCCCTGTTGGACTCAACAGAACTGAAGTCTGAAATGACACAGGAGTCAACGGGAAGTGTGAAAACTGAGGGGAAGCAGATGCACCATTAGTGGAACACTGCTTTACAAGATTTAGATTCCCCTACTAAGACAGGACAGAAAGAATACATGTAAGGGAAAATATTTCACTGGATTAATTTGATGCAATGGATAATTAAAAAGCAAACAAAATTATCAAATTATTTGAATCCACGTTTTGCATCTTTGTACATTTGAATATAAAATTCATTACCTACTATCCACTTCGAATTCTGAACTAAAAATAATCACATTATAATTGAAAATGCTATTTATCAACCAATTCTCTGAGGTACAAAGTTAACTGAACACAGAAAAAGCATTCTGGCAAAATTAACAGAACTACCTATTTGTATCTATAGTAACTTGTTGCTGGCAAATATTTCTGTATCATTGGATTTTCACTGTCAGCGTAGTTTAGAAGGAAAGAATAAACAATAAATAGTAAAACTATTTCACTAATGTTAGGTAACTTCTCATTCAATATATGTTGATGCCTTACTGAAATAAGTTGCTCTACGCTACAACTCTATTTCAATCATTTACAGAAGCATGTTAGCTATTTGAACTTGCAATAATAGGAAACAACCTAACTTTGCAACAGAAAAGTGCACAAATTTTAAATATCTGGAAAATCAACAAGAATTTGGTCCCAGCCTATTGCACCAGATCTTTTAATTAAGCATTTTTTAAGAACAGTTACAGATGTGTGCATATAGAACCTTTCATTCTTTTCCCTACACCACGGTATCTGCAGACTTCTCACAACGGTATTTAGTTATAATAAAAACTATTTTTTAAAAGCAAGATACAGATTTATGAGAAGAAAATCATGGCAGAATAAGCTTCACAATGACCAAAGCGATTGAGAGAGAAGCAGGCAGTTTCCAGGGCTACCAATGAACCATATATTATGTTTTAGATGGTTTCCTAGGAAAATAATCCTAGGGATCACATCGTTTATGTGTGTCTCTTTATGAAGCCATCCTCCTAACTTTAGAATTTATTTCTTGATTTCAACTAATTCTGACAAGAGAGGAGATCTAAAGACAACTAAGCTCCTCCAGTTTTCCCAAACCAGGAAGCCAGGAAGAAAAAAAAGAATGAATAAAATTCAGATTATAAAAAAAAATGCATAGATCAAGAGTTCAGACCTCCTTGGATCCCCAAGTCAACCAAGAAGACATGATCCTACTGGAGACCACATACCATTAACCTTATGGCAGACACAACTGAGTTCAAAGCAGAGAAAAGACCCTGGCACTTTCCACAATGCCTTGTCTCCCACAGGTAAGTAAAATTTTCGCTCTAAGAACAATTCTTCCCCTTATTTTTTTTCATTCTGGCTTCATATAAATGAAATGTATATAAAACGCTTAGATCCAACCATCTGACCTACCTCTCTTTACTGCCTCTCACCCAAGTTTCCTCAGCAGACATTACGACACTGCCAAGAACACCCAAGGGCTCAATAAGAAAAACAAAAGTTTGTTGTTTAACATTATCAATCAAACCCTGCTCTGAGAAGGGCAAGTGTAGAGTACCTGCCTCTTCAAAGGCAACGCTCTCTGCTACTACAGAAACTATTCCTCATCTTCTCTAGGCAAGAAACTACAGAGAAGTTTATCTCACCTGAGCACAGCCTGCTGCCTTATCACAGAAGATACTGGCAATTTTGAGAGACAACAGGAAAGGTTTCAGAACAAACCTTAACCTGTGTCAAAATCCCTACTGTATTAAATAGGTGTTTCTTTAAACGTAGGACAGTCATTGTATTGCCTGACATGTACTGCCTGAAGTACTTAAAACCAGCACTGTACTATTCCTCCTCTTTTTCTACCAAGACAGCTGTAAATTGCACCTGAATAAAGATGCCCATCCCACTTAGCCACAAGAGTGAGGAACCTCCCTTTTATGAAGACAGTCTTTTGTCTATATCAGAACACCTGAACTAAACCGTAAGATTTCAGAAATGAGTTCTTTAACACCGTATGGATTATCCCAATCTCAACTGATTTATTTTCTTAGGGGAGATGAGAGCTTCGTAAAACGTTAACTGAAGTATTCTTCTGTAGACACTGCTACTAAGGGGATGTGATCTTTGAGCTAAAATAATACCCATGTCAGGCATGGGCATGTCAGGTTTTGTGTGGATTTCTCTTGGCCTGCCTGGAGCTTTGTTTTAGCTTGTCTAGTTGCAATAGCAATGACCTATAACCAAGTGGATATTACCTGTTTTGTTTTAGATTTTGGTCATTGGGCAATATAACACTATAAATTTTTGCAGTTAACAGACAGTAATAACGAGTAGATGACTTGTGTAGAATAAACAGTCCGTGACCCTACAAAAAAAGCCTAGCATAGAGCACAGATCTAAGAAGACAGCAGGGATCTTGAAAGTACATGCACAGGATGATACTGGACACCCAAAGGATGTAACAGTCTGTTACCGTTAGCCAAAGGAATGCAACCTTGGAAAGTGGATAAAAACAGTTTGAAGGCAAAACGAGAATAAACATGAACATACATAGAAAACTTCAAACAATGAGGTAAGAGTAAGATGTTGAGCATGATAAAAAACACATTAAAATGATCCCAAAAAGGTCCCAGGGTGAAAAGAGACAAAAAAAAAATACACATATATATATATATAACTGTAGTCCAACATAATATTTTTCCTGAAAAAGGTCAGCTTGCTGACAGGACAACTCAAGGCTCAATGACAACTTGCCTTGACACTTGGCCCACAATCAAAGCATTGCCTGTAGCATCCATCTGCAGGGGCAGTGGAAGTCTGACCAGAACATCAAGAACAGGGTTATAGGGTAGAAGCTGTGTGTGTAAGGATTTTAACAATACATAATTTGAACTGAGTTACTATCATAACTGGACTAATAAATATTTCATTAGACTATCAAGATTTTATGTAGACAAGCAATAAATGGTTGCCTTTCTCTGTAAGGTGTATCTCCTTTCACTCATAAGAAGAGCTTGAGCATAATAAATTGATCAGAATTCCACAAGCTGCACAAACCAATTGGTGACACTTCCTTTCCTATTAACAATCGCACTGATTGCTTATCTTCCCACACCCAAGCAAATAACCTCACAATACTTACATTCGCTGTTAGCTGATAGCTAATATAACCTAGTGCACAGCTGCTAAAAGGTTATTAGTGATCAGAGAATTCATCATGTATGGATAAATCATTTTTGCCTGAGATGTACCAAGAGCAGTTAGCAATTGACAAATTGAGAGGACAACTTCAGCAGCACCTGTTCTGTATTTGCAGACCTTTTCTATCCCGTCTTCAGTGCACCTGTAAACTAATGAATGGCAACCTTAGAACACCACAAAGCACACAGATTAGAAAACACATTAATGCTGTTCATCTACTGACTGTCTCTGACGCAGAAAAATGAAGAAAGAGTGACCACTGGTTAGACGAAATAATCAGAAAATGGCTGTATAGAGCTACGTGAACGTGGCAAAACTCAGGGAAAAAAACCCCAAACTGCTAAAAAAGCAATAAAAGTGTAGTCAACGTTAGTATACTCATGACAATAGCACCTATACAGGGTTCAGAAAAGTCTTTGTGTACTGACTCATACCAAACTTCAAATTTTTATTGCTGAAGCCCCATCCTGATGCAGACACACAGAACTATTTAGGTTAGAAGGGATGTCCTGAGATCATGTAGTCCAAACCCTCTGCTCAGAAAGGGTCACATAGAACAGATTGCCCAGGACTACATCCAGTTGTTTGCTGAGTATCTCCAAAAACAGTATAAATACGTCTTCTTGCATTCCTGGTTTTTTAATATGTGCCTATTGTCCCTTGCCCTGTTAGTAAGCTCTAAGAAGAGTCTGACTCCCTCCTCTTCGTTCGCTCCCACCAGGTATTTATACACATCGGTAAGATTACCCTCTACTGGGTTTGCTCCAGTAAGCCTGTATCTTTCTTGTACTGGAGAGAACTAAACTGGACTAACTACTCCAGATGTGACCACAGCTGTGCTGACAATGCTCTTCCTAATTCATCCCAGGATACTATTTGCCTTTTTTGCCACAAGGGTGCCTTGCTGGTTCACAGTCAGCTTCTCATCCACCAGGACACCAAGGTCCTCCTCAGCAAACTATGAACATTTTCGTGTTTCATTGACAGGTGCCTTAAAGGACAAAAATAGCTAAAGGCCTGTGAAGATAAGAAAAGTTCAGTTAACAGAGAAGTGATACATACACTACTGATGTTTTTTATCTATCTATTTCTATGTATTTGTTTGTTTTAAACACAATCCATTTCAGGAAATTTGCTGCTAAAGGGAGTGTGCTCAGTGAAATAAACAGAATGAAAATTCATTATGCAGAGAGTTCATATTGGCTGCCAACTATGATAATTTCAGTATAATTCAGCATTTACTTATATTCTCAACGAACAAATTGACAATGCTGTCCATGGCTTCTCTTTCCATCCTTAGGAACTCCTTAGCTTATTATTTAATAACCTGTTCCACTAACCATTTTCAGCCTCAAAGACGAAGCACCTGAATGTATCAAACTCAGTAAGACTTCAAAAAACCTTTACAATTTCTAGGATAGTATATACAGCATGGGGAGTGGAAAGACACCCCCCTTTCCATTACATTAATTCTGAAATGGAAATTTGCTGCTCTCTCTCTAGCATATCAATTACTGCCCTGCTTTTAGGAAAGCAAGTTGAGAAAACAACTGGCTATGGATGCATTAGTTTGTCTAGTGAACAGTGTTGGAAATTTTTTTATCTTCACAATATTTATGCAGCTAACAGGGTTTTGTTTTACAGTATATCTTTAGAGGACACCAAGATTCATAATGCTTGCTTTCCTAACAAAACCACATACACAACTATATGCATTAAAATTGTCGAATCATAGAATCATTTAGGTTGGAAAAGATGTTTAAGATCATCAGCTTCAACCATAAACCTAGCACTGCTGAGTCCACCACTAAGCCATGTCCCTAAGCACCACATCCACAAGTCTTTTAAATACCTCCAGAGGCGGTGACTCAACAACATCCCTGGACAGCCTGTTCCAATGTTTGCTAACCCTTTCAAGTGAAGAAATTTTTCCTAATATCCAATCTAAAACCACCCTGGAGCAACTTGAGGCTGTTTCCTCTTGTCCTATCACATACTTGGGAAACAAGACCAACCTTCACATCTCTCAACATCTCCTACAATCTCCATTCAGGTAGTTGTAGAGAACAATGAGGTCTCCTCTTAGCTTCCTTTTCTCCAGGCTAAACAATTCCAGTCCACTTAGCTGCTCCAAACAGGATTTGTTCTCTAGACTCTTCATCAGCTTTGTTGCTTTTCTTTGGACATGCTTCAGCACCTCAATGTCATTCTTGTGCAAGACCCAAAACTGGACACAGTATTTGAGGTGCAGCCTCACCAGTGCTGACTACTCACCACGCTGTTCTTTCCCTCAAGCAGAGCAACACTCTCATCCAGCTTGGTGTCATCTACAAACTTAGTGAGGGTGCACTTGCACTCATCCAGATCGTTGATAAAGATGTTAAACAGAACTGACCCCAGTACTGGGCCCTGGGGAATAGCACTTGTGACCAGTCGCCAACTGGATACAACTCTTTGGGCCTGGTCAATGCATTATCAGTTGATTCACGCATCTTTCTATGTTCTGTAAATTAAAGAGAAAAGGTATCACTTGAGCACACAGCCTGCTCACTGGTTGATGAGAAAGCACAGAGAGAAGCAATGCTGAAAATCCTTCCAAACAATAATACAGATACCAGAATTTACTGTTTAGCTTATTAATGGTGATTATAAACATTCTGAAAAACCTCAAAATAATGTATTTTGTGCTTTTCAAGATGTATGACTTACAGTCTATTGTTTTCTCGGAGTTTCTGGATCATCTCTAAGTGATACATGAAAGGCAACTCAAAGCAAGAGCACTGTTAGACTCTGGGGGTCTATAAAGTAGATGAGACCACAATGCACTAAAAATCCCTCAAAAGTTCAAAAAGGTTACGAAATGTGGCTATTACATAGCCCCAGATCTTCTGGAGCAGCTACTGATGTTTGGAGCTCAACTTCAGGCTGCTTCCACTTCACTTTTCTAAGTGACCTATTTTCCTGACCCCAAGCAAAAATCAGTCACGCCTTTAAGGAGGTGCTGGAAGTCAGGCACCCCAAAATGAATGGTCCAACATCATCATCACTTCCAATCTTAATGTGAGTATCTTCAACCTCAGACAAATCTTACAGGACTGTAATCCTTGTGTAGCTCCTAACTAATTAATAATTGCTGAAGCAATATCATAATACCAATGCTTTATTTCAAGATGCATGAAAACATCCAAAATTTCCTACTCCATTTAGCTGTTCCTTGCACTTTGCTGTGAATCTACCATCACTACAGAATTATGATTCTAGTTTTGTTCCCATATGCGAGATTGAAAAAACATTATGCAGAGAAAACAGATACATCTTATGGATGCAAGCAAGTATATTATTCACTGATTTATAAGACATTGGCAGCTAAAAAGAAACGTTTACACAGGCAACTTTCCTAAAATTCTCTGTTGTATGGTAACAGGACTGCAATTCTTCTTGAGATTAAAAGTAAATTACTACATCCAACACATAATGTTATGAATAGCAAGTCTGCCAACACATCCTTTTGTCATGGACACAGATGAACATACACACTTAGCAATACAAGATTCCTCAAGAAAAAATGACAAACTTCTCACAGCTCTGAATCCTGCAGCGTGTGGAGAAGTCATAAAAACCAGTAACTGGATGGCAATGAGCACTAATGGTGAGACTGCACACACGTCTGTCCTTGGCTAGTTCCAGAAACAAAACAGCTGAACGCAAAGGGTAAACAACGTAAATCCTTTGGATGCTTTTTATCCAAAGACTTTAACAAGTTTCAGAAAATGTTCCAAATTCAGACTGCAACTCTGACTCACCCTGTGACATTAATTTGTTTTAACTGACTTTAAATGTTACAAATGCTGTCCAGAGTGTGAGGGAAACAGACAGACTTACTTGCCATCATCAGGTAGAGTGGCAAAGAATATGAAGAATATGAAGGCAGACTAAGATTTAGGAGCATGAACGAAAAGTCACTCAAATCATGTATTCTTTACCTCACAGTCAGCTCCCTAATACAGTAATAGAGATGAGTAGTACTTTTATGTATGCTTTCCTTTGGTTTATTTTGATGTTGTCACAGCGGGACAGCATTTATAGAACCCATGACCTTCTGAAGCTTGCTTGATACAGTCATTAATGTTCACCTAGTAATCTTTTTTTTTTTTTATTTAAAGACTGTATTGAGATAAATTATTTCTGCAACCACAAACTAGTTTAAGGAATACCACTTTGATTCCCTTTAAAGAATAAACCAGCATTTCCTTCAGGAATGGACCACTCTCACTTTACTACAAAATACCAACCATACCAATTGTATACACTGTATACCAACTGTATATACAAATACCTTTGGATAATTTAATATATCCTTGTTCAATGATATTGTTTACCATCCAATAATTATGTCACTGGTGTACACATTTCTGGTTTTCTTATTTTAGTGAAATTACAGTAGAATCAGGAATTTTTCATGACACTTGTCTAAATTCTTGTTTTACTAGGAAAATTCCACTGAAGTGTGTTTTGAAACCAAGCTGTACAGCAACTAAATTTAAATATGCACCACATATCAAGATTTAAATAAGAATTCCTAAGTCCCACTTTTTCTTAAATGGAATAAACTAGACTGCCTTCCTGCTTTCTTCCATTTCTGTTTATAGCTGGTCATGAAAATCCACAAAACAGAAGCAAAAACATTTTGGAAGCCAAGGTAACTGAGACAATAGGCATTCTAGGATTTCAGCAATGCTACACATCTTCCAACTAAAACCTATTGATGGTACGGCTCATTTTTCCTCTGAACTGCATAAACACCGCAAGGTGCCAACACTACTGAGCTGCTTCCTGCTCAGGGTTCAAAACTGAGAGAGAGGGAGGGAAAGAAAAGAAACAAATACTTACAACGAAGAGAATTATCCCTTTATTAGAAGCTCTATTTACCGAAACTCTGCTAAATTATCAAACATTCAACTGGTAATACTAATCCAAATGGATTTTCCATAGGGGGAGAGGGAAAAAAATTTATTAATTAATTAATTTTAATGTAATAATTTATGAATTCATTAATTTTATTAATTAATTTTACCACTGTAGAATGTACTTGAATTCTGGGGAATTAAGACAGGGAGAGACTTATTCAGTTGAACATCACACCATCTCGTAACTGTTATCTACTGAAGCTTTTATAAAAGAACCACCTACAGCAGTATCATCTGTGTCCCCTAGTTAAAATACCATATTTTCTTGGCTTCTTCATCTAGAGGCCAACAGTGTTAAAGTATGTTGACCCACACCTCTTCCTTTTATATCATATGAAGGCAGAAGTCATTCTTCTAATGACTCAAGTATAATTCTTAGTAAATGAACTTAATTTGTTAATTATGTCATAAAAGTAGCAGGTATCATCAAGTAACGGGAGAGTACTCACTGATGTCTTTTTATGAATTTTCATCCCACATAATTTCAAAGTGCATGCTATCCTAAAGATTTTTCTTATTTTTATATGTGGGTGAGACTGCTACTAAAACCACCTTGATATAACCAGTTTTAAATATAAACATAATTACTCGGTATTTTTAGACATTGCACTGGCATGTAGACTTTGGGCCACTTTTGGAGTGTATTTACAGAGGCTCCTGGGACACCAGTTACCGGAGCAACCTCTGAGGTCACTCTCAGCTACTGTAAACTACAGATGTTTCAAGAGACTCCAATTTATGTTAAAATTGTGTGTACCACGCATGAATGCGACCCACTGCACCGCACCAAGCCAGGACAGCTGCTGCAGCACTAGAAGACAGCTCAAGTCCAGAAAGGCACTTCAGAAAGAATTTCTCTCAACAAAATTGGCAGAGGGGAACACGGGGAGCAAAGCAATCGTTCTCAAGCTCAATCCGTCTGAACGCAGCCTGAAGCCACATCTTCTCACGTTGCCTGATTCTTCTTCTCAGTGTTTCTTAACTCCTCTGAGTCTCGTTTGAAAGGCCAGGCCATACAGACGCCTCACCTGCTCAGTTACCCACCACTGAAATAACAGCCAACGACTGCACGTCCCCCGGATTATGGTAACAAACAATAAACAGTGTCTATTTTCTCCACCCTGCTGTAAAAGTTTGTGAAATTTAGAAAAACCAAGTTATGTCCAAGACCTCTACCCTCTAGCGTTATTTCGCAGAAATCAGCTAGCAGCAGGCAGATGCAATAACTCACTTCTCACAGAATTATAAACTAATTTTTATAAACACAAATGTGAATTTTTGGATTAAACTCTGGTATGGTAACTAGTTTATTATACACCTCAGTGTCTTTCAGCTTTTTTTCCCCCAGGTAAGTAAGGAGGTGTGATCTGTCTGGATCTCCCAATCATTAAAGGGAAAACACATTATATGGGAAACATACTCCAACTATCATTTGCCTCTTAAAAAAGAAAAATGAAATCCTCTTAAGGGTTTACTTTAGCATCTTAGAACCTTAAAAATCACATTATTTTTCCATAGTCTGAGAACTTCAGACAGGAAGCACATACAAAAAATGGTCTCCTGCTGGCTTTATGCAAGACAGATAATAGCTTTTATAGGAGAGAAAAGACTACAGACTTGGAGAAAACACAGTAATACCCGTGGTGTTTTCTCATTTATCAAAAAAATTTTAGTGCTTATCCAGTCAGTCACATTGCCACACAGAACTCTCTGATTTGTTTACTTCACCATATCCACTCCTATGTTTTGAAGTAATTTGCACTATTCCTGGAAAGAATCGCAGCTTTGTACCGTGTTTAGTTTATAAGCCTTTTACTAAGATTTTAAATCAGCAGGATAGAAGAGTATCTATTATGTCTTGGGTTTAGAGTGAGACTAGTTGAGCAAGCCTGCAGTATAGAGAACTTAATTTGTAGCCGATGCCACCAGATCAGCAGAAAAAAGCAGCAGAGTTCTTTTATTTACAAAAACTTTGAACAAAGCAAATTGAGATGATCAGTAAGAGTTTTGGCATCATTCTTCAAGCTCAGAACTGCAGTCAGAAGAAAGCACAGCTCTGGTACCACTTTCTGAACAGCTGACCCTCTTCAGCACAGTGGTAGCAGAGGAAAAACCGATTGTTATGCTCTCCATTAACCACTATTTAAAAAAAAACCCAAACCATGTTATATTAAAAATCCAAAACTGGCATAAAAAAAAGAGTGATGAGTGAAAACGCTCTTGAAATTTTTCCATTAATTCAAGACAAAATAATATGCTTTTTAAAAGTTAAAAAAAAGGAACAAACTCTTCTACTTTCCTTATACTTCTTATTTTCAATATTAAAATAATTTATTATGCACATCTTATTTATTAGACTTAAAAGCACTTCACAGTACAGGAACAAATTTCTGAAAAAGGATCTGCTTCTACAGTGGGACAAATCCCTGACTATCAATCATGGCACACCATTGATCTATGCTAAATGAAGAGAAGAATATAATGAAGCAGAAATTATTCTACTTGGGAGAAGAAAGAAATTTAGTGGTTTCTGACTGTGTACATGCATGTAATACATAACCACATAAACACACAAAAAATAAAAGGAGATTAGGAATAGCCATCTTCCAGTCTAACATAGCTTCTACTTCGAAAACAAGCAAAAGGCACTGCATCCTGCCAAGTGTCGCCCTCCTGTACCATGCACTTTCTTCTCGCTAGCATTAATGATACAAATATGATTGCATCAAAGTTTTATTGGATGCTTGCATACAATTTGTCACATGTAGTAGTGCCCTGATTTCAAAGCAACAGGCTTTCAAAACTTAATCAAAACACACTTCAAGCTGATTTTTCAGTGCTTTGCAATTAGCATGAATTACTCAATCCTGTAGATTATGGGCAGTCTGAGTGCATTCCATAATTTATAAACACAAGCTACGTGAAGAACAGTTTACAAGAATTTCTAGAAACTTAGTTCCCCTTCCAATGAAAAATGTCATTTGTATTGCACCTGAGGCCCAGAGAAATGGGAAAAAGAACAGCTGGCATTTGTTCTGAAAGCTCAGTGAAATACACCAGAAAGGAATGAAAACTGAAATTGAATTGTAAATATTTATTTAGATTGGTCTCAAAGTATTACCCAATACATTCTCTACATCTTTATACAATACACTCCCTACATTTTATAATAATGAAGATATGCAATATTGTTCTCACTAACACACAAGAGTAAGACCCAGAAAACGCTTCCAATCATTTCCTCACTTCTAAATATACAGTCAAGTGACTGTAGCTATAGACTAAAAGCAGAAACTTCTTTGTTGAAGTGACATTCCCAACATTCTCTAAGCTTTCAAAGTCCTCCCCCAAGAGTGCTAGACCTTCCCATTTCAACGCAAATATTTGTAGATATATTCAATTACTATAAAGTGAGTAGCAAAGGAATGTCCTGTACTTTTGGAACATTCTGAAGGGTATTAGCTACATATTCTGACTGGCAAGAGGGAGACATTTTGATCCATCTACTTCAGAATCACAAGTGTTTTCTAGCATCCTCTAGAAGCATTTGCACTTAAAAAGCCATAGCATATACACAGACTCATACATAAATGACTGATTTGGAACTTCTGAGACATAGATAATTTCTTTTAATTCTGTATGTCAGCTTGGTTAACACGTGACTCTATGGGTTTAACCTGAAAGAACTTTGTCTATAAAAACCAGCAAAAATAGAAAAATCAGTCATAATTAAAAATAAGCTTATCCACTTCACACAAAACAGACAATGACAAAACTATTTGATTTGTAGATCATGTCTGCTCTGCAACCCATCCTTGCAACCGATTCTAATCCTGTAAAGTCAACATCCACAAATAAGCAGAAACTACAGTGGAATAAGAAAGGTTCCTTTTTTAAGAACGATTATACATGAAAACAATTACCAGTTACAAGGCATATAATAAAGGTCACACTTATAATGAAATGTATTACTGCATTTTTAGATATGAATCAAACTTAATGATCTATTCCTCTCTTCTTATTGCGTATAATATTTCTTAGCTAAGCACTAGCAATCTGCAAAATGAAACCCTACCTGAGTTCTTAAAGGAGATGCTGCGAAGCACCCAAAGCAATTTCTAAAAAATTCTAGGCAAAAAATGAAGTTTAAAAAATTATTTTTAAAAAATATGTAACAATTTTCAGTAAGAACTTTTGCTTTCAAAATTTACAACATTTCTACTCCACTCCACTCAACCACTCTCTAACTGCAGAACAGCATCCAGATTCTCACTGTTAATCTGCTCTCAAACCAAATGTTAAAATCAAGTATTCTGGATTTGCAGTGCAGTGCAACTAAGTAGAACTTGACTCAATAGTCTCAAAACTACACTAGAGCAGCTTGTTCTGGCCATTTGTAGAATTTAACTTGTCACCCTGTTGTTCACAGACTCTATGGTCTTCCTTATATACCTTTGTAGGAAATTCCCCTTAATGTGTACTAGTTTTATTTCATGGGTGGGTTTTATTCTCTTCAGACACTACAAAAATCTTCACAGTAAAGAAGCATGCATCCCGACAACAATAAGCATGACAGAAGCCAAAATGATTCATAATTTCCTGAACACATTACCATCCGATTTGTAAGTTTTACCATTCTGTACTTTCCAATATTGTAAACCAATTGCTCCTAGGCAACTAAGAGAAGAGTGAAAACAATTTTTAATTAATTTAGTGATAAGATGAAGTTACAAAGCAAGTTCTTCAGTCAACAGCAAAAATGTGTTTCTTCCTCTGCTAACACTACTTTAGCTTGCCAGAAAGATTACCACCCATTTGGCAAAAACTCGCTAGTGTTTTTCATTTAAAAGTATTTGCCAAGTCCTCAACCACAAGAGCCTCTAACTACTACTCATAAGGCCATCGATCATACCACAAACATTAATTAATCAACCACTGCAATAAAAAGTACAGAAAAAAACAGCTCTCAGAACATGTATTTTAATTTTACAGCCTTTACAAAACATGTTTACTAAAATTAGCCTGGAAAAGAACCGAGCCAAAAAGAGTTTAAGCACAGTTTATTCTCTTTCCTGTTGTGGTTGGTTTAAGAATAGATTAAAAAGCCTCCCTGCACCCTTTTCAGACTGTGAGGTTCAACTACCAGCGTAACCAGGCATCAGGAGTCAGTAAGGACGCAGAAAATTGCAGGAAGGCAAAACCTATTCAAGTAAGAAACTATTTCAGTTAGGCTACAATTCTGGACTATAGTTCACGCAGAAAACATATAGCTTCACCAGTACTGGAATTACACTGCTATCATGTATCAATAGTAAAAAGCCTCCCTAAAAAAGCAAATTGCCACAGAGAACTGTCAAGCGGGAAAATCATGACAGGCTGACAACTGAAGCACCACAGAAGTTACATAAGGTCTTGGCATTCCTCTATAAAAGAGGTTTTATCCTTATTGATATAGTTAATTTTCTTCCTTCAGAAACAAGTAAGTCTTTATTTTTAAACTTTCTCTAAGAACACAGAGATCATCTAAATACTTTCAAGGTTCACCAAGTTGTCTGTCTTTCCTTCTTACAGTCTCTTACTCATAGTTTTTAAATGTATTAGTCTGCCTTAATGAAATTTGAAAAAGGAGACAGACCTGTGGTTAACATCATTTTTTTCCAGTGTGAGGAGGTGGGAGACTGAAATTTGTATTTCTTATTATAAAAAGTGGGCAAAATTCAGGTGCTTATCAAAACTCATCACCCGGTTGGCATACGAATAGGTACCTATACTGCCTGCTGCTTCAACAACGGGGCTTAAGAGGAAAAATTCTCAATTGTCATTGTAAAGTTCTTAGTTTCCTGAAGATATGTACCAAATATTACAATTATTATTGTAAAGCACCAAAAAGATGCAAGTCAATAATCTCAAGGTCTATGTTGAATCACATGTTAGATTTAGAATTTCAAACGAAAGTACGTTCTATCTTCACTTTCAGCTTTTTTAGAGAGCAAAACCGTGGCTGCTGCACCGGCAAACTCCTACAAAGCCGTTTTGGCCACGGTCCCCTCACCTTTAGATCCAAAAGAGTCAATTTCCAATTTCCTCTTCTCCAAAATGGAAAAGCAGCATTTAAGGAGCAAAAATATGCGGTTTGACTGAGAAACTGTGACTTCCAAGCGCCAGGTTCCTTTTGCTGTAGACAAGGGCTCAGACATTCTGCCCAAGGAGATTTTACATAGTCTACCACTACTGATAAACAGCCTACAGCTGGATTTAGGATCTTACAGTCTCGGGATACATAGTTAATCCACTCTGAAACTTGAGTAGTTGCAGCAGATGGTAATCAGAAATCTCTCATCAGCCCCAGAATATCCTCATGGTGTATCATCCTATAAATAAAGCATATCCCATTCCCCTTGGGCTGTAGAACTGATTATGGAATATCAGAAGTTTCTCTGGATTATAGAAAGCTCAGAATGATATCACGCTGTAGTGGCTTACATCTCATATTTCTGAAGCAGAGTATTTTTATGACGAAGTTAATGCAGTTTTGAAAACTGTCGGCCTTATTTGAGAGCTTATGCAATTGCAGTTCTATGCTAAAATTTCTTATTGACAAATGCAGTTTTAAAAGTACATTTTGTCTTACTACTGATATTATGGGGCTATTTTGAGTTGTACAGAACTGTTGTCAGCTAAGAATAAAAATACTGAAAACTAATGATCTGATTTGGTTTGCAGAATAAATTAGCTGTAAGCATTTAAGAGCCACTGATACTTACTCAAGGCGGAAAATGTTACACCTGAGGTTTGATCACTGCTGATAGGTAATGAGATATCTTATTAATTACATGTTCTGGTTTGTTCCCAGACATCTCCAACAATTCAGCATATGTCCCTTACCAAATAATCAAGGATTCTTAATCCTGACTTCGATATTTGGCAGGCTTGGGGGTGGAAAGGGGAGCTGCCTCCAAACACTGGACTCAGCTAATAGCAGCCATTATGTGGACTATAGATTTTACATATTTTCTATTAATTTCTATCTATTCCTTTGTACATAAAAATGTACAAACCCCTTGTGTTTCAGTTTCAGTTCTGAAAATTAAAACCTGAAACCAAAATTTACATCACTACATTATGAAACGCTCTCTCAACTTTTCTTTCCAAATATGTTAAAGTGACACCTTTTTTCCTTCCCTCTAAAATTAATTCGCAAACAAGGACATCATGTTTTGAAAATCTAGAAAAAGCTTTTTTTTTAATTACTTCCTGAATGTGGTAAAGTCAACAGTCATCCTTACCTCTTCTGGCAACAAGTTCTGGGATTTCCCCGGTTGTAGGGCCAAATAGGAACTTTATTTTCATCTACTCTTATATGAGGTCATAAAACTTTACCAAGAACCACATCAGTAGGAAGATTTCTTGTTGACCAGGAACCTTATTTCTTGAAACATTAAAAAAAAAATGCAGACTCACCTCTCAGTATATGTTTACATTTGCAAAAAATTCTCTCAGACAACCCACTCCAACGGGATTTGATGGTTGCAGCAGAATGCGAGACCTGTCCACACTTTAGGATCATGCGGAATACTTCAGAGTACTTCCAAAATACTTTAGAGTCAAGTGAACCCTAATCTAGCACTTCTAGCTTCCATGCATTTTTATAGTTATTTTTATGACATCTGCATTAGCAATTAATTTTTCAGAGATTTTTTCAGAGATATCTTCTCCCAATCCATACTTGTCTACACAAAACGTCAACAGAATTAGCTATTTTGAAACTTCTGATTGCGCCCACAGCAAACACAGTCAAGTACTCCGATAAACATACCTAGCTGAAGTAATAATGCTAATTAAGTTATCAGTAGTTCACACATTCCACTTTCAGTATTACACTACCTCTCTATACTGATAGAAGGGCAGAAGCCATAATCAGTGCGTGAAAGCAATTATGACTTTTTTATAGTGATATAGATCCTAATGATCTGATAAACAAAAAAGGATTCGATATCAAAGGGTGTGCAAGTCTTTCGAGATATTGGGGCAACTCAGACGACTCTCAACATGGTATTGCTTTGATCAGGAGAGGAAGAAATTATTTCCTGAGACTACTGACACTCAGACAAATAAAACAAACTATTATTCTTCGTATCAGTATAAAGCAGTGAGGAATGTGCTTGAACCCCACATTTTACTAAGAAAATCTACCACAACATGATGTCAACGGTTAGACATATCCCAATACACCTTAAAATATTAACACAAGTTCAAAAATAATTTCTGAGTTCTAATTTTTAATGAAGTTATTTAATTTGGAGGTTTTGTATTACAGACCCTAATAACAATGGGCAACATTGATTTGCATTCATTCATTTAAACTTGGGAACTTGAAAATCAATTTCCTACCCATTTTTCTGTCATTACACTGTATATTACCTTGTCAAATTCATATCTTTATTGCTAATAGCTTGTAATATATAACACTAAAATGCTCCACTTACAAGTTTGCCAGTGAAGGAGGATACTCTATATGAATAGCAGGAGTGGCTTTCAAAACACTGCCACATCCATTATGAAGTTTAATACAGTAAGAGTATTTTCAAATCATACTTGCAGTTCTGTTTTAACCATATATACACTGAAATAAACACAAGAAAGCCAAGATGTCAGTAGGGCCAATACAAATATTTTTTATGCTTTACTGAATTATAAAATCTAGATAGTACACTTACATAAACACATCATGTAAACAAGCTGCTAATGTTAGCGTTGCATTCTGTGCCTATCGTTATTTACAACTGGTACAAGCTGCTGCTTTGTAATTAACTAATTTCTGTTAGTTACATACTCGCATTGCTAGCTGCCATGCTATAAAATCTAAGCAAATACTAGCAGCTACAGCAAGCATACTGACTACAGAATTATCTCAGCAAATATATTCTGCTCTTGGGTGAGAGATTACAAATGTTTGCACACATTTGGCTAGTTCCTGAAGGCCAGCAGTAGGAAAAGACATAACCTCTGTGCTGTCCTCCAAACTTTACAGAGAAGTGGATGCAAAACTACATCAGTTAAAAAATTATCATAGTGCAATGTGATAGTGCCTAGAGGAGACACCTCAACATAGTCATTACAAACTGCCATTCCCAGAGTTTACTAAAACAAATAGAGAGCCCATAGGTTGTGCTCTGCAATCCATAAACCGCTAAACAACAAATAAGGTTAAATTTGTCATTCAAGACTGGGAATTTTATCATACATTGAGCTATCAGATCCTTCAGTATCAGATCATGTACAGGTATACTTCCTTTCAGTGCTGACAGCGCACAATGAAATTCCCAAAGAGAATGGAATATTCATAATTAGAGAGGCAAGAGTCCTTGAGGGTACCCCACTGGGAGTGGTAGAACTTAGGGAATTCATAACTAAAACGAAAGGAAAATGATGCACGGAGAAGCGAGGGAAGCCAGAAGGCAATATATCACTACAGCAAGTAGCAGGATGAGGGCAACCAGGGGAAAATAAAGAGTACTGGTGAAGAAGATGATCAAAGCTGTGTTCATTTTGTGTGCGGGTTGTTTTCTTTTTAGGAAATTAAGACTGGGTTTTGTCCAAGTTGATGAAGATGGGAAAGTCATTCTGTTTGACCTGGGAGACCACAGAATTGGAGGAAAAGGCAAAGGCAGCCTAAAGAAGTCTTCATAAGGAAAAGAGGGGGAGAAAGGGAGGAAGCAGTGACTTCTCAGCAATGTTTCACACACAACTACTAACCTTTGGACCACTTTTCACTTGAAACCAACACAACGGTGGAATGAAACTCAATCTTTATAAATTATATTCATAGAACACAGATAATATGCTTTCCCTAGCACACAAGTCCCTTGTGAGGTAAACACACCAGCACTAGAACGGCAGGTTTGTAAGTGGCAATATATGAACTAATTTCACTCTTACTCCTTGCATTAAGTATTCATTAATAATGAGCAGTTCTAACACATGCATGCTAGTTGAGTAATTCTGCAACTAAGAACTGCAACTTATTTTACTCCTTTCAAAGGTACTTTTCTACTGCGGCCAAGAACAGCCAGTATTAGGCTTGGCTGCCCTTGGCTGCCGTGACCAACTACTGTCTCTGTAAATCTTCTTAACAGAAAGATTCTGAAAGTGGTCATTCCTTTTAGAATAGAATAGTTCATTTGGAAGGGACCTACAACGATCAGCTAGCCCAACTGCTTGACCAATTCAGGGCTGAACAAAAGTTAGAGCATGTTGCTAAGGGCATTGCCCAAATGACTCCTGAACACTGTCAGGCTCAGGGCATCAAGAACCTCCCGAGGAAGCCTGTTCCAGCGTTTAACCACCTTCTCGGTAAAGGAGTATTTCCTAATATCTAGTCTAAACCTCCCCTGGTGCAGCTCTGAACCTGCCTGTCACTGAATATCAGGGATCAACATTTGTGTATTTTTGGTATCTTATTTTCATGAATTATATCCAAGCAACTTAAGAATCACCTATTTATCTTCAAGTTTCAGTGATTTTTCTATTCTTTTACTGTGTTTTCTCAACCCACTGCTCCTGCCTAAACACTACAAGCACTCTGATAAAAGTTCATATCAAATGGAAAGTTACATTTTTAATTTCAAGTGTCTTAAAGTTATATATTCCAGCAATTTAGAGACGGTTTTGCTCATGCCATTTTCTTTCAAGTCAAAGTACTGAAACTCATCTGTAATCTTCCTACTATTTCTGACTTCAAGTCAAGAAAACAATGCTGTTCAGCCGAACACAAAACCTACATAGAAATTTTCTTCCCTAGGTAAGTACAACAAAAGCAGGCGGGGAAGAGAGCTACCAGAGTCACATCTGCCGAGGCAATGCAGAAAAGCGTGATGATTATCTCATTAATTAGAATAAACAAACACTACCTCTCTGGTCAGGCCTTAATTTGAGAACAACACATGCAAAAATTCTCCAACACAATGCGGAAGTTAAATTTTGCTTTTACTGATACAACCCTTGCACTATTGTGTTTAAGACTGAGCTACAGAACAGCTGCTGACTTCAACTTCAGTGAGTGCAAAGTGCGGTATCAGTACAGCTTGGCTTCTTCGCTACAGTGCTGCACCAAAAAAAAAAATCCAACTAGCTCTTCAACATTCTGTGACATTTCACATCTCCTTTCCACCTTCATCTATTAAGCATTATCTTTTTCTTAAGCTTTAAAGCATTAATTTTTTAAAATCCTGTTTTATATTTCAAGGACTGCGAACTTAGTAAAGAGATACAAGTACTAGAATCTAGCAGGAATATTATTGTTCTGCAAAGTTTCTTTTCTCCTTATCACCATTCTCCAACATCTAAATGGATGTCAATTAAGAACAAGTATGTTTTTCCCACATTCAATTTACCTTTGGCAAGTTTTGTATATTCAATTACAACAACTAAGGAGTGTAAGACTGCCAAGAAATAAAGAAAGATAAAAATACCCACTTCAAACAAATTATAGTACAATATCCTTGTTCCAGCATTAACAATTCTAGTACTCTTCTAATCCTAAATCTTAAAACACCAGCAGTTTCTGTTTGAAGATAGAAGGTCAATAGGACTAATATGCAAAATATACAAAAAACTCAACTATTTGGCATTTCAGTAACAGTTGACCAGAACTTGTCTGATAACAGATGTTTGCACAGCAATCCCTTCTCTGCAGCTTCTATATGGTGTGAATGAAACACAGTCTGCAACACACGCTTTGGCCTTCTACCATACTGCAGCTCGAAAGAAAACCAGCCAGAGAATAAATCCAACACTATCTTGGCACTGCTTCCTCCTGTTTGCAGTATTAATACTGTGCTTCTTTTTAACCTTTTCTCCCTAATGTGTTTCAGTACGGACCATTTACATTTTTGGCTGTGGCAGGCTCAGATGCCAAGCTTGGGAATGTATTTTTCCACCAGTAACAGTTCAGTCTACAGCTGCGTTCCCAGCTCTCTGTTTCTCAAGGCTTCTGATGACCTGTTTGCTGCCTCTTCAGCAGCTGCGTGCAAGGCTCATGTGCTCCACGGTAAACCAACGTGCAAGACTTAGAGCAAAACGGCTCATTCCAGTTCCTCCATTTCTGTTGCATAAAACCACAAGAAGAGCCTGAGATACTAAGGGCACTCCCATACCGAGCTCTGTAGCAACACAGAAGTAAAACTAACGCTGCCTTGTTTTGAAAAACATTCAAGGAAACATTAGTCAGAGAACGTACAACGTATGTTCACATGTCAACCGAAGAGCACTTTAGCTGGCAGTATTCCGATGGCTACAGAAAGTAGTAATAGATGTATGCCAATTTAATTAATGCTAATTTGGCACTTAGTGTATCTCTCATTTAATTCAATTGCACCTATTTCTGCCAATGTAGTTAGTGAGAGGAAAACATTTCAAGTCAACCTTTGCATTTTCTGTAAGCATTTAATACGTTATTTTTTAAAACCCTCACATACACCAAGGAATCAAAACCCTTTTGTTTATACAGAGATAGTAGCTTTAAGTTTACTCTTTCAGTTACATTATCAACCATCTAAATCAAAATCTTACAAAAAGAAAAATACACGAGAGCTTTCAAGAGCAGTTAATTTAAGGTCCAGTTCTAAAACAGAAAAAGAACAGGGGATACAAGATCTAGGACCTATTTCTCAAACTAACTCCTGCTAAGCTACTCACCTGTGTAAGAGAGGAAATAAAGCAGTATGAACAATGGAACAACCACTATGGTAAGCTCTCTACTGTTTCTGTGTAACAGACCTATGTGAAAGACAAACTTCTTTTTCCCAAATGCAGGATTATTGTAGATCACAAGCCACAGCACTCTCTGAATTCAAGACGAGTTTTTGACAGCACAAGAGCAATTAATTGTTTTTAAATGCTATTAAAATATTATCATCTTATCAGACTTTTTGACCTACATGTACTAGATCATTCCTAAAAACTGACATACAATTACTGAAATTACAAGGAAGTTTGATGCACTGGGTAGATGGTGAGATGAAAATTAGAATTTATCAAAGTCTCTCCCTGTTACTAAAATTAAACTTTGTACTTTGAAAAACTCATGAAGATTTCAGCTCTCTGGCACCGAGAGGACTGAATCGTCACACTTTTCCAAATGGCCAGGGCCTGACCTTTTTGTCTTGATAAGCCTGAAGAATCATGATAAAATCTTAAGATTTTTTTATTAACACCACTCTATTCTCAAGTGGCAAAATGATGGGAAGAGGCATGTATGGTTGCAGAAGAACGACAAACTGGTATTAACGGCATCCAGGGAAATTTGAAAACGGCGCAGTTGCAGTGCCAGCCTTGACCGCCTGCCGGCTGTGCCAGCATTGCAATCATTCAATCTTACCACAGATCGAGCCAAAATTTTTAATTAATGTATTTAATTCTTAAAAAATTAAGTACTCTAAAGAGCTGTTAAGGCATTTAAAGGCAATCACTTTGCAAATCCATAGTAGCTCTATGCAAGCTTTCTGATCACAAACCTATCATATTCCCTACATCCATTACCACCAAACCACAAGAACTGGTTTACTTAAAAGATATCAGTATATCCAGCTGAAATACACACACAGAGAAAGCCCAAACCATACCTACATGTATTTATTTGAGAGAAGCGTATTGCTCTGACAATTCCACTCTGGGATATGGGAAAACCATGGTTTGGCTGGCACGGGGTTAACTTTCTTCATAGCAGCCTGTATGGTTTGTGGTTTGGATTTGTGACTAGAACAGTGTGGATAACACAGCAGTGTTTTGGCTGCTGCTGGGTAGCGCTTGCAGTGTCAAGGCTCTTTTCTCCCCTCACTCTGTTTCCATTCCAGAAAGCAGGCTAGGGATGGACAAGAAGCTATGAGGGGATACAGCCAGGACAAATGATCCAAATTGGTCACAGGGATATTTCATACCATGTAACATCATGCTCAGCAATAAAACTCAGGCAGCAGAAGAGGAGGGTTTGTCTTCCAAGGTGGCTGCTGCTCAGAGACTTGCTGGTCATCAGCCTCTTTGTGGGAGGAGGTGAGTGACTGCCTTTGCATCAATTGTTTTTCTTTCCTCTCCCCTTCACTTTTTAAATGGTCTTTATCTTGAATCACGAGTTTTCTTGCTTTTGCTGTTCCTACTCTCCCTGGCTGTGGGAGGGAGGGTGAGTGAGAGGCTGTGTAGGGCTTGGCTACTTACTGGCCAAGCTCAATCCACAGGGTAACATCAAGAACCTTTCCAGCCCTGTTTTCTGCAAAAAGGATCATCTCTAGCACCTTCTTCGGATTTTTACCACCATCCTTGTTGTATTTAAAAGATCAATAAACAGAGGAAAAAACCCTAAAATTACGGAGGAAAAATAGCCAAGCAAAACGCTGCAAAGCAAGGGGTAAATTTCTGACTAAGCAAACTTACCAAATCAACTTCTTCTAGGGTTGTATTCTGGTTACTTTTTTATCAAAGCTGTATATACAACAATACAGATGTTGTACACACAGCAATGCAGAAGTTGTATACACTTCTATAAGGCACAGAAATCATATTAGATTCTTAAATTAGAAAGAGTCATTTTACCACACTGTTCAGCAGCTGTGTTGCCGAAGTGTTTCCAAATTTTTTCCCAGTACCCCAGAAACCGCCATTTGTGTACTATAACCAGTCACATTCCAGATTGTTTTTTCTAGATTCTACTTCCAAATTATCTGTGGCTTCCAATACTCCAGACAGAAAATGTGTCCAACAACCTTCTGAAGAACTAACCATTCTCCATATTTCCCTTGGAAGGAGATGAGATTTCTCCCAAGGGTCTTGACTGAGACCAGAGTTCAAAGCCTCCAACTAGTGTCAAAAGTAACAAAAGAATTCTCACTTGAAAACAAAACAACAATTCCTGTGAATCCTCCAGGCAGAGATTCTGTCATTCTAAGCAACCATATTAACAAGGTCATCTCATTTAAGTGTTTGGAGCTTGTATTTAACTCTGTGTTCTATCTTGGATCTACGACGAAAAATAAAATAGAAAAAAAAAAAGCAATTAAAAAAGCATGGAAATAATACAAATATCTTTTATCTTACTTTCATTCGAACAGTAATAAACACACGGCAGCAATAAAGACTGAATCCTAATCTGAGCTGTGGAAGAAATTCTTTCTTGTAGCCTTAACTTTTAGGGACAAACACTGAGAACTGTCATTTTCACATCTGCCAAATATTCTCCAGTTCCAAATGATTCCTCCTAAGGACCCTCTATATCAGCTGGATGTTATCAATTTCCATCAGTATATTACTAAACAGTAAGGATAATCACAAAGCAGTTTTCTGTTCACTTTCATTTCTCATACACACCACATCTCCCCTCCTGCTGAGCATGAAGAACTAATTCCAGTACCCCCCGTTACCCAGCCACAGGTCTCTCAAGTTCAATGCAAGAACTTTGTTAATGGATTCAACCAGCAAGCAATTTCTGTTAACAAAAGGCCAGCTTGAACTCCTCAAAAAGAGAAAAAGGCATCAAGAATGAAGAAAATAATCCTCCCTCTCACACGCAGAAGTCATCAAATCATTCCAATCATTTTCAGAAGTAAGAAGGGTTTTCTTTTTTATATGGGTAAAAGAGGTGAATGGAAGGGAAAGAGAATAAGTAAAGAATACAAAGCCTGTATCTCCCAGAGAAGCTAATTCTGGGAAGAGTAATTCTGAGCAGATTTGCCAAAACTAGAAGAGAGTGAGCATGTACTGGAAGGCGGCTTCATCTAAACCAAAAAGGAACAGTGTCAGCAATTTATTTCAATACTTTTCTGTGACCTTTTAAATTTTAATAGCTGAGAAAAGCCGTTAAGGATTGAATAGCACACAGTTTAAGATGATGAATCCTTTGTGGAAGAATCCCAGGAACACTGTATACTCAAATAAGAGATGGGATAGAAAGTGACTGCGCTTAAATAGTGAAGGAGGCTAAAGCACAAGTGAGGCATTTAAACAATGCAGACAAACAAGATGGACAAACAAGAATGCCAAACTTTAAATGAGGATTTTGATGTGACAGATGTTTCAGAAACTCAACGCAACAAACACTGTCAGCGGGAAATTACTACCAGCACACAAGTTCACAAAGGCAGAGTAAGCTGTTAGTGTGGAAGAGTTCTGCTACAGGTGAAAGGTGGCTTACACTTAAATCAGATGAACTAATTCTGTCAGCACATATGACAAGATCCCCATGCACTGAGATTGCAGATGTTGCCAAGATGCTTTCACATACTGAGGAAAAAGAGGCTGAGGGACACAGCACATTAATAATTAAAGACTTCAATTCTTCCCAAGTTGACTGGACAGCTGTTATGTTAAAAATATGATTCCAAGATCTCAATAAATCTTCATAGTTACACATGATTGCTTTATAGGAGAGCCAATGTGACACCAGAATATAAATTAAAAAGTTAAATAAATACCATGAATAAGGAATGATTGCTCACCATCTCACCCTACAAAAAGAATTAAAAGAGACATCAAATTAAACTAGTAGGCAGCAGCCTTGAAGTAAAGAAGAGACAGTACCTTTTCTTTACAAACACGTTCCAGACGGAGAATACCACACCACGGTATATGCTACAGATGCCAAAGGGCACAGGGTTCAAAAAGAAACTTCGAAAAATAATGGGGGCAAAATCTGTCCTTTAAATGTAGATACTAAATGTGATAATACCACTCATAACTCAGAAAACCTTAGAGGAACAGGTCACTAAGAACGACTATGTCAATATTGTGGGACAGTGATACATATTTACTTCATCCTTGCACTTCTCTGCAAAAAAAGGGGTGAGGGGAAACAGTGTACTTTTTTATTATTTAAGCCAAAGCACAGCCTAAGGCGTCAGTGCCTGTCTTCTCCCTCCTCCACACCGAGGTTTCTGAGACAATGGGGGATGCTGCAGAGCTTGAGAGGCTGTCAGAGCACCTGCACTCCTCTCTGAAGCCTCTCAGATGCTGCAGAGGTGACCAGGTTGCACAGATGGATGCTTGGCTTCACAAAGCTGCTTTGCTGCAGCTCCCACCCAGTTTCCCTGGGCTGGGAGCCCTGACTGCAGAATCAGCTCAAGGGCAAAGCAGCCCTGGATGCAAAGGCAGTGGTGACGGCTGCACTGGCCCCAGCGTGGCCATATCCTCCAGGTGACCTCGCCGTGGAACACCTGGGCTGCTGGAGGGAATCCAGTGAGGTACTTTGGTACCCTGACCTTCCCTGTGCTAGAACCCAGCCATAGCTTATGGATCAGGGACAGGGCAGCCTGGACACTCAGCACTGAGTTGGCTTTTTCAGTTGCAAAGAGCTCAGCCTTTGCCAAGCCATGCAACTCCAGTCCCTGTACTTTTCTGAGCAGATTGTCTCCATCTAGTATCTATTCAGTGGGCACTCATCCATCAGTTTATTTTGTCCTGCTGCTCATAATTTGCCCAGATGTCCTTCAGCTTTGCCTTCTTTGCACACTTTTCAGAGCCTGCGTTCAAGCACTCCTCTGCCTGCCCACTCTCACTGGAGACAGGATGACTGGTGAGATGCAAAAAGGCCATTCTTTATGGAAGACTTAACAGATGTGTGAGAATAAACAAATCTAGTTTATATTCCAGTTTTTAAGTCCCTGATCCACTTCAAATGGTAGATTGTTGCTTGCTTTACAGTACACCACTGGAACACAGCAGCTGCTAACTGCCAGTTTAAGTTTCCCAAACCCACCATTTCTTTTCCAACAGAACACTGGCTAGAGAGAAGTGAATTTTACTGGGGAACAAACATACAGAGCCTTTGCAACAACTCATGAAGCTATTTTTGTGCACAGCAAGGATGCTACACCTGCAGCTGGCCCTGAGAGATTAATATATAAGGTAGCTTTGAGCTACTTTCCATTTTCCGTATCACAGCGTAAAGGAAAAAGAGATGGAGAAGAACCAGAGCATCAGAGATGTGCAACTCCAGTGCTCTGTACCTTCCCTTTTCCCTTTCTATGCACGCTTTCCATTAATGGTGTGTTTACCTTATGGTGCGTTTTTTAAACAGTACAAACTTGTTGGAACAGCAAACTGGTACCACTATGGACCAGAAGCCAATTGGCCCATTTGGAACATTTTCCATCTTCCTGTGTTGTTATTCATCTCCAACCCACAAAACAGATATTCTGAAGGGTAAGCAGTCTTTTCAATTAGTCTCAAATTAAATAAAGAATATTTTGAATCCCTCTGCTTTTAAGTTTATATTGACAATTTCAAATGCAAGTAGAATTCTGTTTTATTCACACATCTGGCTCTTCCAATGAACCCTATGAATCAAAAACATCTTTATGCATCAGGAACAAGTATCATTAAAACCACAACTTTGATTCATATTGAATAGGATATTTAGACTTCCTGGTAAACTGGTCTTCCCCTTAAAATACTATATCCACCAAAATAAAAGTAGTCTATTTAATTAATCCTGCACATCGAACTAAATAGAACAAGCTCACTAGTTTCAAAGAAAATGACAATAACTTTATGCTACTATTTTTTAAAGAAAAAGGTTCCAAAAACATGAAGTGATACAGAATGGACATGCAGACTAAAAGAAGAAGAAACACATACATACATACATATGCATATAGTAGAGAAAAATAAAAATACACTAGTATTTTTATTCTTTTAGGTTACCAACACTGGTCAACTACTTGAACTCAAACTTAACAGGCCAGCCAGAGAAGTAAATCCCCACAAAAACAACAACAACCACCAAGGTAATGTGTGGATGGAATCAAAAGTGAAAGAGTTATATGACACCACCCTAAAAAACAGCTTTTTGCATCAAGTGCTTATTTCCTTCCATTTGAAAAACTGCCAGATTTGTTTTGAAAGTATTTGTTAAGAAACATTTTCTTGATCACTATTATGTCCCTTACATTGATTTCTGCAACCTTGTTTCTTTAATATATACAAGTGCAAACAGGTTTCTCATCCCTAATAAGCTTTGCAATAACTGGAGGAAAATAGATTGTAAGAAGCTGAGCATAGCAAATACTTTCAGTAAGAATCTCAAAAGAATTTAGTTAAGGAAAAACTGAAGAATTTTACTAGTATTCATGGTTGAAGTTACAGCTTAGAAACAGACTTTTTAATCCTTACACGTAAACAAAACAGAGTTAAAAAATTCTAGCGGGTGTCACCTTCTTCCAAACATTTATTGTGAACACCAAAAGAAAATGTAAAACGTGAGGTAAGTTAATTTTTCATTACCAGTTTTGATTCAAAGTCTCCTACAGTTTTAGTACATTTCTTACCGTGTTTTACAGTAACAAATTGCATTAAAACAAAGATCTCCTGGAGGCAAGGAGCAATGGCTTTTCATTGCTGATTTAAAACAAATAACGAGTTTGGCAACCTACAAAAACAACGGGGATGGAAATGAGGAAGTTTCAATCAGCATAATTTCTGTCTCAGAGAACTGCAGCCAGTGTAACACACAGAATGACCACAGACGTAGCAAAGAGACTTAGTTCTCCTATATTATCTACATCAACGTAGCTGGATGAGAACATTTTTTACTCCTAAGCAGCGCAATTTATGACAGGAGTACAAACATGGTTTATTTACTTTAAAGTGTTGCCTCTCTCCCCTTCCTCAATGCAGCAGGTGCAAGAATGGCAGTCAAGGTTGTTTTCCCACTGGAACACTGAAGAGAAAATGCAGCTCTCTCTCCTGAACAACCATGACTTTCATTAAAATCAGGGTGGAAACAAAAGAATAATATATTAGATATAAAATTTTATTCCGCCTGTATTAAGAATGAAATCTTATAAACTAAGAACCATCGTAAAAAGAACCATATTTCCAGAAGGACAGTTAAGAAATGCCACATTAATTTCATACACTGTAATGCTGAGAAAAGATGATTTGACAAGTCACAGAGGGATTTCACTACTGCTCAACAACTGCCTCTCACAATAAGAGCTCCCAAGACATTTTCCAGCAAGAAATTAACTGGCATCCCAGAAAGATTAAAAAAAAAACAACAAACACCACCACAAAGTACTATTAAGTGCAGCTTTCCACAACGCTACACCATGCTGAAATCATTTATGAGCTACCAAAGTTGTAGGTAAAAGACTAAAAAATATTTTGCCTCGTTCAGACACATTATTCTTGGCATAAAACATCCTGATCCATGACCAGAAATCTATTATTTTTTTCACTGACTCTCAAAAACTTCTCTACTACTTAGCAACAAGGAACACAGGCAACACCAACACTTCACACACTTCTTTCTGTTTGTTATTGTATGTGATTCTACATTTTTCAAGTAACTCTTTTAAACTTGTGAGTATTATTTATATTTTAGCTATCTGTGAAATCACTATTTCCCTTCATTACCAGCCCCGAAACCTGCTAACATTCCCAAACTGCTGGTTTCAGAAACCTTGGACTCAGATTTAAATTCCTGCCAAATTGTTGGCCTAAACAAACACAGAAATATTTTTTCCCTAATATTTTTTTTCTAATATAACAAATTCAGAGCTTTGAATTGTGGCCTTACACTTTTGTCTGGAGTTTTGCCTGTCAAGAACAGCATTTTAAACATTTTTAACTATGAGTCTTTTTTTTTTTTTTTAACTGGTATACTTTAGGTCTGCAGAATTCCATAACCAGTTATGAGTTCAGAGAATTTTGTAAAACTGTTTATCCTAATTTCTTTTCCTCTAGAGAAAACTTCATAAGTAGTCAGCTAAACAGAAGTTTGTAAGTGTCCGATTCTTGTTATCACCACAGTATGTGGATAAAGCTTGCAGGGCCTCTATTCTAACACAATTCAGAAACAAATGGTAATTGCTCTCAAATTGCTGCAACAAAGAGTTTAAATATAGGATCCATTTAAACAACAGTTAGCATTCTTCCAAACATTGCTAAACATTAGACCATTAACTATAAAACTCATTAAATCTTTGCTAAAAGGAAAAGTTCAAAACTACTTAAAATACACATCAGCACCTTGTTAATTTTCCCAATTAAAAAAAAAGTTAAACAGAGAAATAAAAGAATGAGACTATGTAAATTGATAAAAAGTGAAATGATTTATCAGTGTTATATTCTGTTATCTGTTATTTGCCCAACAATAGCTGCCTGTATAATAATCAAATTGTCTTCCAAATGTTATGGCAAACCTCATAATACTTGGTGTTTTCTTAAAGTCCTTATGGATACTTCTATCTCATAATCTCTAACTTAACACAAGTGGTTTGTTTTTTGTTTTTTGTTTTTTGTTTTGTTTTTTTATTTAGACATCCCTGTGGAAAGAACTGGAAAATATAGTGCACATTCAGAACGGCTTAAGTCAAGGGACCACTGAAAGGAAACCAATATATTAATTTTCATGTCTTATGATTTTTAAAGAAAATCAGAATTTGAGGATTTGACTCGTGGTTTTTGAATGTTAAAGTTAGACAGCTCTGTAGGTAAACGTTAACGGGAATGCAAAATATGTACTTCATACGCTTTATCTCAAAGTGTTACACTACAGTTAAACCAAAGAACAGGACAATAAAAGCGAGCAAGTGTACACACTGTCTTAAGCAACTAGGGGATCAATAGGGAAGAAAATTCAGCTCAGGGGTCTCAAATAGTTCAAGGACAAGGCTGAAGAAATTACTACCATGCTATGAGCCTGCTTTTCATGAGGACTTACTTCAAGTCAAGATCATGGACAGCAATATTCAATAACATTTGTTTTAACCTGAATACAACCAGAATTCAAGGACAGGGAAGGTTTTAAGGGCTTTAAACTGCAGAATCAGCTGACCAGTACAAGACCAATAATGTTTACATTGCTGTGCAAGGACCTCCAGAAGTTTGTTAGTGACGTCTTCTAGACATGTAAACGGGAAGGTTCATACAACTGCACTGTTAATAATTATGTAAGATTTTTAAATCAATGGACCAAAAGTTCACCCTGTATTATAATTTTGAAAAATCCTGAAATAAATAAGTAAGTAAACACTGGAGCCCACCTGGCTTATGATCAAATAAGCAAACAGAAATTTTCAGTGGAAGTCCATGACTTATTTCTGCTAACCATTTTAAGTGGTACAGATTAGACATTTAAAATAAGGAAGGGTTATGAAGTGCATGTCTCTAGCATACAGAACTTTATTATAAATATCTTAAATACTATGCAAAATTAAAAGTAAGGAGTTGCTTTCACTATGACTAATGTTGACTCTTGCAAAATTCAGTGACATGGCAGATAGGGGTAGGTTCTGAACTAAACAAAAAAATACATAATGTTCCTCTGCATTTCTGTTTTATGTATTAAATAATTTCACTTGTATTTGCTTTATACAAAAACTTTTTAAACATTTAACAACTACACTGTATTTTAACGGAATACAACAGAACATTCTTTTTTCTCCATCATGTTAGCCACAAGTATCATTTAATAAAGTACTCTGAGCATCTACCAAATTAGTATTAAACCTATTTTGTGGTGGACAATTAGGCATCACATTAAATCACAAGGTGGTGTGCTTTCTTAGCAAAAGATGCATCTCATTGACGGCATCCCATAATATATTTTTACTAAATTCACCAGAAAAAGTGAGAACAACCAGAAATAAATTCCATAATTAATTATTCCCTTCAGAATATTTCCAATACATGCAGGGATTGTTTGCAGACCATACTACAAATCTAACCATTAGAATCTAATTATTTTTTTTTTTTAATAGAATAAATTCAAGATTCTTAGGTCAGTGGCAAGTGGTTAATCTTGAAAATCAATTTTTAGAGACCAAGGCTTTAATTACAAGGCTCTTTTTTATCCCACTTATCTCCCCCTCCCCCAGATGACTATAGCAAATTTTATACATCCACTAAGGACAGAGTTGACTTTGGGATTAGATATGGAAGAAAAAAAAAATTATTTGTTTTAGCTGACCATGCTGAACATATGTGAGCTATGATTGCTGGTTAATAGGAAAATGCATCAACAATTAACAGGACAAAAAAAGGTAAATTTTCTCCCGGCAAGCCAGGAACTACTTATATACTATTTTGAGAGGTTAAATTCAATATTTATGGACAGAAATACTAGTATCTGTATGTAAAAGGGTGTAAATCCCTGTCATGTTCCATTCCTGTTACTGCAAGTGTTACTGTGTATCACTTTCAAAGAGAAGAAAAATAACACGTCATCAGACAGTTTAACAAGCAGTAGACTTATCTGAAGCTCTAAAACTTAAGAATTACATAAAGATAAAGCTCACAGTGACACTCAGAAATTATGAGTCAGGCACTGGACTTTGTTGCAAAGTGGACACACAAAAGCATGAGGATTCAGAAATCCTCAGAAATTCAGAAATAACAAAGGTGTTTTCTTCAGTCTCAGTACAGCAGCTCGACTGAACAGAAACAGGCTAATAGGGATTACTCCCCTCCCTCAGTAGCCAGAAAGTTCAAAAAAGGGGAAAAGAAAACATAGCAATTTCCCTCGTCAAAGGAGAAATTAAAAAAGAACATAAACAAGGCAGGCGCAAAAAAGAGGAGCCAACCCTAAGAAAAACCGAGGAGAGTATCCCAACAGAAATCTCACATCATTTCTATTTTCAACAGCTCAAGTGACAAAGTGTTAGGATTTCCTTCCAAGTAATAGTGTTACACCAGTCTTGTGAGACCTAAAAACCTCTAGTCATTTTTATCCTTCATTGCTTACTGTAACTATTTAATAACCTTTTTAATCCTCAGATGAATTTTTCTCTGAGGTAAAATACCAGATGCTCTTCTATTTTCAGGAAGCTAGACTCTGTCTGAGTTTCCTAAAGACTAGAAACACCTTCTTGGCTCTTCTGGACTCTGACACAGATGTCCTGAAGAGCTTCACGCACTATAAAAGCAAAGGAAATAAAAGATTGATTAAAATAATCCATTAGCACAAGCGTTGGACAAGAACCCTACAATTCAAAAATCTAGGCCATCAAAAATACTTTTTGCATTTACAAATACAAGGTCCTTTCTCTTTCATATTTGACAGCTTATTATAAAATGAAAGCACTTTTATAACTACTGTATTTTTCAGCTTTATGCAATGTCCATGCTATTTTTTTCTGTTTCTACACAAACAAATGTACTTGACCATGGCTAAAACCTAGGTGTGCTCAGCAGCAATGTTTTGTGCCACCAGCACCATAAAAAGACTTTATAACGTGTTAAAAGATCTCTAACAGAACGTCAGTCTCCTGCAAAGATGTTAATGCCAGTCACTCCCACCACAAACACCATCACCAGCATGGACTTCTTACACGGTTCTTCAAAGAGGAGGATTTAAATATTTAGTAAGAGGTTTTAACAGCACTCCCCCACTGCCAATTAGTGACAGCGATACCATCTAAATCTTTGATGATGACAACATAAAAAATAAATAAATTATAGTACCGCAATATTCCTAAACCTTCATTATGTCATAGTGGGTTTACACATTTGTCTGGCACACATTTGGAATACCATTTCAGTCACACACTGTAAAAAAACCTAATAAAGTATAAGGAAAAAATACATTAAAAGGCACCAGAATGAAAAAAAAAACGCAGAAAAGGTTTAATAGGTAGGAAAACCAAATACATTAAAATTCTTGAGCCTAGGGGGGGGAAAAGAAAAAATAAAAAATCAAAACCAAAAGTTGACATAAAGCAAGTGTCATAAACACTTTTCAATTCATTTGTGGAATAGAGAAAGTGGGTACCAAACAACTCTCACCTGCTCGAACACAAGAACCAGGGGTTGTCAGGTAAACAAGGTGCTGCCAGGTAAAAGCAGGCAGGAAAGGACTTCTTCATATAACCCATAGTTAAGAAACACCCACAGGACTCTACAATGGTGAAAAGCTTACAAAAGTCAAACTGGCCTTTGACAATTAATGGGGAAAAACCCATAAGGATTATTAAACACAAAGATGTCTTGGCTCCAAATGACTTAAGGACAGGAGCAGATGTCAGGAAACGAGGCTTTTTCTATTCTTCTATCTCATAGTGGTGGCTGTTGGAGGCAACCTAATGACCCAAATGGATTTTCGGTACGATGCAGGGCAGCCTTTCTTAAATTCCCATGGGCTGGCAACTTCTGAAGACTGGGAGCAACAGATGCATCTACCCTAAGCTGTACAGTCAGCCGTCACCAGAGGTTCAAGTCTCAAACCCTGTGGGACTTAACCCCACTGTGAAGGTCAACAGCTTTGCACTGGAACCTGTACTCACTTTCTGTTCATTTTCTTGGGGGTTCACAAGCAGACATAAACTATTCCAGTGGTGCACACACCACACAGAGAGCTCTGCTCTGTTCTAGCACTTTGCTGGGAATAGAAGGATCTCTGCTAGCCACTGAAGAAGAAAAGCAGAATATAGCCAGTCCGTGGTCTCTCCACTGCTGGAGCAGAAAAGCCAAGCTGTATAAAGGACGGGGAGAGACCAAAGAAGGGGAAGGACAAACAGACAGGGTGACACAATAAACATCATGACACAAACTGGAACCAGGACAAGCAGGATAGTAAGAGACCGATGTTACGAATTCTTGGGCAGTCTGACTTCTGTATCTACACAGTATCAAAAGAAAACACTTGCAACTAAAAGCACTGGGTGCCTTCTCACTAAACTATCACTCCAGGAGCAATTCCAGACCAGCCTGGGAGAAGGACCAAGCATGCATGTACCAACACACATTATTTAAGGACAAATAAGGAACAAATAAAGCTGAAAAGCATCAACCTCAAACAATGGTTGAGAGATGCATCACTCCAACTACAATCGGGGAGAACAAAGACTATAAAAGAGAGTTGGAGTTTAACAAATGAAATACATCCAATAAGCCATAAAATGTTTCTGGGGGTTCTTCAAAACCAAGAAAAACATAACACTATCCAAACTATTTATGTCGGCTCTAGCTTTCCCCACTGCATGGTAGTAACGTGCCACAACTAAACACATTCCTTCTTTTCACATAAATATTAGTCTTTAATTGTAGAATTCTGACTGGAAATGCTTGTTGTAACAATCTGCTACCAGCATATCTAAAAAATCTGTAAACGGTAAAATACATTTCAGTTGATGCGAGGTATTTCCCAAAGCAATTTAGTTCCAACTATTAGCAAGCTTTTCCTGCCTTCGTAGCAAAAATGTCATCATCTACCTGGACATAAGCAAAGCATTTGACACTGTCCCGCATGACATCCTAGTCTCCAAATTGGAAAGTCATGGGTCCAATGGATGGACCACTCAGTGGATAAGGAACTGGCTGGATGGCCACAGCCAAAGAGTTGTGACCAACGGCTCAATGTCCAAGTGGCAGCTGGTGATGAGTGGTGTCCCGCAAGGGTCAGTACTGGGACCAGTACTATTTAACATCTTTGTTGGAGACATGGACAGTGGGATAGAGTGCACCCTCAGCAAGTTTGCCGACGACAAGTTTGTGGTCGACATGCTGGAGGGAAGGGATGCCATCCAGAAGGACCTAGACAGGCTTGAGAGGTGGGCTAATGCAAATCGCATGAAGTTCAACCAAGTCAAGTGCAGGGTCCTGCACCTGGGACATGGCAGAGAATGGCTGGAGAGCAGCCCTGAGGAGAAGGACTTGGGAGTACTCATGGATGAGAAGCTCAACGTGAGCCGGCAGTGCGCGCTGGCAGCCCAGAAAGCCAACCCTGCCCTGTGCTCATGAGACCCCACCTGGAGTCCTGTGTCCAGCTCTGGAGTCCTCAACATAGAAAGGACACAGAACTGTTGGAACAGGTCCAGCGCANTATAAATGTGGCAACTAACATGAGTTATTATTTCAGCAACTCAGAAACTAACTTCTTCTGTAATATATACATGAAATATCCTGTTAATTTACCAAAGGAAAAAGCATTGTAGAGTATACATAATTAAAGTTGCTCCCTTTTTTTTTTTCTTTAAATTGTTCCTGTACTGTTTAGAGGAATCACCTAAACTCAATTATGCAACAGTCTATCCTTAAAACATCAACAATAACTTGTAGGAAGAAAACAATCCCATCAAAAGCTTTGACAGTGCACTGAATTCCTCTCCCTTTAGTCCAAATTACACTTAAATAATATAAAGAATTAAGCAATGACATTAAGTATTTTTTATTTATTCACAGGAACAATCATTCACACTTTATTGTAAGGACTGTGGTTAGAGTAAACCATTGCCAGAAAACATCAAGCACTTTTGTTATCAGGAACTAGACAATGAAATATATAAAGCAACCAGGATCTTCCATCATAAAAGGTGCTTCAAGAAACAAAAACTATGCAGACTGTTTTGCTGCAGCAGAATTTCACAATCATTCTTCCTCTCCTATTCTGCGCAAAAAAATGGCAGTAAAGAATGGGGATACATTCACATACACGGATGCCAACACATCAAAGCACACACAGAACCTTATAATGCTCTGCCTCTTTTAGGGAAGGCAAAATAATAATGCTGGTAAGAAGAAAAAGGACCAAAAAGGAAAAGAAAATAGACAAAGAAAAAGAAGTTATAATTACAGAAGCTTAACCGTAAGAATTCGAAAATTCCGTGCAAGTGCTTTCTAAGAAAACAGCAGCAATTCTTTCTCTTCAGCAATACTGATCATCTCATCATTTAGAGGAAATACCATTTTCAGCAATTTTAGTAAAGTTATTAGGACATTCATGATACTAATATGCATAACTGCAATTATCTGCTATGTATTTCTAAAGCACATATTTCTTATATCAAAATAAAACCTACACATAAGTTTCTTTTATTAGAGTAAATATTTTAACAGTCAATTTGGAAATTTGGCTTAATATCTTGTATTTTGTATTTTTCACGTTATGAAACTCTCGGCTGCTACTCTGAAAAGGGGTTGTGTGTTTGTTTGTTTGTGTAAAGGCGCTTCCTGTCTGCCTGCACTTCTGAACTATGTACTACAACTTCCAGAACACGACCTGTGTCTGAAAAGATCCCTGAACACAGTACGTAATCTGAAGTACTCGGAAATATTTCATTACTTATTCCAAAGGGTCAAATGGTATTAAAAGGAATCCCAGGAGAGGCAGAAATGAATCACATCTATTTAACTTTCCCAAGGCTGCACCAGTTAACACTGTGATCCTTGGTACTGCTGATTTCCAGTCACATGCTGTCTTGAACATTGATGTTTTTTATGAGGTCACGGTCTAGCAGGCAAGAGGTGAGTGAACTCAAGCATGCTTCTCTTCAGAGGCAAGGGATAGACGGTTCTATACTAACAGTTCTTGAAAATTAACTATTTAAGTAGAAATTAAGAGATGCCCTGCAGTCAAGATCACAGAATCACACCAAATCACAGAACAGTAGGGGTTGGAAAGGACCTTCAGAGATCAACTAGTCGAACCCCCAAGATGGACAACATATTCTTCCAAAGGATTGCTCCATACATATCTCTTACAACAGGAAGAAGTGGGTACAGTGATGGCAGTACCTCATATTTAAAAGGCATTCCAGATGTGAAAATCAACTGTAAAGATAGTCTTTCTAAACACAACTGTGCAACAAGGAAAGATAACACTTGCTACCCACTCTCCTTAAAGACAAACAAACCAGCCCCTTTCAAAGCAGCTTTTCTTTTTATGCCAACGCTGCAATCTAGTAAGTATATTATAAATTCGTAATTAACTATTGTTTTCATATATTTAGAAGGAAAGACATTTTCTCATAAGTTACGTTTCTGAACTAGATTCTACATCATCATATTGCCCAGTTTACGGGCAGTGAAACCAACTGATCTGTAGCTAAATCATGGAATATAGAATTTGAACTTAAATTTTAAACCCATAAAATACAATCATTTAAAGAAAAATACCTAATCGTATACCACTGTATGTTGGAAATGAGACCATAGCTAACCCTAGCTGTTCGCCTGGAGATGGAAGAGTTGCGCGCTTGTTAGCATTAAGTTAAAATCAGAAAGAACCTGGCAAACTGAAGACATGATCTGAAATAATTAGAATGCAGTCAATAGGATAAGTGCAAGCTTTTCAACTCTGTACAGATGATTGCTTTTGCCTGTGTACAAACAGGAATAATCAGCCAGTAGTTTGGCATAGAAGGATCACAAACAAAAGGTGATTAAAAGACAAAGAGCATCACACTGACATTTATTAACAGTTGATTCTGTAAGAGAGCAGTGGAGCAGAGTAGACTGACCTCTTGAGGTCTCTTCCAGCCCTATTTTTAAGCGTTCTTCAATGCACATTTGCTGCTGCCTTTTATCATATTTCTGTCTTCTCCATGCATGTTAAATGTAAATTATGATACAACATCCTTTCCTGAAATCTACCTGCTAGCCTATTTATATTTAGGTTTCGGAATTTTGAACAAAATCCAAAAGTTGTGTGCCAAGATAAATATTTCAGAATTTATATACTAGTATTATAATAATTTTTTAAAGTTAATTTGGTACTTCAAGATAGACAATTAACAAATTTTATTTAGGAGATTTTTTAATAGTTAGTAAGAATAACACAAAGACCTACACCATTATCACCCATGGATCAGCAAAGACTGGGAAACAAAGCTATTAAATTGTCCTGTCAGTTTCAGTTTATATTTTTCAATCTTTCATGAACTAAATCAAATCACAGGAACAAGGTATAATCTGTGAGCCATGGGCAGGAGTCCACTGCTCTAACTCCTAGTTTTAAAAAAGTCTAAACTAACAGTCCTATCTTTAATCAAGCCTGATAATAGGCATTAAAAACAAACAAAAAAGAACCCTTATTGGGCATTCATCATGATTTTTTAATTCCATTAACTGTAGTTTTCACCAATGAACAGACTAAACATGTTTTGTGGATATTCTAAGGATTTGGGGGTGGAGGGGACTATTATTCAACACTAGCCAAACTCTTTAGTCAGTCAACAGAAATAGACAGGTAAGCTCTTCCAGAAGAGAAGTCAGAGAAACTAAATTCATCTGAATTAAGCTTGTGCTTCAAGTCATCTTCTGGAAAAAATCCTCTCTTCACTGTAGTAAGTAAACTAACTGAATTGTATGCTGACCGTGGGTAAAGTGAATATTGTTGTGTATCTGTTTCTACAAACAGATTGTTTCTTTTTAAATACTATTAAATATATATTATAAAAATTAATTGCTCTGGTCTACAGAAAGTACTAATGCAAATAAAAACACATACCAAATGCAAATGCATACTCAGTGCCTGTGATATAATACATATCCCAGTTCAGTGTCACTGTTAACAAGAAGTAAAAATGCCTAATAAGCATGTCTAATGTATATATACTGTATGCAAATACCTAAAGTATACAGCTTCTGTATGACAGAAAACAGGATTTAGGGAGAGACACTATATGGTGTTAAGCACCAAATAAGTAGTAGAGAATGAAGGAGGAGAAACACAAATACTGATAGGTGCTTGTAACCTTCCACAGTCCAGCTGAGAGTCCAACAAATCAAACAGAAAGCATCCTCTAACAGAAAGCCTCACGATTTATGGAGCTGCAGTTAGCCATTCAGATCTCTCATGCTATCTGACAAACCAAAAAGATGAGATAGATCTATAACAAATCAACAAGAAACAACGAAATAAACCAACAAAACAAAACCAGAAACAGCTCCTCAGAAAAACCTGCACTCCGACTGTCTAGGTGAAAGCCCGTGCAAGGTAAGTCTAGGAGCAGCGCAACTAGCACAGCCTTGTTTTCTAAATACATGCTTTTAATTTTGGTGTCAATTAACACGTGTGTTCTGAGCAAAGTACCTTCTATTGTTGGGACATTCACGTCTCTCTTCCAGACAGACCTTCTGGACTAGGAAGAACTCAGCTCACTCCATAGCCTTTTTGTTTCCAAGGGGAAAGGGAGCCAAGAAAGAAAGCACACACCAGTTTTCTCCTTTCCTCTACATGGCTGTTTTCTCTGAACTTCGGGAGCCTCAGCACCTTTGAGCCTGTTCAATCACCTTTACTTGAAAACGTCCAGCACGTCGAAAAGTCACTTGGGCATAAATGCACGAATCTTTATCTATATCTGTCTCAACAGCATCACTACACAGACTTCTTTCACAATATGAAATCTGACTAAAAATCAGGTAATTTCATATACTTTAAATTGATTCCAGCAACCTAACTCCTTTGTATCCTTTTTGATGGAAGCTGATGGTGTGTGATCTATTCCTGGGTCCCCAAGAAGAATTGCTAACATGCGATTGTGGCTAAGGTAATTTAGGACTGCAGAGAACCTAGATCTACTGAAAATACCACTTTATAGAGTTTACTGTGAACATGAAAGGTTTTAATAAAGCCTTTAAAACAATCACAGTCACAGAAAATACTACGTAACTTTCTCTGTATTTCATATTTTGCACACCTGACACAAATAGTATGAACTAGAGATCATACATGATTGAATGAGATCATAAAGTATGCTGGCATGTTAGTAAGAAAAAAGATCTTGGTGCATATGCTGTAGAACTCCCCAGTCACAGAAAGACAGTGATGTAAGAATGTTTAGTTTCAAAAGCAAAGCTCTGCTGAAAATTATATCCCGGAATATCTACCTGCTAAATTTAGTTCCTTTCTTTTCACAGATTTTGGAATTTAGGATTTGCCAATGCTCAGGAAGTGCATGACTTCACAAAATGAAAGCTGGAGTTTACATCCAGAATAAAAAAGGAAGATACAAATTTGTTTAGGTTATCAAGCCAGGAAATTTATTGGCACTGAGATCAGGATGACCATGTTCAAAAAAAAATAAAAAAAAAAAAGAAAAACCCTGGACTTTGCTTTGTACGTTGATAAGAACAGCCCTGCTCACAGAATGTAAATCCACCTTTTTCCATTTATTTCTCTTTGTTGTCTTCCTAAATAACTGCAGTCTCTCTTAAGTGTATCTCTTCTCATTTTATTACTGTAACACCTCTACTAATACTGACATATTTTTCCCACTAGACCTCTTTCTGTCTAGGTCTACAGTTTTGACAAACTGTGAGGTTCCCTAAGCATTTGTTACTGGAGACCCCTGGAAGGAAGCAGGTCTGAGGAAAAACATACACCACAAGTCATTTACTGCCTTTGAGATTCTCAAACTCCTTCCACCTCAGAGTCTCCTTAAGATGTGGAGGAACCTCACACAAAAACAAAGCAAGCCCACTGCCAACCGTCAGAGCAGCTAGAGAAGTCCACAGGATGCTTAAATCCACTTTGAACTGCAAGATGGACTCACTGTAAATTAATTTTATAGAATACTATAGGAACTGTTGCAGGAAATTGCATTATAGGAAACCATAGCTAGTTGTACTAAGGAAAATATTATGGAAAACTAAAATAGCACCCAAAAAACCCACTACGTACAAGTAAATGGTACATAAATTTGTTCACAAATCAGGTACCTGAAGAGCTTAAATCCCATTTATGCACATTGCCTATTCCCCCTGAGAAATCAGAATTTCCTGAATAAGGAAAGTAAGAAATAGGAAGTGGAAAAGTCTCTACAAACACAGATATGCAGACCCAAGCCCTCAAGCCTGGTTCAACAAAGGTAAGCAATGGAATCGGCTATTCCATAAAAACTACAACAAATTAAGGGTACAATCTTTAACGCTTTCTATGCAAGAGTGAAAGGACAAGAAAACTACCATAGTATGAAGACTATATTAGTTTTTCCAGTAATATTGACCCTGCCACCTGTTATCATCCTAGATGACACTTCAAGCTCAAAGAGTATATCGTCTTGGACCAAACAAGAAAGAAAAGGCAAAACTTATGCAGGTGAACAAAACAATAAAAATAGGGAAAAAAATATGTAACCAGTGAAAATAGAGAACAGAGACCACAAGGGATAAAGGAAAGGAATAAAAGGCAGCCACTGCTCTGATAAGAGTTATGAAAAGGCAACCAATGGAAGCACAGACTAAAACCAAAATAAAATATATTTATGTCCTTCTGATTTTCATGCACAAACATGCAGTCCAAAAGAATTTCATCTCAACTGGAACTATTAATCAAATGTCAATTTTCTGTTCGGGACTCAAAGGCCTACACAGTAATCAGCAGGCAAAACATTCCAAGTATTACATATTCCATAAACATGCATTTTACAAATCAACTAACACTGCTGTGTTTTTCACAAAGGTAGGAAATCTGCACCTGTATGTCACAGATCTACTTCCTGAGGTTACTCCTAATATTCTTAAAGAGCAGCTTTACATCACTGAAGTTAGTTACAAGAACTCCAGGAACATTTTCCAAAAATAGACTACATTTTACTTTTTCCACCCTGTTTTACAGACTTGCTCTGCAAGAGCAGATAACAAGAAGCATCTTAAGATTTAATACTCTTGTGCCAGATTTTCCAGAAGGTTTCATATCGAAAATCAGGCACCTACACAACCTTATTCAAACTACCTGCGAACTGCTGAACTAAGCAGGTAGAATAATATGCAATATATATGAAGACATGTGATTTTTCCCAGAAGTACTAAAGCAGCCATATCTAAAATAAATATGGATCACATAACTTTAAATACAGTGTTGTCAGATTTTTCCGCTCATGTCATATATTACTCAAACGATAAGGCAAAGCTGTAGTAATCAGTTCCTGGCAGCCAAACAGATTATTGTTCCCATTTTCAAAATGGTGTTCATCAATAATACCAGAAAGTTGAATAATTGTATATTCCAAAGTGCTATCATTTCTGTAGAAACTAAGAACCTTGACTTAGATATTCATGAAATGCAATCCAAAACCTATTTCCTTATCTCATGCTTTTTGGCCTTAATATATCACATCCCTAAGTATTGTATCCTTGTTTGGTCCCCAGAGAGGCAGAGGTTGTTTTCTAATCAAATCATACACTACAGAACAGTATGACGGTATGATACACACGGCAGACAAAGCTAGTATCTTTCTTGGGCTACCACAGAAGAAACAAACCAGTGTTAGGGAATATCAGAGCNAAAATCACTGATAAATCCAGTAAATATTAAGTTATTCCCACACCAAGCTCGGTTGCCCCTTGTCTATTGTTATAATTTCTTTAACACAAACACAAACGTACACGCCCAGCATCTCTGCTCGAACAGGAAGGGTGGGTGCAGGCTGTCAAATGTGTTTCACTGCTGACTGCCCTTGCTCTCCCCTTGGCTTTTACAGCAAGGTCCAGGAGACGGTAACACAACCTGAGACACACTACTCCTCTCCAATTTCCACATGTGTTTTTCTACGAAGAACTCCATATGTTGATTTTGGAGGCATATAAGTATCAAAGAAGACAACAAATCTAGCTTGATTTTGATCTAGCTAATTTTGACTAAACTCAGTTCTTAAGTACGTGAAGTTGTGCTTCGTTTTACGGATAGTAGAGCCATTCTACCAACCGAGTAATTTCTCTATATTCCCTCAGCCTTTTCACTGGACTTAGGAAAGCCAGCCCAAGACAAAGTGTCATCTCTCAGGAACCACAGATGTAAGAACAGAGAACAACTGCATTTGTGTAAGTAACTGTATAAAAATGAACCCTCCAATCCCTTTTTCCACTGATCTATATTCTAGCTCTATTCTTTATGCTGCCCCTACTTTTCAAGCTGAAACATTAGCATTCAGAATACGCAGAGTTAAGTATAAACAGACGCTTCTATAGGTGAAGTGCAACACAGCCTCCTGCTAAACGAGCTGTCACTTTTAACAAGAATGCTCCCTGTTCTACCTTCTCCCACCCCCAGCCCAATGAGATCCCGAATCTCCCATCACCTGCTGTGTGCCTGTCACACAAACGCACCAATGGAGCCACAAAATTGCTCTGCACAGGTGCATCCCAAATAACACTGTGCAATCCATCTCCTTCCCTGCCAGGCTGGTGCCCATGTTGTCTTTTTACAAGCCAGCTAGTTTTCTCTCGCCTTCTCCAACAGGAGTTAGAGCCTTCTGTTTCAATAAACCTCAAAACATGACGCCAAGCACCACCACCACCCCCATCAACAGCCAGGCGTGGATGTGTACAAAGCCATCCTCCTCTCACTGTCGTCCACTTCTGACAAAGGGGAAAAAAAAAAAAAATCAAGTCCCCTCACCACGAGGGGAGGGAGGAAAAAGAAAAAAGCCGCCCGGATCCTTTCATCTAGAGCCAAGGCTCTGTCAGCCAAATCCATCGCCCAGCATCTATCTCCCTGCCTCTGTCAGACAGAAAGAGCAGAGACCCCGGCGGGGAGGAGCGAGCGCTCTTACCTTAATGATGCTGCTCCTCCGGGGGATGCCGGGCTTGCCCTCCCGCTGCTGCCCGGCCGAACACCCCTTCTCTCTGCCGCTGCTCTCCGGGCTTGCGGGCGGCGCGGACCCCGGCTCCTCGCCGGCTCCCGCCAGGGCACAGTCCCCGTTGGACACCCGGCCGCCGGCGCTGTCAAACCGGGATCTCCCGCCGCCACCGCCTCCTCCTCCTCCTTCCCCATCTCCTGCCTTGAAGGCCACCTTTCCTTGCACCGGCCCGGGGGAGGAAGGCAGCCCCCCGCCGCCGCTGCCGCCGCCGCCGAACTCCGCCATCAGCCTCCCTGGCTACGGCGGAACCAGTAGCACCAGTACCACCAGTACGGCTGTCCCCCTCCCCTCCGCCCGCAGCTGCTCGGCGCTGTCTCTTCTTCCGCTTTCTCTAAAATTTACGAGCGGGGGATTTTGAGCAAAAGTCTCTCCCCTCCGCACATTTGGCAGCCGAGGCCGCGCAGCTCCAGGAGGCGGCGGGGGGTGAGAGGGGGGGGGCAGGGACGGGGACGAAGGCGG
>VXBW01006619.1:746546-854940 GCA_013400375.1 Thinocorus orbignyianus
CCTGCCGCCGGGGCTGCTCCGAGCTCAGGGTGGCTTCACCCCCAAATTCCCTGCCGCCGGGGCTGCTCCGAGCTCAGGGTGGCTTCACCCCCAAATTCCCTGCCGCCAGGGCTGCTCCAGAGCTCAGAGCAGCTTCACCCCCCCCAATTCAGGGGAGATTTAGATTAGATATTAGGAAGAAATTCTTTACTGTGAGGGTGGTGAGGCACTGGAACAGGTTGCCCAGAGAAGTTGTGGCTGCCCCACCCCTGGAAGTGTTCAAGGCCAGGCTGGATGGGGCTTGGAGCAACCTGCTCTGCTGGCAGGTGTTCCTGGCCATGGTAGGGGGGTTGGAATGGATGATCTTTAAGGTCCTTTCCAACTCTAATCATTCTATGATTCTATGATTTTAATTCTGTCCAGTAATTAATAAAGGAGAGGAGGTGACAGAGTGCTGGAGCAATAAAAGCTTCATGAAAACTGCGGCTTGTCAGTTATGTAAGACCTGTATCCACAACAGGGCAAGCACAGCCAGAGTGCCCTTGCACACCCCGTACATACATGTTTACATTTGCTGTGGGACAAACATGAGTGACTCTGTGCATGGGGAATAATTCAGAGCCACACGGCTGTTTTCACATCTTGACACTTGCTGTGTACTGCGATAGCACGGTCATCCGTGAATAGGTGGGATAAAGACAAATGACACACTGCCACTGAGGCACTGGGACCCTGTGACAGAAGCTGGCTCACACCAGGAGGTGCTGCCCTGAAAGCTTGGGCAGAATCAGGAACCACAGAAATAGGACCATGAAAAGTCACGTCTGGCAAGGAGACACCCGAGACGGCCCTCAGCATCTGACCTTCGGCATTTGGCTGAAGGGCTGAATGCAGGAGCTGGACGCAGATAGTAGTTGAAGGAAAGCACTACACTTTTATTTTAGGTTCCCCCAGTTGCCCTTTGGGATGGCTGGCTGTGGAGCCTTGGCACCAGAGGTCAGACATCTATCACAGATACCTGGAATAAGGCAGCATTTCAGTGAGCTGGTGCAAGGTGACACAGTGGAAATACTGGAGTGGAGAGTACATTTTCAGTCCCGTTCCTCAGCCTCAAGACCTTACCACAGACTGCAGAGAAGTGCCTCCATCCACTGGTGGCCCACAGCCTTGAGTTGTCAGAGGCACCTCCATCTTCTTTGGGACAGCAAGGGGCAGCTCACTCTTCCAAAACATGAGTCACAGAGGCAACACCTTCCTTCTGTCTGTGTTTGGAGCCCTCATTTAAATCCCTTCTCTTCCTACAATGATTCATATTTGTGTGCCCACTGCCGTTAGACAGCCACCAACTTACAGGCTGCTTCTGGTTTTCCTCAAGAAGCAGTGCCGCACTATAGAAAGGAACCCAAAAGACAGTGGGCCAGAAAGAAGAGAAAGGACAAGTGGGAATGTCACTGCAGTTTAGCAGTAGTCATAGAATCACAGAATGGCTAGAGTTGGAAGGGACCTTCAAGATCATTGAGTTCCAAGCCCCCTGCCATGGGCAGGGACACCTCCCACCAGAGCAGGTTGCTCAAAGCCCCATCCAGCCTGGCCTTGAACACTTCCAGGAATGAGGCAGCCACAACTTCTCTGGGCAGCCTGTTCCAGTGTCTAACCACTCTCACAGTAAAGAATAAATCTGCTTCAGGTGCATAATAATTGTATGTAATAAATCATTAATCTCTGATCCATGACATGCAGGCAATGTGCTGCCTGCAAGTTTGCACAATGGTATCTGTTACTGTAGGAAATAAGGACCATGAGGTGTGATCCAGCTTTGAGGAAAGTGTGATGCTATTTGGAGGATATTGCTTAGTCAGTATAGTTTCTAGTGGGTCAAGGAAGTTCAGAACTTGACAGCGCTATATCACTCATATATATGGTCCCTAATATTACTCAAAGTATTAACATTGCTTGAGTTTAAATGAAAATCTAGACATTTGCAGGATGTAAGCTGTAAACACTGAGGGACACAAATATTACACTTAAGATCTGAAATGGCCAACATCTGTGGATTTCATTAGCTGAAAATAGAGTGATTTTACCACTTACCTTTATCTGAACATCTCTTATCTGAACATCTCTTACCTGAACATCTTGCCTTGCAATTTAAGTAGGAAAGGCAGCCTTGAATATTAAAGGAACATTCAGTATTGTATCTGCAGATGTGCACATCACAAAACATCCCTATGGGAGATGCTTTGTCGTTAGGATCATCACTGTTTCTTCTGGAGGATGAGATTTACACACAACAGGTACAAAATGTTATTAGAATCATTTGTCACAGAGCCTTGCCAGTGAACTGGAAAGGAAGAAGATGGGTGCTTTCTGTCATGTTGCTACTTAAGATGCACATACTAAAAAAAAAAAAAAAGAAAAAACAGTTTTAAGGTCTCGAGCATGAGCAAAATTTGATCAGCTCTGTCACAGAGAAAAAAGAAGGAAAAAAAACCCTTCCCTTTTCAACTCTGCTTATCTGTCCAACCTGCACAGAAACAAGATAACACCACTGAAAAAGAAGTCATTTCACTTTAGCCTTGGCAGTTCTGTAATGAATGATATCAAGACCTGCAGACATTGCCAGTCTTTTGGCTGTAAAAGTGATGATTTAATACAAAGGAACCAGTAAAACTTCTGAACCTCATCTTAAGGACACATGCCCACAAGCTGATACAATAGTACCGGCATTATGCTTATTCTAATTACTGAAAATTCAGTCCCGGTAAACCTTGGTATCAGAGACTAAAGAGAGTTGGAAGTGGCAAATAATTGCTACTCTGAAGCTGAGATTTCTTCTGATGACCATTTACTGATTTTTATTATTGCCCCATTCTGTTTCACAGAATTTCCTTGCAGTAGCAAAGTGTTTACTCAGACACAATTTGAGCACTTAAGTTGAAAAATATTTCCATATACAAAATGAAGCATTTCAGATAAACCAAAGTCCCACACTGGGCTCTCTATGGAGACCTTGTTTATCCCAGTGAGCTCAGGTTTCCAAAGCAGTTCACGTTACACTAATGTAAACTATGTACTTCCTTTGCCACAACTTTTTGAAGATCACAGGGTGAAGAAACTTTCTCGTTATCATTATTCAATAGTGGCCTCAGCAGGCTCTATTTGTTTAATTGTTAAATGAAATAAGGATTATAATGGGATGAAAAGACACCTCTGTGACAATATTTAACTGTGAGAACTTGCTGTCATGTGCATATATTAGCTATTTTCCTAAAATCCTATAAATATCAGTTCCACAGCTAAGCTAATGTTACCCATTGAACTTTTCTAACTCAAATAGTGTGGCAGCAAAAACCTGCCAAGAAACAGGATATGATTAAGCCCCGAAACAGTGACTAAATGACCGGCATTTAAATAAACCAAACACCAGATTATTACTAATATCCTAAATGTTTTTTATTCCAAACATGAAAAACTTTAATTAGCAATTATCTTGTTTAAATGTTGCTTTTCTGACATCTCTGCTTGGAATATGTTTTTGCATTAGTATAAGTATCTCTACAATTCCAGTGATAATTTTTTAAATTGCCTGACTTGATTGTTCAGGTCACAGCCTTGCACGTACTTGTTTATTATACTTGTTTATAATTAAGTATACATGTTTAAGCAGTCCCATTACAGTCAGAATCTAATTCATAATTAATCCAAAGCAAAGTTTAGCTATAAATAATGCATTATTGTATACAACATCTGTAAAGAGCAGGTGTCGTACGCACATAAAAAGAGCAGACGGTACAAGTAGGGGAATACGAGCGGATGTGCACTGAAGACAGCAAAACTGTAGGTAAAGCAAACAGAGGCTAAACTGACAGATTTGTTTACTGGGAAGCATTTGTTCACATTGTGTACTTGAAATTAATTATGTTTATAATTTTGGGGGTTCATTATACTGGCAGTATGTAGGAGGATTCTTTTTTTTTAATCAAGCAGACCAGCCATTTTAGCCTATTAGTTGCAGCCTCAGGAATGTTTACTCTGTATCCTACCTATCATGCCAATTAGTTTGGCTACCAGCCTACTAAATTTGATGGGTGAGGATTAACAAGAGCTTAACACTAAAGCAACTCTTCCCCTACAGACCACTGAATCCAGAAGGAGTGTTTTTCCAAATCAGGTTCATCCAAAAGTTCTCCTTTAAACTGTCTGTTATTAAAACTACCGTGCGGGGGGGTTAGTCGGTTGCAATGCAGCTTTAAATCACCTGGCTTTGAAAACTACTCTTTGTTTATATGTTTAAAAAAAGGTAAAAAATTTTCAAAACTGAGCAAAAGTATTCCCTGCCTTTTGAAATAGTGAACTAGACACTTAAATGGAAAGTTAAACAGCAAGCACAAAGGGCTTTCTGCAAATCAGGCTCCCTTAAGGCCTCGGTTTGCAAACTAGAAATATACTCTCTTTTGAAAGTCTTGACCTAGGGACTAATTTTGAGTAACTCTGTTGAGGATCCTGAGGCTATCTTAACTGGAAATGAGAGTTTATTTTATTCTAATAGCATGATGTTTGTTTGGCACTCTTACAAAAGGCTGAAAATCAAAACTTTTTTGTTTTATTTTAGTATCACTGTTTGGAAAAACTTCTTTTGTAACAAAAATATTTGAGGTTATACTGAGTAAGGCTTCTATGGAGCAGAATTTGTATTTTCTTCCACTAGGGAAGACAGACACAGTGGGTAAGGCTCGCATCATGTGCGTTTCAGCTGAGGCACATATGTTTTACCAGAGAGCCTGCAACAACAAACCTGTTCTTGAAGTGTTTCTGATGCATCATCAAAAAGAGCATACAAACAGTGCTTGCCATCTCCTGGCGTTGTACTCTGCCCTCTAAGGAGAAGTTACAGAGTTACAGAACGGGCAGAGAGCCAGAATTCTGCGAAGGATTGGATTTCATTTTGTCCCTCCTTATATTTGTTAGTAACTGTTGGATATGTACAGAGGCATTTGACTTCTAGGACATAAGGCATTTCATAAGTCATCTATTTTTGTAATTTGAAGCATCTGACTCTTTTATTACAGGAGCATGCAAATAAAATAGCCCACAATGAGTTTTTATAACTTCTTCAAACCTAATTTTTCCTCTTGCAAACTAACCAAAGTGTTAATACTGATCAACATCTTTCATTAAATTCTCACACAGAAAAAGCATAAAGCTTTTAGTCTGCAACTTCAGGATGATCCGCTTTGTGAATGCTCTTCATAGCAGAATATTAAACACTTGCGCTGCTTTGAGGAAAATTGCATCTCTTCCATTGTAGGAGAGTAAGTACATAAAATAGGTTGACTTTTGTCAGCTGAGTTCCTTCTAAAATTGTCTTCATTTTATCATGTCCATGAGACTAAACACTGGGTCCATGCATACTTAGGAGGAATTGCAGTGTGCTATGTCTTCACTTTGAAGACATAATAGGAAAGTTAGCACATACACGCTTCTGCTGATAAACAGTTCACAACATGTGGTGTCAGTTTCTCTTGTTAGAAAGCTTACGACACATAATACCACAGAAAAGAGGAATAAAGTGCTTTTAATGTATGGCAGTAAAAATCCACATTATTCACTGTAGCCTAGTAACTCTTCTGAATTATAAGAAATCATATGGTATTCTTAGTATATGCCCACAAAAGAAGTGGAGGAAAAACAGGAGTTGATTAAACTCATCATACTCTAAGACACAAGTGCATTCCTCTTTAGCCATTTGAGAAAAATCACAAAAATTATTTAAAATGGCTTTAGAAAGGTTACTAAGACATGGTGGAACATAGTTTTTTATGCTGTTTTACACGGAGACTGGTAGACTGCATCACAACAGCCAGTGAGACTGTATCCTGTACTAAAGCATTTTGTAATGCAGATCCTTAATCCCATTAATTTCTTCTGTATTGCTCACATACATAAAATTGACATTGCTTCTTGTCCCGTAGGGGTGGTACGCTTGGGTACATTGTACTAACCAGCACAGCTTTTAACAGAAGTCAATTCCATAATTTAATTTGTTACCTAACAAAAACATACCTAATTACCTAATTTCAATTTCTGAAGCATAAGTCACCAGTCATATTTGTTTTCTTTATTTTTAGCTCGAAAAAGGCAAATAAGTTATAGTATTTATAGGTGCTTTCACATGCATATTCAAAACTTCATTACTAGAAATAGCTTCATAGTTGAAACCTCTGGTCAGAAGACCTTAACTAAGCATCTACTGTCCCATGACTACAAACTGATAGGAGTGCAGCAGGCAGAAAAATACTCTTTTTAATTCCTCTGAAAGATTTATATTTTGCATAAACCATCCATGAAAATCAGAGTCCTGACTGTTAATGTAGTTTTTCCTATATTATCTGGAATTTTCAGATAAATGTATATGTACAAACCCTCACTGTTAATATACAGCAACTTCATTTTCTGAGTAAACAGCAGCTGCAATAAGGGGAAAGCACCACTTCTGCCAAAAAACAGAAAAGAAATTCCCCACTTCTGTTCTTTACTATGGCAATGTTATCCTGGAAGAAGAGTCACCAGGAGCAGGAATCTCCCCTGGGACAATAGCAAGACTAAGCAGTACTTGAAGAGTTTGTAGTTCTGTCACCTTTTTGCCTGCATGTATCAGAAGTCTGGGAAAACAAAGGTTCCAGCTGGCACTCCTCTATCTCCTTTTTGTACAGAAACAAAATCCTTCCATCCTTCATTCTCCCACTCAGCTCCTCCTCTTGGTTAGGGATCTATACGTTTCACTTTTCTTGAACCCACTATACAAATTTCATCTTCCTTGTCCACCTAAGATAAAAATCTACAACTAAGTTTCATCCTCTGAGCATTCCTAAGTCACTGCCCGAGGACAGAAGGAAGAAACCCCAGAAAAGTTACAGAAATAGTATACAGGGGAAGAGGACAAATGAAGAAAATTAATGAAAAGGGACAGCAGAGAAGGAGAAAAGGACATGATGGTAAAAATCTATTAACATTTCCTTGTAACAAGTTTCAGGATTACTGCAAGCATATTCCATAGCGCTAATGTAGTGGCAGGGAAAAAGAAAAGAGTGAACTGTGAGAAACTGGAGAGGGAGAGGCAGTCAAGGAATTGGTAAATAAGAAGCCATGGTAGGAGAAAGGCAGTAAGACCTGTTAGCCACTGGAAATAGAAAAAAGTTGAAGACAAAAGAAGACAGATGAAAGAAAAATATATTACTGCAAATAATCTCTTGAGATACAAGATTAAAAAATTCAAAGAAGTTAGTCCTGTAAAGGGTTATGACTGCAGAGAGGAAGGAGAAAACTAGACAAATCTCATGAAATGGTGATGAATGTAAGAGCTCCTTAACTTCTGATACAACAAGGAATTAACAGGCACAGGCTGAAGAAAGGATTTTCTCGTTCAGACTACATTGCTAACATTGTTCCCTATGCATTTCGTCCAGCAGAAGCAGATGAGGCCTAAATGCTTCTTGACTATTTGACATTAGTCATTTCAGTACTTAACAAAGTCACTTTCTGGAGAATGAGGATGTTGAGGTTTTGCTCCATTTAATTTTTTTTTCTTCCCCTAAGGTTCTAAGTTCTTCCTAAGCAAGAAACAGAACATGGATTTGCATATTTATGAAGAATAAGATCAGATTACTGATTTTCATCTTTTTTTTTTTAATTAATGTCATTTGTATTTGCATTAGAGAAAAGACTAAAGGCCTCAGTCAAGATCAAGGCTCACTGCCACTGCCTCTGTATGAATATATGGCATCATCCAGTTCAGAGCTGGCACGTAGCCATCCAGCTTGGAACACACATCTGCTCACAAAAAGCCACATAGACATTTGCCTGGTAATTTAGGAAATGTCTAACAGTTCCAAATGGATCCAGGACCTCCAAAATTCCTGACCCCCTTTCTAACTGCTCAATCATCTTTCTTCTCTGGAAAAATGTCTTCTGGTGCTTATGTGTATAGCTTGAAGGAATTCAGGACAAAGATCAGTGAAGAACTGAAGCACCGTGTGTGCCCCAAGGATCTGCCAGTGTACATCAACGGGCTTCCCTGATTTCTACCAGTCTGCATCTTTGTATCTTCATTTGTCTTAATTATTTTAAGGCACCTCATAAACTTTAATCTTTCTGAAGTCTCAAGTAAGAGGCAGCATAATAATACCAGCCGTTTTACATAAATGATTCTGCACAGGTGCAAAGGGTGATAGTGTCAATGAAAGGAAAATTATCTTGATTAATCTTCATTAAGTGTAACATTTTAACATAAGATAAGCAATAAAGTTCAGGGACTGATTTACTTAACTTTGTATCTTTTAAAGCCTCACAAAGCCTCCCTGGGCATTTAGAAATGCAGGTGTGTTTATCCCAACTCTTTAGAAATTAGTTCAACTCTTCTTTTGACCAATTATCTCAGAACTTTCAAGTCTGCTGATTTCAGTCATTACTTCTGACTGAGAAGGTATCGCTTAAAATGTTTAAATATTGTTCAGCTGGAAAAAACAGTTTCCTTAGCTTTTTTTCCTTTTCCCTGTCTAGCTTGTTGAATTATTAATAATGCTTTGTTTCATATTGTTTATCAGCATGGTCTCTGGATGATGATTATGAGTATTTTTTTTATTTATTTTTTTTCCCCCCCAATAAAAGACAAAGCTATGCTCCAGAAAAAAATAGATGGAAGTTGCACGAAGCGGACGAAATAGATTTTTCTAGCAAGATAAACTAAGTGAAAGGACCAAATAAAACTAATGAACAGTACACAGCACTGTTCCCCGGTACCAAGCATGGGAAACACCTCACAAATTCTGGTTGTAAATGTAAACATGAGTTGCCCAAAGAAAAGAGCAAAATTGGCCAGAAAAACAGTAGGTTCCATAAATGGGTACTTTATTTGAATTTCTCGGGTTTGGAATCAACTTAAGATTTTAATATGTGAATGACTTACAAATCCAGTGGGAATCCAAAATTAATTTAGCAAAAAAAATATTTACCCTAAGGCATTAAGATGGCTTTGTTATATGTGATCTAGTCTTCCTGAAATTGTCTAGTACATTTTTAAATTTCAACAGGAGTGATGTAAGATATACAAGCTGCATAGTAATTCTTTCTTTTCTTTGTAGTTAGACTGACCTTTCCGTTCAGTAGCACAAATCTCTCTGACATATCTGCCAGGCAAAGCAAAGCTTCCATCTTGGTTTTACACTTCAACACAACAGTTTGAACATTACAAATCCACCAAGTATTAAAAGATACTATTCTGCATACGGAGCTGCTTTTCTTTCAAATGCAGGATATAATTAGGTGTAGCCTCATTTCTACCTTCCCTCAGCTTAAAGGAGTACTGCTGGGTAAGTTGAAATGTGGGTTCCTTGGTTGTCAGACTGGCAAAAATTTGGGATAATTCAAACAGGAGGACAGTTATTCCCAGAGAAGCAAAAAGTGATGACATTACATATTTTACATCTTGCAAGCTGTAACTTAATTAAAACTTACAGAAATTATCTGAATACCTGCCTTTTGTTCTGTAACCCAGGGCTCTTGGGGTTTTCTTTATCATGTTGTCAACTAAAAAGAAATACAGGTAGGATTTTAATTTTTTTCTTGTAGAAAGACAGCAGTTGAGAAATTCAGCCCATAAAGACTCTCTGTCTACATACATGAGCATGAAGTTTGGTGAGCTACACCGAGTAAGAGTATGACTTGCAAGACTGCAGCTACATTAGCTGCCCTGAAGGGAATTGTATTTGATTCATGGCGACATGGTTGGGTTCACGTTATTTTCACTTTGATCGACATAGAGAATCGCTTGTATTTGGATTTGTCCATTTTTTTAATGTGGCCAATAGCAACCAGTTACACTGAACCTTCATGGATCCTTCAGAGAGCAAAGGATCAGCAGGGCAAGGGTGAATGGCATCCTTCAGGCAAGTCAATTTTGAAGCTATCTTCATTTTTATATGACCCTCCCCAGCAACGGAGCTGGGAGTCCAGAAGCAGTAATGCACGAAATAGTCCCCCACTGCAAAAAGAGTGTCAAAGAACCCTGTAACTCTGGGTCACTAACAAGATAATCTTGATCTCAAAGCCCCTCAGCTTTCCAGGCCTACTCCACGTTTCAAATACCCGATGATGTTTCCATTCCCTAGTGTTGCTGCCTTTATATAGTAACAGCCTTCCCGGCAGCAATGCCAGTCATTAATGATAAACCACATTCCTTACATAAATGAACAGCTATGTTATAATTTGATACTGTCCTTTTTTATTTTGCTTCACCTTTCCAGGACTTTGCAGGCTACAGCCATTTGCAACAGGTCTTCTAAGGGCCTTGTCTTACAGAAGACAAAATGTTCTGGCCCTAATCCAGGAAAGCACTTAGATACATGTTGACATTTAAGTAGATGAGTGGCCTTAGTGAGGTCAATGGGACTACTTACTGGGGTAAAGCTAAACCTGTCCTTAAATATTTTGTTTGATAGACATAGACTATTCAGCACTTTGAATGATGGAACCCTTCATGAGATCAAACACAGGCATTATTATCGCACAAATGTTTTATGCAATAATAATTGCCTTCCAGATCATTTGAAATACACAACTTTATACTCAGTGAACAATTACTGTATCAGATTTCAATCCAACCCCATGGAAAAGGTATGTGATTACTTTCAATAAGTACAAGGTATTTCTTGTCCTCATTGTGCATTTCAGCAGTGTTGTGGGGTGTTGAGACTGAAAGGGTGGGACCTCAAACCTGCCCTGTGGAGCATGGCTAAGTCCCTGTCACCCCCGGTTTGCTCTCTGGTCAACACTTGCAGCAACGCTACTTCCTGCATCTTCATGAGGGAGTTATTTTTTAAAAAAAAGACCAATGACCAGATCCCAAACTTGCTAGCATTTTTGATGGAAAAAGAACATCAAGACCTCAGCACTATGTTGCCTGTCTGCTCATAAGCCAGTATTGCTCTGTGGCAGCTGAATGCTGGTTCTCTGCCCTCTATCCCAGCAAGTCAATTCTTCAATGTGAGACATAGCTCAGACTTAGTTTCTTTCTCTCCAGTAACTGAATGTGTTTGCCCTCATTACTGATGTATTTTTCCCATGTAGCATCATTAACAGAAATTCACACAGAATGAGGCTTTGTGGTCACTTAGCAGTTCTTTGGGGTACCAAGCACAGAAGGGAAAGAGGATACACCTTTTATGAGTCCTGACAGGAAAATCCAGCCATGTCTGGTCCTTATGGACCTCTCCAACACTGCTTGCTTCTGCCGGGCCATACCAGGTACAGGGCTTTAAGAGTTCAGTGAGCCACTCAGCTAGGAGGAATTAATTTGTTAACGAGTGACACAATCATGGAGTCAGAACAACAGTACTCATCTTTCAGCTTCCTTCAGACTTTCATCAAATAACTGGAATTACTGATTTTAGCAAAAATTCTAAGGCTTTCTGTTAGAGCAAAATAACTTCTTGGTCACTATATCTGTCCATTACATATAAGTAAACATATACAGTACATGTAAGTAAACAGGAAATATTAATCTGTGAGATCCCAATTAAGAATTTTCCAGTGCTTGTGCACTTATGGGTATGGGGTTTTTTGTGATATTCAAGTTGTTCTGGAAGAGGAAAAGTGAAAAGCTAACACTGCACTGATTTGAAGGGTGTCATCTTCATGCATTCTTCATCCTGCACATGAACTCTCTGCCACCAGCTGAATGCCACAGAAGGTTATTATGGAGGAGTTGATCTCTGACCTTAATTTTCCAGCACACAATAATCAGTGGCGTGATCAACGTCTAAAGAGGCGTCACTCCCTCACAGCATCCTGGTGTTCGGCATGAAGTCAAACATTACTCCACAGGGAAAACTAACAAGGTTTATAAAGATCCTGAGTTTAGCTAATGGAAAAAACAAAAGTGGCATTCAGTTCCATTCAGATTGACACCTTGAAATTCAAAGACCATCTCCAGTCGCACTTGGGCTACACAACCCTTTTCACTTTCTCAAAGCAACGCTGTAAATCTTGCAGCAAGGAACCACCTCGCAGCGGTTGAGCACTTCCTGCTCGCCCCACGGTAAGAGAGACCACGCCAAGGAGCGGGGCTGTCTCTGCCGCTGGTCAGAAGCAGGAAGTCACGGAGGCATCTGAGAACCCCACGTTAGCCCAGCCTGTTAAATCCTCACCAGCACTTCATCTGAGCTTGGCCAAAGGTTAAATTGGTTCCTGTGAGCTCAGTTCTTCTGCCTTAATTTTGTGCTGACTGTCTGTTGCATGTGAAACAGGAAGCTATGGCCAGACTCAATTCCAGCTCAAATATTTTCTTGTTTTCTTTCCTGTTTGTTTGTTTTGACTCAGCAAATCTACTGTCTGTTAATTGTTTTATTACAATACCTAGCACTTGGGTAATCCAGGAACTGTCAGAGCATTTTGGCTTTGAAAATCCATTCGTGATAATCCAGAGTTGTTAAGAATATCACTTCAAAACACTTCTTCATATTTATTTTGTTGCAACACTATCAGTGCGCTGTTCTAAGGAGAACACACCTCTGGAAAGTATTTGAGAATATATATTAAGAAAAAGGAACATTCCTCTTTCCAGACTACGCAAATTTTGAACACGGTTTGAAAAAAATAAGCCTAGTCATTGAAATATAACACAACAAGAAAATAATGTGCTGAGTTTTTTAATGGGAAAAAAAAATCACAAAACCCTATGAGAACCTTGACCCAAACTCCCCTTCAAACCTACCTAGAGCAAATACCAGTTTTATAAGTAGTCTGCTCAAGTGTGTGCAGTTAAGCTTTCTCTTTCTCTTTTTCTATCAGTGTTTCCAAAGTGCCTCCCTCTCACTGGTTACCAGGCAACGGAACAATATTGCTCTGCATGCACATCCAGTAAAAACTGACATTATAATGTATTTTTGCAGAGTTTCTCCAAAAAAAATAAAGATGTCCTGAAATACTGTCTTGTCTGATAAATAGCTACTGCCCAGAAGACATTTAAACACTTAAAATGCTGATTTCTTTCCTCATAGAAATGCAGAGATTGAAAAAAAACCTCTTCTCTAATAGAGGAACTCCCATCCAAAGTGAATTTATAACGCTAAAATAGACCACACTGCAGAAGAAAGCTGCTTCGGTTGTTATTTCAGACAATTAACAGCCTTTTAGGTTCTACAGCCACTTGCATAAGCCCTTATCTTACAATCACGGCAAAACTAAGAAGCTACAGACATCAAGTTAAAGTACTTTTCAGTGTCCTAAAGATTAAAATCCTGTCTATATGACAAAGCTCCTTTTTTTCCTGTTTTGTTTCATGATTTGATATCAATAAAACAGTCACAAAAGTTCAACAGTTTGCCAAAAAAATCTTTGCTTTTGATACCAGTTAGTAAAAATGGGCCCAGATCCCATCTAACCACACACCTTCTCTTAACCCAGATCTTCATTGGGAGGGAGGGATGGTTTGGAATCCTCCATCTGGAATCAAGCTGTGTTCAAGAAAGGTCCAATTCTAGCTCTCGACCAAAAAAACTCCAGGTCCTTTCATGCAATTGGGATTCAGTTTCAGGTTTCACATTGTTGGTCAAATTCACCTTTATGTAACACTAAGATGAAAAACTGAAGGTTTTTGCAGCTTTTTTCACTCCCAAACCAAAAGAGAAATCTTTAATTATCAATATCCCATGTAATCCCATCAAAACATGCAACGTACCAAATTCTTAATTTGTAATTCTTAATTACTAAAGCCTAAAAGACAAAAAAGAAGACAGTATGAGTAAATAGCCCTCACAGGTGTTTTACACAAATTTACCTTAAAACAATGTCAAGGGTGAAATCTCAGGATACTCAGCAGCCTGGGTTTGATTCTGCAGTATTCAAATTGCAGCATTTTATAAGACATTTAGATTACAAGGGTAGATTTTATTTTTGTTACGCTTCTGGTAGTTTTTGGTTTGCTTTATTTTAGATGTAAAACTAAATTAAATTTTAGATGTTTAATGTGTTTTAGATATGATTGATGTTTTCAGCCTCCATAAAAAACGGTTCCCAGAATTATTTGAATCATGACCTTCAGAACTGACAGTGCATCACGATATATATGACACCTGAAAAAAATAGTTCCATTCCCTACTGCTGTTGATGTAAAAGTGGTATACAACTCCTTGCTAGATAATAGCTGAAAGATTTGTGGTTCGCTTTCTTGTATCTGGGAAGCACAGTACAGCATAATGATGCATTCTCAGCTTGTCTAGATAACAGAAATAGCATTGCTCAATGCATACATTTGACACTTTATTTACTTCAAGAGTCAGCATAGATGAGCATTGAGTCTGTACAATAAACACCTCAGTTCTGTTTCCAGCTCTCGCAGGAGGGACCAAATGCAAACACTGGATTAGCTTATTTACAGAATGGCTGGAGCGTCAGCTGGCTATTGCCTGTAGTGGGAATATTATGCCTTGGTCAAAAGAAAGACTCCAGTCTGGACTGAAATATAAATAGCAATCACAAGAACTAACACCTCGAGGCGTGACTTGGCTTGTAGTTTACTGCCATTTCTCGTATGCCAGTCCTTCCCCATGTACAGCTTCTTCTAACTGAACAAAAAGTATCATCAGCTTATTTTACAATTCATAAAATCCAGTACACTCAAGAGTACTTATTGAATCTTATATAAAATCCCCAAGTGGTAGGAAACAGCATATTTTCTCTGCAGAAGAAGCAAACAATTAAATCAGATGGGATAAGAATGAGTGATAAGAATAAGTGTCTACAGAAATCAGTCAGATCCCTTATGTGTTCATGCTAACACTTGACTGTAGACATAGAAGAAGAATTTCTTTGACAAAAAGTTCAAGTTAGGTAGCAGAGGGGAGATGGTGGCATCTGGACTCCCCTGAAGCCAACTTCATTTTTTGTCATATCCAAGTTTTAATACCTGAATGGTCTAACTAAATAACAGGGGAGAAAAAAAAAACCACTTAAAATGAGTATTTATCTTTCATACACTGCCAATGATGAGAAACACCATTTGCATATTGAATCCCTTTCCACATATACAGGCACACAACTTGCAGTCCAATTATTTTAAGCTAAACTAAATGAAAAAATAGATTGTTCTATTGCCTAAAAACCAATCAATAGTCACTGTAAGGATCAATAGTCTAAAAAACTATTGACTGCTCATGTCACAACCTGTACTTTCCATTCCACACTAAATACAATTGTAGATCAGTATTTGCCAGATGCCCGTTTGGAAACAAAACATTCTGGCCTACAGTCTTTGTCCTTAACCTTGCAAAAAATATTGGTCTTTACATTTCATTTAAAGATTCCCCGGTAGTAGCAGTATTCCACTAGGAGCATCTCCCAGAAGTCTCGTTATCTTTCTTTTCTAAACATAGTGAGGGGATACTTTCCATGGTTTTCATTAGTTTGTCCCACACCGTACAAATCAGACTTCATCCTTCTGACAGCAGAGACGTATTTATTCGGACAGGGGTGAAAGGAAAGTGCCTGATCTAGTAATGAGAGGCAGTTCCTTATCTTTAAAGAGAGCTGACTACCAAGACTCACACCCTGGTCAAGCAAGCACACTTCTCTTGCATGCCTATATTATTGATGGATCTCCTTCTAAATCACCTCTGTTTTAAAAAAGATAGTATGTACCATACAAAAGCTCCCCAGCTGTAAAATCCCAGTCCCTCTGTTGTACAAGCTGCCACTCCCCCAAACAGATTTGAGACTCTGAATTTGTTGAGTGGGGGAACATTCCCATTTCTCAGTTGTAGATGGCACAGGCATGTGTGCCCTGAGCCCAAGGAGCCACAGCATTGACCAAGGCTCCACTGGTGGGGCAGAGGGGCAGCAGCATGGCCCACAGGATTTCTCTCCTCTGGGTCCCACGGTAAGACCCAAGTAAGCTCTGCAGCACTCTGCATACGAAGGAGGAACTGGATCTTGTGTTGTCAGAGAGGGAGAGAAGGTTTAAATAGGTAATTTTTAGAGACTGTCAAAACTGAAAAGTGTAAACATTGTTAACATTTCTTTAAAATTCTGGCAGGGAATGAAAGCTGCCTGGATGCGTGCCATCCTACAGTTGCAAAAACGTTTAGCAAACCATATGCTGCCCTAGAAGACAGGTCCTAGACAGATCCCCCCATGGTAGGTTTGAGAGCAGCAGCAAGCAGGCCTTGGAGCGCTGCTGCCATTGCCCCATCCAGCACCATGGGGTTTCCTGCTTCCGCAGCTCGGCTCGTGAGATGTGCTGCTGAACAAGCTCTTGGAGATAGTGGCAGCACTAGTTTTGGCATGGGAAAGTATGGACGCACCTCCCGTGAACTGTAAATAGTTCCTCTTTCCATTTACATTCATGCAGCAGGAATTCAAGTGTCTATCTGGTTTACCTGCAGGTTTTTAAATAGAGTCTAAATTTCCTTTGCATTTGATTTTGTGTAATACGGTTCTTTAGAGAATATTTCCCCTTTATCAATATTGTTATTAGTATTGCAGTAATTTATGGGCATCTTTAGTTCTACATCAGCAGGAAATGAATGTATGCAATTTCAGAGTGAAACATTAGGATTTTTCACAAGTTTTCTGTAGCTTAGAAAAAACACTGATTTAATAACTGCAGTGTAGATTTTAACGTGCTGCCAATGACTGCTATTCATCGCAACTTTGAAAATTAACATGTCAATTGCTCACATTTTACTCTCTTCCCTGAGCAGCCCCGATGAATTTGTCAGTACACTAGTGTAACTGGAGCAGAATTGGGCCCAGTGATGCAAGATCCCGTTAGCATTTCAAAACAGACAACATTTTGCAACCATGACAAATATCCTACAACTCACATAAATTACATATATTTGCACAGACTTCTGTCTGGTCACACAAAAGACTCATTTTTTCCCTAAATTCCAAATGGCTAAATCTGGATTCCTCATCCTCAATCAGAGCTTCCCATATGCTGACCATCTCAGCATTAATTAATTGTACATTTCTCAACTCTGTATCTTCTCAGTCCTATAAATTATGCTGGCCCTTTCAGCCTGACATTAATTACAGTGCCTCACATTCACACCGACACACTCTACCTTGGACTTAAGCTGTCTCATGGGGATAGCTCCAACCATACATACCAGTCCTTCCACAGTTTGTACTGGTCTCTCCCAGCTTTAGGACTTATAGCCTGTAATATAATCATCAGCTTAATCACTGCGTTTTGTCCACTGTCCATCTCTGCTTCTCCTGCACTCTACATAGGTTCTCCACTCCTTTTTCAGGTCCAGAGAGGAAATTTGACATACGGTTCCCTCCTGCCTGTAGCCCTGGATACTGGAGAGAAGGAGAAACAGGGTATTTTAGCAGAGACTGGGAACAAAACATTGGGAGCTTTTCTTGTAGGTTGATGTCTTTTCCCAACGGATTGATGGAAGAGTTGGTTTGAGCACTGCAGTCACACCAATAGCTTGGCAATTTTTCAGCTACTGGTTATAACCCAGACTTTTATACTGAGGAAAATGTGAAGATCCTAATAGTGACAAATTTAGACATACTGGGCAGGGTTGCCTAGTCAGGCAAAAGAGCAACAGCTTGGTCAAATCCTGTGGGAATTCTCCAGCCCGACAGCTCTGCAGCATCTCTATTTTGGTGGCTTCACTGAAGGCTCCAGGGGAAAAACAGCTGCCAGTTGGAGGCTGGCAGAGCCGCAGGGAGGATCACTGCTGGCAAATGCCCTGGGGGGCTTGCTGCCTTCCCCAAAGACTTCTTCCCATCAGTGCGCTGCTGGTGCCGAGCAGAGAAGCCACAGCCCTGGAGGCAAACAGCGGGGAGACAAAGAGGCCTCAGGAAGGCTGCAGCAGCAGGAACGCTGCAGAGCGTTGCACTGAGAGAAAGAAAATGATGAGATGAAGGGAAAGAACCCAACCTATTTCTTTCTAGCTAAGTACTGTGTTCTTCCTCCCTTTCCCCCATCCTATTTTTAAGATTTTTAGGAAGAAGCAGACCCCTGCCACACTGTCACAACCTCCTTCTTCAGGGTAAGCATGCTCCCAGGAGCCCTCAGCACTTCTGGAGCTCTGGCTGTGCATTTCAGGCACAGCCATGATAAGGCCATCCCAGTCACAGCCAGACCACCTCAAGGACAGCAAGGCCAACACTGCTGTGTTGGGAGATGCTCCCATTCCCTGTCCAGCTGCAGGGAAAGGTCTAGGTTGGATGTCTTACAACAGTTACGGAGCCTGGCACCATGCACTGCCACACCATAACGAGAAGCAGGGCTGCAGGTAAAAGAAAGGCGCAATATACTCTACAGAAATGCTATGTTACCCTAAATGTCACAACTGCTGGCCTGTTTGTGACAGGAAAAGAAGGAGGGAAAGCGGAACAGCAGAGCAGACAGAGTAAGAATCCAGGCTTGGAAATAACATCAATATTCAAGGGAAGGATTATTTCCAATCAAAGCGCAAAGTCAAGGCTTAGCAGAAGGCACTAGGAAGGGGCAGTGTCCATGCGGGAAGGGAATCTGCTCAGAATTTGAATTTTCACAATTAAGAAATCTAATATAATCTTTACAAACGTATATGCCAGACCTTTCCTTTACTCCTGTAGGTTATTCTCCTTCTCAGCTTCACAATTAGAAGCCTAAACTCCAGTAGTATGTCCCAAACCTTTTTAAAAATAGGCTACTCTAGAATCTTTTTTTATTTGATTACAGGACCATGAAAATTTCCAGATGCATTTTTTGAAATCATGCTGCCAAGAAACTGAGAATCTTAGCTGTCACAGTCAACTAACACTCAGGACAGCTGCATTTCCAGAAGAGTTATCAGCATCCTGACTCAAACAACAACGACTTGGAGAAGCCTGAGCAAACCAGCAAGAACATAATGAAGAATGCTGTAGAAACCATCAACATATTTTACTAATTAGATTAGAATTAGCTGCAGTTTTAGTTAAAATATGTAAGCATTTACTGTGTTATGTTCCCTGATGACGTTAACATGATGTTGAATTACAGTTACGTGAGAATAAAAGCTTTTTCAATGAGCAATGAAAACCAATATTTTCCTAGTGAACTTTTGAACTGCTATTATTTCAAAATGTATTAACACTGCTGGTAAAGGAAGAGAGACAAATTTATGACTGACAATTTGGAAATTCTTGCTTTATGAGGCATTCTGAGGACAAAACAGTCGTGAGAAATGACATCTACCCCCTATCTCCTCAAGCAATTTGTGCACTAAAGCTAACCAGGAAACAATCCCAGCCAGTATTCAAACAGATGCCAAGAAAAAATATCATCAGTTAAAGAAAATATGTTAATAATGCTTTAACCACCCAACAGATATGATCAATACATAAACAAGTCAACAAGCCTATGGCCAGAGATGTCACCATGAAAGAAGCGAGCTACAAAAATCTACGCCAATGGTAGTCAAGTAATATTTTGTGCTTCTGTAACTTGGTAAAGCTATTTTGCTCATCTATGGTTCAACAAAACTGCGGTGTCATCAGTAAGTTTGGATTTGAATAGGAAGACTGATATAGAAACCATGGTATTCCTTTTACTTTGTTTGAGATAGAAAACACTCCTGCAACCTAGAAATTATTCTGTACCACTGGCAGTCAGGCTGAATCTTCCCCGTGAGTATAGTGAACACTGGCCCAAGACAGTTTTCCCATTTGTAATAGGAATGATGAAGGTTTTCAATAGTTATTGGAAAAGTTATTTGAAAAGTTATTTGAAAAGTTATTTGAAAAGTTATTTGAAATCTATTAATGAGAAACAATTTTTTAACAGATAAGTACTAATATCAGATTTTCATCCTTGTTATTGTCTTTTTTTAATCCTATTTCTCATTGTTACCTTATTACCTTCCATGTTATCTTTTACTGAACATGTTGGTAGAGCATGTAAGGTAGCAGAGCAATTAAGCAGGACTGGCATGAAGGCCAGAGAACCTCACACAACCATCTGTGCATCATGCCCATATACTCTGTTTGGGTTATGCCCAACAAAGACGCCCATTCTTCACTCTTTAGTTTTAGTGCTCTTTCCCTACCCTTTTCTTCTTCTCCAGTGGGCTGAAATAATTCATAGCACTGGAGACACAGGAGCCGTGTGACTCATTTCCTCGCCTGTGGGGTCCATCAGCTGAGAGATTGTGTTTGATTTCTTTTTCCTTGATTACATAATTCTAAAACATAGCAGTAAATTGTAGCATAACTGTAAAGTTTACCACAGGCCACAAAGAGAAGCACTGCATTATGCTGGAGTGGAGTCTGTCTGCACAGATACAACAACTAACTAAATACCATATCACACAAACTCCACAAACTAGGATTTGACTTAATAGATTAGGAATATTATTTAAATGGTTAACTAATTGGCCGCCCCTCTAAAACAGACTATGCAGAAAGTTCAACTCCTTTTTATTTCAGCCCTGCAAAGACCTTTGAGAGTGTCTGATAAAAGGTGTTATGAATTGTATATTGTGTAGTATATTGATACTGTATTCAATATCACTTTTTGAGAAAAATTGCTTTTTTTTCGGTGGATTCATAATTACAGGTCATTGCAAATTTTCTCCTTCCCCCTCTTCCTGCTGTCCTTATCTGCCTTTCCCACTCCATCCCTTATTTTTAAATACCTCCCACATTTCCTGGCCTCCATGCTCTCTCTCTCTTCCTCCCTCCAGTCTCCACCTTTTCCACCTTTTTGCACTATTTTTGTTTTCTTATTTCTTTCAGCATCTGGGATCTTCATGTCTACTACCACCATATATGAAACCATTCCTTCTGTACTGTTCATTATTCCCTACCTCCATGCAGTATCAGAAATACCATAAATGTCTGCCTGCATCTTTCACTCCCTTCTCGGAGCCTCTCCCTGTCTCCTCTTCCTCAGAATGCTTTCTATACACGCTGCATACCCTGCAATCTTCTCCTATTATCCCTCCCGCTATTCATGCAAGCTCTTGAAGCCCATCCAGTTTCTCCTCTATACTCTGGCTCTTTTTGCTGCCAAAAAATGGTCTAGTTTCATATTTCTTTGCAAGGAAACAATCTCCATTTCCTATCACTTCCTGGATACTGTTTCACCATCAAATATCTCTGTCCTTTATATTTGACCCCTCTTTTCCTCAGTCTTAGCACATATTAAATTTCTGCCTTGCTTTCTGCCATTTAGAACTTCAGATATCACAGCGCCATTTATCCTTAATGTATATCTGCCTCTTTTATGTATAATTAATCCAATATCAAATATAGATAACCAGCATGCCCCAAACTCCAGAGTACAGATTTATCGAGAGACAGTTCTTTCTAGACAAATTATTTACAGGTCAAGTTTCACTGTAGAATAAGGAATGACATTTCCCCCTGTATGGAAATCACTGACTCTCAAAGGTGCATCTGAAAATCCCAGGTAATAGAGTCTGGTGGTCTGTGGTGTTTTGCATTTAAACCAACACTAGAGATTTTCATTAGTATGTTGGCCAGGTTAAAATCCTCAAAGAACTAGTAGTTATTTTCTCTGAATATCCTGTTTTCTCCTCATTTCCTTATTCATTTGTCAATGCTTGTTCCTTGTAAAGATCAAACACGTTTCAGGTGATAACTGCTCTTTTGGTGACTTCTGCCTAGAGCCTTGTACACAATTTTGATTTTAATTTCCTCCCAGTGTCCCAGGTCTTCAAAGTTAAGCTTCTCTTTCCTCCTCCTTGGAATGCCCTCTTTACAGGTTACATACTTAACCTTCAGCTCAGAAGGTTAATTCTCCGCTAGATTTTTTTTGAGATCATAGAAGTCATATGTGGCCTAGCTGTCTGCTGCTTCTTTGGAAGAATTAATTACAGCAGTGTTTGTTTCATTTGTCCAGTAAAGTAGCTGTATTTCTAGATGTAGTATAACCTTTCATATTCAAGGAAAAAAAGAGCATTTCACTTGAGCTTACAGTTAACTCCTCTAGTCTAGACTTCAAAGTGACGCTGTATTTATGAGATTCTGTAAGCACCAGTCCTGAGGGCTTAGTCTGAAAGTCACCACAAAAGTATCTGAAAAGCAAAAAGTTAGGAATCTTCTCTCCCACTTGGAACAAAGTTATGATTCATCATCAGCTAACAGGCAAAAACAAAATTTGAAAAAAAAATCATAAAGAAAAACAGTGATTAGAGAATCCAGACACATTGTATCTGGCATATTCAGGTTCAAGATGTTATACCTCAGTAAAGGCAAATTCTGCATTTTCCCCTAACAAGTGTTAAAGAGATCTTATCCAAACCACCTTCATTATGGACAGATATTAATCTCAACTTCTTGGAAATGTGTTTTTAACAGTAACCAGAGATGACTCCTCTGTTCATTTTTCAGAGCTACCACTACTACAGTTAGGATGGAAACCTGAAGATTAAACCTGCCCATCATTTGCTCAGGTGATCAGCGCGGCTGCTTGTTGCTCAGGATTAACCCCTTCATCTTAGAGGAAGCTTCTTGTAGGTCACAAAACCTGGAAAGTTCTCTAAATACACCTGGTCAGAGAATTCCTTTCCTTCAGCCCTCTTCCTTTGCTCTGATACACCAACAGTGAGGACAGAGAAGTAGTGATGTTGCTCGATGGCCTCTACAGCCTGCACGCCCTTCAAATGCAGTGATCCAGGTGCTCTGCCAGGGAGCCAGCTACTGCCACAACTTTATAGCCCAAAGTGGTTGTACTGCAGTAAAGAGCAGGGCTGATTATTTTCATTACTGTCTATATGGCATGTAGCATGCCGCTGCCAGCTTGTAAATTCCAAATGTTAAACAGTAGTTTCGATTATATTTTATTATTGGAAGAACAGTCTGCTCTTCTTGGAAACATTTCCTCCTTCCCTCCACTCCAAGACAGCCATAAATGATTTCAGGATAGGGATTTCAAAGTGCCCTTTCAATTAAAAACCACTTTTACTATCTTGGATGGTACTCTGGTTACAATTTGGGTTTTACCGTTCTATTTTGAGGAACTTGGTAATGTGAAACTACAAGGGAGGGAATACTGCTGGTTCTTCCAGCAGCTGGAGATGAAGCACATTCCAGGGTTAAATGGCTCTTGGTTAATATTTGTGGAAATTTTGTCTGTAATTATTCTCAGTGCCTGAGAAATGTCTGTAGAAGTGCAAAAAATTATGGTTTTGTGGTAGTTCAGAATTTCTGAAGTTCCACTTGTTCCGTAGTGTTCCAACTGAGAGTCTGCTAAAAAAGTAACAACATAGCTAGAATTTGATGTTTCAGAATGCATGGATGCTGCAGACTTTGAAGAGTAAAATTTGTGTGGTGCAGTTAAGGAGAAAAAAGTTAGCTGGAATTCTTCCAGATGAACCATCCTCAAGCATGTCACCATAGACATTCAAGTTGAAATGCTTTCCAGTGAGCAATAACTTTAGGATGGATGTAGATGTATCCTCCCTCCTGCACCGAGTACAGGTCTATAGTGTGCATTTTGCCTGCTCGTTTGCAGAATCCCAAGAAATTAGAGATCCTGAAAGAGAGGAAGGAGAGTAAATGATGGAAGTACACATGGACAATGTATCTTCAAGATTGCCATTTACAGAGCGGATTTGTGCACAGGCTGCCATGCTCACTTTAGGCCACAGGCACAGACAAAAGAAGAACGGATTTAATCCTTTTCAAATAGAAGGACAAGGCTTGTTTGACATCCCAGGTGTGCCATGATGCTTAGTCCCTAGAAATGTAAAGTCTGTGAAAAAACATAAGCAGGTTAATGTTCTGATTCTGGTGAAAATCTAATTCAGCACAAGTAGAAACTGTCTGAGAGAAAAACAAAATAATTTTCACTTATTTTGTGAAAACATCTACATGCAGCTTTTTGCTTGCTTTTTGGAAACAACAATTAAAACTTTAATGTAGACCACTAGTCTGCAGGAAGGCAGAAGAGAATAATATTTTTTTTAAAGTTTTGAAACACCGCATGGAACAAATCAAAGACCACAAGACCAAGTAAAACTCTGAGCAGCGTACCAGAAGGAAATTATCAGAAGAAGTAACCAGAATTTACAATTCCTGCTATCAAATCCCCTTCTTGATCTACTGTGGCATTGCCTTCACTCCAGTTCAGTCTGTATAAGTGAGCAAGATAAGTGAAACCATAATCTATATTTCTCCACCTTCCAACTGTTTTTGTATGACTTCAGGTAATTTGGGCAAGACTCTGTCAAGCTTTTACATTAAATGCTCCAAGAGAAGAGGGGAAACAATAGCCAAGGAATGTTTTCTGGGTGCTGAAATATACAGAGATAGCGATAGAGATAGCGATAGAGATAGAGATAGATAGAGATATATTGAGCAGAGGCTGAGGGTGGGATGGCACTGAAAGGCTCTTCAGATGTTCTCAGTGCCAAAAGGGATGCGATGAGGCAAGCGTGACAGGTAGAACCATAGCTCTGCTGGCTGCCTGCGTGCAAGTTCTGCTGACCTGATTTTAAAGCTGAACACATCTCTTTACCTAGGTTAGCAGAAGGGAGATCAAAACAAGGCTGCCCAAAACCTTGTTCAGAAATTAAATTAAAAATTTTCCTCCCTGGTGTACCCAATTGTCCTTTCCACTATTGTATTTTTATTGTTTTTACAGTGTATTATGTAGTACTGTAGGCATTACACAGAGACCGTAAGACAGGGTAGCTTTATGTTAGAGACTGTACAAATACGTATGAGGAAATGCTTTTTGCTTCAAAGAACTTCAATCCTCTTGTAAATAATAAGCTTGTAAATAATAAAAACAAAGAAGAGGAAAAGAGAAACAGGAATAGAAATGTAACAGTCACACAGCATGGTCTGACTTTGATGTTGCTTAAGCTGGAATAAATCTGGAGTGGGTTGACTTTAGCCAGAAGTCCTACACCAGTCTGAAAGATCAATCAGGAGAAAATGGAAGTAAATTCTGTGATTTCTGGGCACTATGGAAAAGCCACAAATGCATTTTACATCATATGGAAAGAAAAAGAGATGTTAAAAAATTGCACAGGGTGGAGAAATAAGATGCTGACACTTTTCTAGGAAGCATTTAATAGCATTGATATTACACTGATGCCCTTTCGGTGAAGTGAACCTAGACGAGCTAGGAAGTAAATTGGAAAACAATCTTTTCAGTGGAAAAGTAGACTGCCTAAAGCCCATCAAACTGGGTAGAGAAGGGGAAAATAAATATATTAGCACAACAATATCCAACACAAATGATAAGGGTGGGCCACTACAGACAAAGCTCAGCAGGGTTAGGCTCTCCCCATTCTCCTCCCCACGCTTTCAACATAGTATTCCCCAGCAAGCCTTCCCGCAGGTCTGACTGCTGCTGGAGGGCTGGGAAGATGCTATCTGGAAAGCCACACATGAGGGGAAGCCCAGCAAGGGCTTCCAGGCAACTGGAGCCTGTGTTGGCCAGCAGTTTTGCACAGAAGCACCTTCCTATCAGAAGACTGGGGAAAACACAATTTCCTGTAGGTGTCCCAAACAGCCAAGAATTGGGTAATATCTGTATGAGTGACTCACCGACTGCAGGGAAAAACCCCTCTTCTCTGGACTAGTTTGCTATTTCGCAGGGAGGCACATAGCATCACCCAAGCCACAAAGGAGTCAAACTGTCTTTCAGCTGACAATGGGCAAAGAAGCTGCTTGGTGGACTAACTAAAGGCCCGAGTAAGATGCAGGGTGCCTCTTCCTGTTCGAATTTCACTTTGGGCTTTTTTTCCCCTTTTAATTAAGCGACAATATAATGGGAGAGATACAGAGATACTGTGAACAGCAACCAGCAGCAAGAGCAATCAGTGAGATGAGAATGGAGTAACGGGACTGTATGAAAAAAAGGTTTTAGCTTGATTGATTCCCCCTCTTCCCTCCCTCCCCCGTTCCCTGTGTTGTCCAGTGATAAAATGAATACACGGCCACATGAAAGTGAAAGGCTTCAGGACAGGTATAAAAGGTAATTCTAGAATTTTAACATTGTTCTTGTACCACCTGATTTCAATGACTGAGAGGAAAAACTAATTCCTCTTTTGTATGCTGCTTAAGTGGGAATCACCAAATTAGGCACATTGTTTCTGTCATTTTATTTTATTGTGCTGTAGCTAGAAGAAGAAATCAATAAATAGACACTAAAAAGGTGCACCTCCAGAGAAAGCTAATCAACCTATTATTGACTCACCTATGGTTATTTTTTGAAGAGTAAAATATCAAACTTATTTTCAAGAGTCAGATATCTTGACTGGACAGAAAGCCTTGGCAGCACATTGAAGAACCATCACAGTGGCAGAAATACAACAGGAAACAGCTTTCCCTGAGCAGAGGTCACTGCTAGAATGTGCTGCATGGCTAAGGACTCATTAGGCATTTGAAAGGAATAAAGAATGGGCATTATAGTTTCACCTCTAAACACTAAAGCTAAAACCACATACAAATGGATTTTGGAATATGTATATGCACATTTATGGCTCTGATTTCAATAGTACAAATGCTTATCCAAAGTTAGATGCTCAGTCACTTGAAACCTTTTCATGTGAACCAAAGGACAGTCTTTCTAGTGGAAAACTATTCATCAGTGTCCTCATCCAAAGACAAGCCCTTTGACGTTATGAGTAATGCAAGAGCCCACTCACACTGTACAAGTCCCAGTACAATGCATTACGTACCATGAAACATTCCTCAGTTTTTCTGCAGGACAATGATTTCGTCTGCAGTACGTCTGCTCTCTGTCTGCTGAAATAACTCACCTCATTCCTTCAGAGAATGTTTTCTAACAACAGAGCTGCCCTCACGTCTCAATTTAAGAAGGACAAATAGCCTTATGTCTGGCCAAAACTCTTACAATAATTGCAAGTGCTATCCCATAATTTAAAGGAAAGATCTTTACTGAATAAGGTTGTTTCCCCTCATATGCTGGAAAGACTTCTGGTTACTTTCCCCGTTAGTCAAAAAAGCTCACATTTTTTATTCATTTTTATTTCAATTAAAGAATTATTAGAATCTGTATCATTTGCTTCCTAAATTGAATACTACTTTTATGCCATCAGTATAACCTAATAGATCAAAAGCTTTAAAAACCTCAGGCCAAACCTGATTTTCTGATGCACACAAATTTTAAAACACATTTATTGCTCTGAAAGGAACATACCTTAATTATAGCATTCAGGTTCCTTTTTCTCTGCAGATCTGAACAGTAAGCTGGCTTACAGAATTAATCTTCAGAAAGAGATGAATCAAATCACTGCTTATTCATTTAACAGATAAGGATTTTATTTGATTTTGAAAATGTTATTTGCAATTACTGATCATATTTTCACCTGTATCTATTAGTATTTTAAAGTGCAAAATACATTATGGGTAAGTCATCTTTAACACACATAAAGAACCTATACCACCCATACATCTAATCCCTCATCATGCAAGGACTGAAATTTCAAGTAAGCCAGTATTTCAAACTGCAATCATGAAAAGTTCTGGTTAAAATTTGTATATGGCACACTAAGTGTAGTAACTTAGTTATCTTGAGGGAAATCAGTTTAAAAACTACCAAAAGAAGGTGGAAATAGGAACCTATTCCCAGGCAGTAGAGCGAGACATTAATCTTCTATGAAGAGGCATGTGCATCTATGGTGGAAGAGGGTGCACACAAGAATATGACCTTCCACCCACCAGAGCCTGCAGCCTCGGCAATGTTTTTCTCTCTGACTCCACAAACACTTCCTACTCTGCAAAACAGAAGTTCCTGAGATATTCACCAAAGTGGTTAGTTTAAGCTCTGATTGTTTTATCAGGCTTTCTGATACCCATTAATAAATATATTTTGCAATGAGTAGGATCTTCAGAAATACTGACATTACATAGGGAGTGTAAGACTCTAAGTCCCACTTTGCCTAGGCCTTTCTTTGTACAGGATCTCTTTAGTTATAGTGCTTTCAAGAAAGAGAAAACGAAAGGGGTCTGTTCCTTTCATAGTTTAAGTTCTAGTCCTCTCAGTTACTCTAACTTCCTTTCCCAAGCACAGTGATGCTGCCAGACAACATTAAGGTAATTCAGAATTTCACATACTGGTCGATCTATTAGCTGATGGTATTTGAATTACTTTGAAACGCTGCCTGAGCCTACAGGCACTGCCTTGAAGCATCAACACCAGCTGTGTCAGGTGGCAATAAATCCACTGCTGCTGTATTCAGGAGCAGTTATCTCTTGCTGTTAAGGCTGCTCCACACTGTAGTTGCTGCCTGAGACTTTCTCATACAAAATACTTGAATCAATGCCCTTATCTCCCTCCTCCCTGGTATTTAAATAAGGCACTATTTCTCCCTAATCTGCATCCTTCTGCTGTAAAAAGAAAACCAGTCATGTAACCAGTGCCTATTTCTTGTGGCAGCACTGCTTTTTCAAACATTATTTTCCACAGTAGATATGTGCAGGGTGTCATTTTCACAAGGAAATGGCACATTCTAGGAACCAAATCAGACTGGTGGTACTTGATGTACCTGCCTCTTCATCTTCCTGTGAGTCCCCAGCATTTCTTATATCAGTTTCCAATCATATGATCGCATTTGTTTTATGAACCCAATAGTTGAATTAATTGTAAGTACTGAAAAAAAAAATCTGTTTCATTTATTCTGCTTTCTAATTTGGTAACACTAAATATAATTAAGATTTTAACTCCACATATTTTGAATAGTGTGTTTCTTATTTTGGCATCCCCAGCAGCCTGGAAGATTGACAGTCAGCATAACCAGTATTTGTACAGCTCAACTGTACTCCTCTGCCAACTACTTAAATTCATGCCCAATAAACTGTAGCCTGCGGCAAACCAGAATGTCTTTAATTTGTAGACAGAAGTTCCTCAAAGTTTTATCAGCATCTAAGCTGTAAATACACTTCATAGATTCAGCAGAAAGGACTGTTATTCAGGTACTATTGGAGACTCAAAGAACCACCTGCCTGGATACCCTGGCAAGCAAAGGACTGGGGAAAAGCTGACCTTGCAGCCAAGAAAGCTTTACTTGCCTTCAACCCAGTTCAGCAATAGCATAGAGGAGGTGAGGCAGTTCTGAAGACCACAAGGAGGAGGGAATGAAAGTTAGAGTCAACTGTCAGTGGTGGATAGGATGGAGTCCCTGATCAAAGAGATGAAACGAGTTCTGCAGAGCACCCAGGGGGTCCTGGAGGTTAAAGACAGTACAGTTGGTGGCCTTGAGAAAAAGAGAAAAGACCTCAGCAAGGGCTGTCCTGCTTCCCAGGATGCTGCTTTTAAGCTGAGGCACTCACCTTGGGTTCCTGTCCAAGGAGTGCTGCAGTTGTGTCACAGCTACACCCACGCTTGGCCAGGGAGCCCTTTATCTGGACCCCCATCCTGACCCTGCATGCCAGTGGGAACGTAGCTGGTGATGGGGACTCTGGGCCCAACCCAGCTGCTCCCCTGCCTGCCCTGGGGAGAACTCCCAGCTCCCGACACCCCAGTCCCCAGGGAACATCCTTCCCTGATATATGTGAGATGTGACTCTCAGGTATGGAGAAGAGAAACAGAAAAGAAGGTCCTGGCCCTGATACCATCCAGGCCGTGCTCCAGGACACAAGGAGCAGAAGAAACAAGGTGCCCAGGATGCATAAAATCTGATCAAATCTCACTTGCCCACATCTTTTCTAATCTGAAGTAGGCAGAGGATTAACTTGATGTGGCCTTTAGCTGCTGACAACCAAGTCACACCTCATAGTAGGTCACTCTGTCCCTGCTTTTCCTTTTAAATGGAGTGGTAAAATGGAATTGCTGTTCACCCTTATGGAGGAGTACCAGTACTGACCACCACAAGGTATTCCCTTGCCTTCCTCCTTTTAAAAAACAGCTGGCGAGTGGACTGAAAATCTTCCTTCAATTATCTGGACAGACTGCTGAATGGCAGCAGTTGGCAGGTGGTGTGTGACAAATGGAGCTAGATTATTCTTTCAGCCTGTCTCAACAAACTTATACTTGTTTTGCTTTAGGAGGCAGGTGATTTTCCTGCTGCCAGCTTGGACTCTGTCGCTTGCCTCTGCTTCATTTATCCATTTTCATGTATTTGAATGTAACACCTTATGAATCTCTGACCACCTTTCTTCAAAACACAGATAAAATTGAAACCTGCCCCCTTAATTGTCAAGCCGGATCTAGGTAGTGCCATTCTGGTCATTCTACAACAAAATCTTCAGGACAAATCTTTAGGACTTCACAAATAACTTAGTTAATCAGACTCTGCATTTCATTTAAGTCTAGCCAGGTTTATTGTGTTGGGTTTTTTTCTTTTCAGATCAATATATTATAAACAAGTTTATTCCACTGAGCTGTTACCCAAGGCTGAAGACAGTGTGTCTGCCACCAATAAAGTTCATTCTGGAGGTGCGATCTGCTTGTAAACGTGTATTTGTAGATGAAAACATGTTTCCTGCATTCTTAGGGAGGGTTTTGGCAAGGCCTGTATGACATGATCAGCTTATGACCAGCTCTGCCAAATGCTAGCCTCTCACATGAAAAGATAAAAGCCTTTCTCTTCCTTCCAAACCTGCTGTGCCTACAGGCTTTCACTTTCTAGTACTGACTACGACGCTCAAGTGCTGCGCTTCAGATTTCACACCTCCTGCAGCAAAACAGCTTCCTTCCACAGCAGCAACGAGACCAGGCAAACATTTTCCCTCTTCATCCTCACATATTCTTGCTGTCAAGAATAAGACTCCAGTTTTGCCCATTTACCTTCTGCCGATGATGGTTTTTCTTCCCAAGCCGGGGCGGCTGCTGCAGCTGCAGCAGTGACTGGTGCACTTGACTCCTACTTAAAATTAACAAAGTGCTTTCTATTCGCTTTGAAAAGGACAGTCTGCTCGGTTTCTGCTGCAATGCTCTCCAGCAGTTCTGGGAAGGGTTGCTGTCTGCCGACCGTCCAGACTGTGCATGGTTTGAAGCCGCCTGTAAGATTTATTTCTGTGTCTGGAAGCAGTCTGTCCCTGCAGTGTCCCAGTTGCAATCTGGAATTTTTTAATAGGATCTCTATCCCCCATCCCTAGTTGCAAAATGGCTCTTCTGCTTTAGATCAGTCTCAAACACTACTCTCTCTCATATTGCTTTGTTTCCACTCAGTGCCAGTTTTTGACGTGTTTTTTCTTCTGTCCCAGAGTTCAATCAAAGGCATGGAATAAAATACAAATCTGTTTCACTCTGCGTGTGATTTTATAATTGATTTTTTACTTTTTTCTTTTTCTGAAATGAGTTAACAGAAACTACTCTCTCAAGGAACATGATCTACAGAAGTACTCTAGCCTTCAGTAAAAGACAACCACCAGGATGCGAGAGCAAGCGCCCAAAATTAAGACCTGACAGCCTGATAATTGACTGTATATATCCTAGGCACAGCCAAACACCTTCTTGCCCAGAGCAGAAAACAAACTATAGAGCAAAAAAACTGTGTTTGGACAGGTAACATTAGCTTGCTCTTCTGGAAGTGGCATACTTGACTAAAATCTAGATAACCTCTGTATATTTCCTGGCTATAAGACATTATTTCATACCAAAAAAAACCAAAACCAACCAAAAACTAACCCCCTACTAGAAAGCCTGCAATGAAAATCTAGTTGCTGTTCTCTCACATTCACAATTGTGCTGTGAGAATTACACAGACATTGTTTCTTCACTCTAGGTTACCTACCACTCCTTTTTAAATCACTGCTGTTCTCCCATTTTCTCTTCTCTCTAACCACATTTTAATCCGAGATGATGGACATTTAGTCTGTGTAAGTGCGTAATGAGGACACTGAGACTAAGTGTAATTAAAATCCTTCTAAGTAAAATGATTACATATTCAATTAATAGAAACATACTTAAAATTCTCCCTTGATTTTTAATCTGTTGGCAGTGGCAGCTGCTGCTTCTACTGGTCTTTCTGTACACATTGACTCTTCCAGACAGCAGTATTACATCAATAAATGCATATGACTGTCATGCTCTGATTAAATAATGAAACTAAATTGTCTGAATTCTATCCAAGACCTTCTGTGCCATCTGATTTAAATTTTATTTTCAATAGTCTGAACTTCAGATAGCTACACTCAAAGCAAGTGACTTCTGAAATCACTCCACTGCATTTAGGTAGGAAAAAGAATATACCTTACTTGTATATTGCAGCAAATCCCTCAAGACTAACCTACTATACTTTTGTAAGTTATGAACACTTTTAGAGGGAGCATAGATAAATAGTTTAAACAGACATTACACTGCAAGATGCAACTGTGTGATTTTGCTCTGTTTGTCTAGTAATTAGCATACCGAAGACAAACTCAGCTGGGATTTCCATTCACTACCACCAGAGAAATCACCATATAAATGGCTGAAATTATGTCACTTAAAAAAGGTACACAAAACAATAACTGAAAATACTGAAGAATAACTTCCAATATGAAGAAATACATCACAATACAATAGTAAAATTGAGGAAGCTCAGGCATTGCTTTCAAAAAAACGAGTGGGAAATAACTTTGCTGTGTAGTTTCCAGATTCTATCATGTCAGGTTTACTTACTTTGGCTCCAATTATTTCTTCTCACAGGTATTTTCCTTAACAAAAAATAAAGTCTGCTCAGATAGCACAACAAATTGTTCAGAAAATTAAAATAGAAAATGTATTATGCAACTGTTGCCCCCCCAAAAAGCAATAGTCCCCAGAGTGCCCTTCAGGACTTCAAAAAGTGCTGGTATACGGTCAGTACAGCAGTTGCCTTTTGGGGCTGATCATTTATTCAGTTTGAAAACAAGGAATATCTTTTTCAAACATTAAAACACATGGAAACACTACCTGGAGAAAATGTAATTTATGAGTAAGCCTTATGAAACCTTTGAAGTCTTTGAGCTCCCTCTTGCCTTTGGAAATATTGGTGCTATGCACGTATTGCCCAAGTGTGTTGCCAGCTGTTGGAGACACCCGACACGCAGCGTGTCACTATCAACATACTTGGTATTCGTGGCCTGAAATAGAGGTGAAGGAAAGCAGAGGAGAAACACAGTGACCACGTTTTAAGAGTTTGGTTTCAGAGAATGTGTTTACACACCAAGCTTGTACCTTTTTATTCTACAGAAAAATATGATTAAAAAATGCCCACCTTATCACAGTTTATTCTGTCACAGAACAGCAGAATAAGCTGTAGCAGTTTGTCTTTCTATAAACAGTGCGTGTGAGGAATTGTGCAATGTAGCTCTACTGGGAAAGGAACTGTAACCCTACCGCCTCACATTCTTCTCATGCTGCTATAACTACATGTTGATCAAGCCTTAACAGGGCCAACATAGTTTCTTGGGGCTGAGACTCTCCCTTCAGATAATGGAGAAATGCAAAAGAGCCAAGAAGGAAAAGACTGAAAATATAGTGAAAAGCATCACAACTGACCTAAGTCTTAATAGTTAATACATGAAGTAAGCCAATACTTTAAATGAAGGTAGATAATACTCAGTTGAGAAGCAGTCATGGAATCTTCTTCTATTTCAGGAAGTGCTCAAAATTGATTGGGGAATTGGAATGTATATTTTTTATGGTTTAGTGGCTGAAAATGATGATACAAATGAAACCACTGAGCAAGAAAGTTCATGTCAGGCTAACGTACAAATAGAGCTGGAAAAACTCAGGGCTCCATTATCTTTTAAAAGTAATCATGGCATTCATCTCTACCTGATATGGTGTGTTTTTCTAAGAAACAGCCTCACAGATGATTAACATAACTATAAATTTTCAACAGAGGAGACATTTTTCACAGATTTAAACATCATTGTAAAAAAAATCAGCTTACTAAAGACATACTTTTCAAAACTTCTAAGAAGAATGTCATTAATTAGAAATACTGAACTGTCTATCCTGCTTCTAGAGCTCAAGCTTTGTCACTTAAGGCATGTCTCTCTCACTGTTTTATTCACTCAAGTAAACCTTTCACCAAGAGCCCAGGGAAGCTGTGGAGGCCCCATCCCTGGAGTTGTTCAAGACCAGGCCGGATGGGGCTTTGAGCAACCTGCTCTAGTGGGAGCTGCCCCTGCCCATGGCAGAGGGGTTGGAAATAGATGAGGTCCTCTCTAACCTAAACAATTCTATGATTCTGTAAGAGAAAAAGACTGTTGTTTGTTGTTTTTTTTTTAAATTCTTTGTTAACTGCTAACCATGACTAAATGAAATAGTGTGCAACACATTGCATTTTTGCTGAAGACCATGATGTGAAGCCAGCCTGACAGAAGGACGGGGGGGGGCAGGATCTGTCCTCACCTACACATCCCTCATTACCGCCAGTCATGCCCCTGTGCATCTCCCAGCTCTCAGTGGTGGCATTAACTGTGAAAATCCCATCCCTCCACTGACTACATTGTGGCTGCATCAACCTCTGAATGCATTCAGAGCAGCCCATTTACATCAGTGGAAATGTTTGGTTGTCATGGAAGGGAATTTGATGCAAAGGCAACATCCACTCCTCTAAACGTGCCCTCCCCAGGCACCCTCCCAGTCCAGGGGTGCCCAGCAACTTGCGTGCAGGCTGCTCGGGACTAACAACAGTGGTGGCCATGCTCATGTGCACAGCAATGATTTACTGATTTCAAGTGTCCTCTGTTGCCCTTGCAATCCTAAAACATCGCTCTCCTTTTTTTTTTTTTCTCCCCTCCCCCCTGTCTTTTCCATTTCAAGTGCCAAAAAAAAATGTGAGGACGGTGTTATTGTAACATGAAGCTGAGGGCATGTGCTGCACAACATGAGGGCATGTAGGACTTGGGATGATGTTGGGACAGTGATGGAGGACTGGGGAGAGAGAAAGGAGCCAAATTTAGTGCAGTCTCATCTCTACTGCCATATAGGAGAATAACTGAGGCAAAGCCACTGGACACACCCAGGAATGCTCCTACAGGGAACCAGCTTCCTTGATCCAAAAGAGAAGTTGGGACCAAAACAACATGCATACAGTAGGCACAACAGGACAGAGATGCAGGAATGAACCATAAACTAAGGCAGATGAACCCTATTGTAGCTCCTGACCCTCCAAATCCACAGGAAAATTGATATTGTCCTTTCCTGTCTGACATCTAGCAGAAGAAGACAGCAAACTAATGGAAACTGAAGCTGGAAAAATTCAAACCAAAGCGAGATAAACACTGTAACGGCAGACTTAATTACTCATGGGAAATGATATATTTGTTTTAACTGCATCTAGTTCGACATTATTGAGCTGCTTCTAATAGTAACGCAGTGGAGTGATGGGCACAGTATAACAGTTTGTGACAGAACAAAGATAAACACCCATCACTGAAGCAGTCCTGAAAACCAATTATTTAACTACATAGGTTTGCACCTGTCTTCTATAAAAAATTAGCTGTATGTGACACTAAATAATTTAAGAATGCCTTCACAATTTGAGAGAAATTCTGATCTATTACCATTCAAATAAAGGCCGTGCTCTTCTTATCTGAAAATTCCCTCTGCCGATATGCTAATCATATTACTGCTTGTCCACACAGGGTGGAGGGGTGGAACCTAATGCAATGAGAGAAACAAGAACCTGTAAGTATAACACAAGGCACAGACGTGCATGCTTGTAAACCATACTTCATATTCAATGTAGCTGTTCAGTTTTACTGACCAGCAGTTTAAACCGCAACAACAATGAAACCGAAGACTCCTACTGGCTTTAATATAACTGTTCTGTACTTTCTTAATTTTTTCCAGCAGCTTGAATATATCCAGAGTAACAGGGAGAAACAAGTGTGCTATGGTTTATAGCCACTGAGTTGAAGTGAAGTTGCAGATTTATTTTTTTTTTTTTAAATAACAGGTTTTCCAACCTTCAAACAAGCTTTCAATTAGGTTGGATTAGCAGAGGTCAGAAAAGATGAGAATTTTCTAATATCTTTCAAACATCAAATCCTTTTCCAGAGCAATTCAAATCCCACAAGAACTCCTTGCTTGTCTTCTAGTGCTCACTAGAGCTGTAGGAGCCCCTTATTGAGCACTGAATGCAACGAGCTGTCCCCTGTTGCCAAGATCTTCCATACAGTACTGCAGGATCAAAGTGTAAAGCTCAGAGAAGAAATTTTTAGGCAGCAAACCAGTTCTCTGTCTAATTAAAATGGCTGAAGCCTACATGTTAAAACCCAAAATGGGTCATTTTCCACAAAATTACTTTCCTTTTCAGTAATATTCAATGCCTCAGAACTTGTCTATGCAAGGGCACTCAAATAGCTGTTCTTCTGGCCAAGGATCTGCACCAAGTACCACATGGTTCAGCCAGCACATTTACTTCAAATTACTCCTTGAAGTTGTTCCACAATAGTTTGCTTTCTATGAATAAGGGGGGTCAGAAGCAACCTTCTAATTCTGCTTTTTCTGCTGCGGCTGTAGCTAGTTCTCCTGATAAACAGATGGTCTTTGTCTTACAAACGACAGGTCACCAACTGAGAAGTTGCAGACATGAAGCTAGGTATGGAGGATAATTACTATAGATGGTGAAAGCCTTACTAGGGTAGGAGCCAAATCCATCTGCATATGAGAAACCACAGCTGGATCACTGGGGTTTTTTTGGATGAATGAGAATTCAGCCCTTTGTGCAATTTTTTTCCAGAAACAACAGATTTAGGAGCTCAAGTCCAATGTCACCCCCCACCCCCCCAAAAAAAACCCAAAAAACAGACAAACCCAAACCAACAGCTCTGCAATCTTAAAGCTGCTTCACTGTGCGTTGTCAAGTCCTGAGTGCACAAACACATGCTACAATCTCTTAACCCTTTGCTCCCTCCCCCCCCACAGGGGTTTGGCTGGAGCTCTTCAAGGTCAGCTTTGATACCGTGCTGTTGAGTAACTTTGGATCAGGCTGCTTTGAGAAGTGTTGTGTTAGAAAAAGCTGCAAGACTTGTTATCTGGAGCCTCTGCCCCTTGGCTCAGAAGCTGCATTTAAGCTCAGGCCTTTGCTATCAGTCCTTGCCTGAGCTGTATTACAGATATGGCTGTGCCTGGGTGTATTTTTTGCCAATTCTGTGGTTTCCGTGCTGATTTGACTGCCCAGCTTGGCCTTCGACCTTTTTCATGGCTACAGACATTTTTCTGTAATTTCATTACTGTTGTTGTAATATGAGACATCATTCAAGCAGCAGTGGAATTAGTAAATCCTGGTCTATTGTGGATTCGCACACACTACAATTCCTTCCCACCACCCTTTGCATCCTCCACTCAGAACACCAGGGCTGCCCTCACTGCATCTACAAGACTTCACTTGTACTAAAAGCCTGAGATTCCAGCCCACATTATCTCCCCATCCCCACCATGCCTCCGAACGTCAGACCTGTGCTGATGGGGTAGTAGCAGATTAACCAGAGCAGGTAACCCTTGCAGGCACGTCAGCCCTTCTCTCAACAGGGGCACTCATTTGCCCAAAGTTTACAGGAACTTTGTATCTTTGTAATTCTTAGCTCCTCTGCCAGATTTGCAGGGGCCAACAGATACAAAAGCTATCAAAGGGAAAGGATGATACAAACAGTGGGAGATCAGATAAAAAAGCTACTAATCTGTCAGATTTTAAACACAATCAAGTATTGTCTAGCCATGTAGAAAGAAGTTTTAGAAGTTTATACCATTAGTATTCGCTAATTATGAAGCCAGGAAATAAGTAGCCAAGTAACTAAGAAACAAATTGACACACTGACGTAGAACTAAATAATTCCCACTGAGGGCTCCTTTGGGACTTGCACAGCACTGCTTATATCTTATGGCAGTGATTAAGTAGGTTTGTGAGGATGCTGGTCCTCCAACTCCTTTTGTGTCTTACTCTGGAAAGACTAACACAAAGCACGGATTACAGGTGGACATGCCAAAATGCCTTTCCATGTTGTCACAGGTAAGACATGCACAGTGAAAAACTCTTCATATTTATACATCATATAATCTGTAATAATGGGTCCCTTTTTTCCCCTCAAACACCACTGAGATGTAAACTCTGATCCCCTCACCTAACAGGATTATGTATTCTCACAGATTCTTTGCAAATTGCAGATCCTTGGTAGCACAAAACCATTTTATTCCCTTTTGAAATTTTTCCTGTTCCCATGGGATGGTTTCTAGCACACTGGTGTTTCTACTCTAAGTACCTATAAAGGTACAGCATTTACCTTCTGTTTTGAAAACATCCCCTGGCTTTCCTGCGTTTCACCTGGCCATTCATATTTTAGGAAATCTGAAGTGAAAGTTTCCCCATATTTTTCCTGTAAGTTTAGCAGTTTCTTGCATTTCTTTCAGAGTTTCATTCAGTCTGAGGATACAATGCTGATTGTTGTGTATATACAATGACTCCTCTTTTCCTCAGGAAAAATACTGAAGAGGCAAAGATATGAATTGTTACCTGTTTGCAGACATTAGTTTTCTGAGCTTCTTTGCTGAAAAGAGTAAGTGGAAAGTCATGAACTGAAGCAGAGGGACCTGTGAGAGAGGCTACTTCTGGCCATTTACTGTAGAAATCATTTAATAAGACACCATAACATTTGTCAACGGCAAATAAGCAGCAAGGTATACAGCGTTGATTGCCAGCTCTTCCTTACACTCACTGAAATAAAAAGAGAGGGTGGCATCAGCCTGCAACAACTCACTCTTGTTTTGTCAGGTGGGAGAATCTTTTAGCGTAGCTGGAGCATTCCACCCTGGCTACTGATGGAGAACTTATAATCACTGTTATGACAACCCACTGATGTGCATCATGAGCCAAGTGTATTGATTTTGCCTCTAATTCCTCCAGAATAATACATTTATGAGTTATTCCCCTATCTTGCAGAGAAAGTTCAGTCCAGTTCAAAGTATCACAGAGATGAATTAGATTTGTTATGATTGTTAATCTATTTTGCTGTCAGGATGCCATGCAATTTCTGCTCAACAAGACAGACTAAGCAAGTAGCTTTATATTATTCTTGTGAAACTGCAGCAAAGACGTTTCTGATTTATTCAACTGCTTACATAGTGGAAGACAGTACTTCTGAGTGTTCAGAGTATTTGGGGAGATAAAGATGAGTAAAACAAGCAGTCAAACATCACACTTTCATCTCCTGATTTGTTTTCTATGTCACATGTAAAGAAAATAATATTACTTTGCACTCCTCTGAGTCTCAGTGTTAACTATACAATATTGGGCAAAGGAACATGATCTGTGTGAAGCTCCATTTATGGCCGAAACCCACGGTGTCCCTTTTCCTATTACTCCAGTGAAGCCAATACTTCTCTCAGGGTAGATACTTTTCCATCAGCTTCTGTAACTGTTCTTGAAGAGCCTATAATGCTCTTCTCAGGGGTGACTTCGTGCATCTGGGTAAATGTGGCTACAAAGCACTATCCTGAGGCATTTCTAGCTCATTCAGCAAAACTAAAGTAGCACAACATTATAAGCTGTGGTTACTCACAATTACAGTTTTCACCAATTCAAAATTAAGTTATGCTACAGTTGTTCAGGACACACTTTAGATTTCATGCTTTAAACAGTTTTACAGATGAAACATAATTTGGAATGAAGTTCCAAAGTTGAGGAAGATTAAAATACTTCTAATAGTCTTAGTGGTGGGGCTCACATAATCACAGCAGCTTATTCTACATCTGGGTCAGTTCCAGTGGAGAAAGTATGTTCCCCTGAAAAGGTAATTCTATCTGAAGCGGCATTTGAAAAAGTGAAGTTTCAATTCTGCTAGGCTGATATATTGTACTTTGTCCTGTAAATGTTCTTCTGGTTGTTTCATGACTCATCAACTAACACTGGATTACAGGCTGCTTATTGAAAACACTGATCATTAGTTCCTTTAAAAGCATTAGATTCCATTTCAAGCACATGGCATATGTTTCAGACACAAAAATGATCCAATGAGGATCATCAGAGGGCTGTGAGGGCTCTTTTAATTTGCAAAACATGAAGTGTAAATCAAGGTTTAAAAGCATCTTGAACACTTGCATTAATCCTATGTGCAGACACGGCTGGCTTGCAATCATTACAGCTTTATTTAGCTTCCCTAGATCTACCCAAAGACAATATTTTCTTTCCTCCTTGTCAAAAACCAGTGGGAATATCCACTCAGGAGATGTGATTTATTTGATAGAAACATTCAGAGCAGATCTTTAAGCTCTAGTGATGCTTCATTTCTACAGAAATTGACAGCTGACTCAGAGTTTATTGCCTGGTTATCACACTAAGTCAAATTCTAACTCTGAGTAAAATGCTTCATACAGCTATAACTACTCTCAGAACTACCTCATGTAATTGATTAAACTTGAATCAATGTTATGGGAATGTTTTACAATGTGGAAGTATTTTTGCTTGTTCAATGCAGCCAATACAAGCTTACCCCCTGTAGGAGTATACACGTCAGGCAATCCAGCAGCATGAGTCAAAAATCACATTTACATGCAGCCAGCCAAGCACAGGATTTGTTTCCCCAGGTGGTTTATGAGATTCAATCTTGACTGAATAAGTGACAACTTTCTAAAGTACTGATTCGAACAGTATGGAGACTCTGGTGTGCACATCCAACATTACATCTATAAGCTTGCAGTCACCTTCTGAATGCAGCAGAAACATTAACAGCATAGCTCACTCCCAGCACGCTGTACTCAGCATTTCCAGCATCAAAACACCAGTCCGGGAACCAGTAACTGCATACTCCCGTTGTTCACATGGAGATCTGTGGCAGCCTTTTTTTGACATGTCCAAGTAGCTTGCAGCTGCTGTGTGAGCAAGCCTTTCTCTGGGCCATACAGCCTTCCTGCACTGGGCAAGTTCTCTTGCAACTGGGAGTTTGCCGTCCTCTGGCTGTTTTCAGTGTCCATAGTCAAGGTCTTTTTAATCTCGGGCTATTTGAAGGGCACCCTCTTCTGCCCAGCAGCCAGATTGCACCACCACACCGACTTCCAGATGGTGTTTTCTGATCCTGCAAATGAAAATTTCAGTACTGCTGTTTTTCTGCAAGATTAATACTACCAAAATTCACCCCATCCCATGACGGGTTATAAGGCTGTTCTACACGTTAATGAAGACAACAGGTGTAAAGGAAAGTTCAGAGTATTACATGGAAAAGCAGGACATTTTACCATGGATAAGACAGATGGGAAGAACAGAACTATTTTTCCAGTGGAGATTCAGGCAGCTGAGTTATTAGGACTACGATGAATGTTATTCAGTGCATAATTCTCTGAAGAGCTGTCCTTGTCGATGAAAAGCAAAACGTTTACTTGGTTTTTTGGGGTGGATTGTCGCACACTCCAAGCTCTCATTAGAGCAACCTAGGACTAGGAATTGCTTCCATCGTGTGCTCCAGAAGGAGGTGGTTTGCTCCTTTTTGTAGAAGTTTTAAGCACACTGTGTTTGTCCCAGTTCACTCCATCCCTGCAGGTATGTATTTATTTAACTGAAACAAACAAACCAACCCTTTAATTTAAACCTTAACTTTCTGGTGAGGTTTAATTAGCTGTGCTAAGGAACCAAGGCTTCTGTGGCTACCTTGTATCTCCACTGACCCCTGATATAATGGGAACAACCAGCCTGTTTCCAACAAATGAAGAGGAGAGGGAACGGAGGGGAGGTCAGAGGAGGCACGGAGGAGGAAGAAGCTGGTCAACCACACACACATGTGGAATACAATCAGCAGGAAAGGAGATTTCATTACGTCAACTAAGAGATCAACTTGTTTTATCTCTCCCTTGTGACTCATAGTGTTTTAGAGCCTTGCTATTTGGATTGACTTTGGCAGCAGGTAACTAGAAGATCAAAATGCTGTCTATCCATCTGTTGTGTTGATTACTGTAATTTCTTCCCCTATGTGCTGTTTATATTATGTTTAGATGTTATTTTGAGATTTTTTTGTCAATAAACATGACAATAACTACCAGGGCATACAGATCTTTGCTACTGTGAAAGAACAAAATAAAGCTAAAATTATATGTTTGGTAATGTTTAGTAGACTAAAAGATAGGGGGTTTTATTAATTGTTTCAGTGCTGTGTAACAACTGCCTGGAGACAATATATCTGGTCAACGGTTTATCAACTTCAGTATCATTCAGCTTTTAGCACAGAACAAACCTAGCAAACATTAGTTAAATGTTTTTCACTGATCAGGTCATGCCGGGTTCCTATTTTTCCCATGGAAAACATAAGCTGACGTTCACCTTCATGACACATATAATGCACCCAGGCAGCAATGGTCATACCAAACTAATTTTACAGGCTTTATAAATTCAAGATTTCATAACATATCTGTAGGCAATAAAAGATACACTGCCTGTACTAGCAAGAGATGCACTGACATACAAATGCATAACCCAAGCACTGATTGAATTTCTACCATATTTCATGGCTATATCTTGTGTAATTTTAGAGCAGAAGAATATTTACATGGATGAGGCATAAAACCAGGTATATCTCTTTTGATCCTGCAATTTTTCATTTTATTGCAGCCACCTAATTATGCAGTTAGAGTCAAATTTCTCAGGAGGATAAATAAGAGATTTAATCGAGTTTTCCAGTTACAGGAATGGAAATATTCCATTACATCTACACTCTTTTGCATAATATTTCTTCACAGTAGAAGCCAAAAAATAAATAATTTAAAATAAAATCAGAATTGTAATTCTACCCTTATGCTTATAAAGGAAATTTCTAAAATGTGGAAATATTATTTTTAAATATTACAGACAGGGATTGGTAAAAATGGATAGTATAGCTAACAAGCTAGCAAAGATAAGTCTCTTTGCTGTCAGAGTTTAGGTGCAGCAGCGTCTGCCCCTAATCCTGCTAAATACAGTTGAGGAGCTAGAATGAATTTGTGACGCTGCATTTGACTGCACCTATGAGTGACACCTGCAAGATGTGGGAGGAGATGGATGTTCCTTCCCTTGTGAATTTGCTTCTGCATATATAGGGTACTGAACTAACGTACGTATGCAGTAGTGTCAAATGTACGTATGCAAAGAGGTATAGAAACCCTCATACAGCTATCCAGTGGGATTACTGGGGCACTTCAGGCTGATGGAGCCAAGTTGGCTTCTGCACAACACTGCCAGCAACAGAGGCAGAAGAGAATTCATAGCAATGGGCAGCCCTCACTTGCCATACGCAGTTTAATTAGAGTTCATCTTGGATATCATAGAATCGTTTTATCATTTAGGTTGGAAAAGACCTTTAAGATCCTTCTTTCCAACAGTTAACCTAGCACTGCCAAGTCTGCCACTAAACCATGCCCCTAAGCACCATGTCTACCAGTCTTTCAAATACCTCCAGAGACAGTGACTCAACCAGTTCCCTGGCAGCCTGTTCCAGTGCTTTCTTCTGTGAAGAAATTTTTCCTAATACCTAATCTAAACCTCCCCTGGCACAACTTGAGGCTGTTTCCTTTGATCCTATCATTTGTTACTTGGGAGAAGAGACCAACTCCCACCTTGCTAAAACCTCCTTTCAGGTAGTTGTAGAGAGCAATAAGGTTTCCCTTCAGCCCCTTTTTCTCCAGGCTAAACAACCCCAGCTCCCTCACCCAGTCCTCATAACACTTATTCTCCAGACCCTTCAGCAGCTTTTGCCCTTCTCTGGACACCCTCCAGCACCTCAATGTCTTTCTTGTATGACAGCCCCAAAACCGAATACAGTTGAGGTGCAGCCTCCCTGGTGCCTGCTGGCCACATTATTTCTGATAAGAGCCAGGATACTGCTTACCTTCTTGCCCACCTGGGCACACTGCTGTCAGCCAACATCCCTAGGTCCTTTTCCACCAGGCAGCTTTTCAGCCACTATTCACCAGCCCTGCAGTGTTGCAAGGTGAAGGTCCTGCTGATGCCTGTTGAACAGCACAGGGTAGCACCATGGCAGAAAAACAGAGCTGGTTGAAGTCCTGCAGTAAAAAAAGTTAAAAAAAGTTGAAGTCAAAGCATCAACAACAAAAAACTCACTTGGAGTTTAAGGTCTTCTCAGTGAGGTTTGGGTTCCATTCCAATTAAATACATATATATATTCAAGCTGCTTTTTTGGTTCAAGTCCAAGTTTCTGGCTCTGGCAGTAATAACATATGGGGGTCATCAACACAGAGACAGACCAGAAAAATTCAAACTGAAAAATAAAATGGAATTAAAAGCCATAGTGTAAATGCTCTGTCCTGCTGATGGGGAGCAACAAGAAGAAGCTTCACAATGTGCTGAGAGCTGGAAATAATAGAAGAAACACTTAAGACAGTCACAGAAAACTGTCAGCCACTCAAAATATAAAGCAAAAAAAGGTAAGTATCACAAAGAAAGTAAAAGGGAGGCGTTTCCAGCAAAGATACCTGAATACTACTATTTTTAAAAATTACAAATTTTCATCTCAAATGTTGTGTACCCTCTGTGTACTCTTAAGGAGATGCGAATTCACACTGGACTTTGGCTACTGGGATGACAAAGAGAGCACAGAGCCCCTCTCTGAAACACGACTGAAAGAGTGCAGTGTGCTTAAACTGCAAAAATGAAGGTTGCCAGGGAAAATGACCACACAGAAATTAGATCATAAACGAAAGATACAACCTAAAGGAGAGGGAGTGTTACAAGAAATGCAAAATGGTATAAATGGATCGTGAATACATTTAATCTGGGAATTAAAAAAATATTTTTAATCCTAGAATCATAGAATTGTCTAGGTTGGAAGGGACCTTTGAGATCATCTATTCCCACCACTAACCTAACTCAAAAAACAACAATCCATCACTAAACCATGTCACTGAGCACTATGTCAACCTGTCTTTTAAATACCTCCGGGGATGGTGCCTCAAGCACCTCCCCGGGCAGCCCATTCCAGTGATTAATAACCCTTTCAGTGTAAAAATTTTTCCTGATACCCAATCTGAACCTCCCCTGGCGCAACTTGAGGCCATTTCCTCTTGTCCTATTGCCTGTGACTTGGGAGAAGAGACTGACTCCCACCTCACTACAACCTCCTTTGAGGTGGTTGTAGAGAGCAACAGGGTCTCCCTTAAACCTTCTTTTCTCCAGGCTGAACAACCCCAGCTCCTTTAGCCTCTCCTCATAAGGCTCACTCTTCGGACCCCTCACCAGCTTCGTTGCCCTTCTCTGGACTCACTCCAGCACCTCAATGTCTTTTTTGTGGTAAGGGGCCCAAAACTGCACACAGTGCTAAAGATGAGTTCTCACCAGTGCCAAGCAGAGGGGGACAATAACCTCCAGAGTCCTACTCACCACGCTGTTACTACTCATACAGGCCAGGATCCTCAGTGTTTTGAGACTCTGGAACTTCTCAATAGGAGCAATGGTAGCAAAAAAACGTAAATTGTTTCAAGATGAAGACTGATAAATTTGTGAATGAAAGGATAATATATGTGGTGACATGCATCAGGCCAGACTGACCCAGGGAGTCCTTGCCAGGCTTAGCTACGTTCATATCAATAGCCTCAGAGAAACAGGAACTCTGACAGCTACAATACTGCTATAAAAAATGCTGAAACCTAACTTTGGAAATCTAGATACTGCCATTATTAATTATTTTACTGCTGTTAATTTTAGTGGAAATCTCTTTGGTGAGTCAGACTTAAGTAACAATGATATATTTTCCTCTAAACTGGAATATTGAGTTGTCTCTCGATCATCAAAGTTTGTAATTTCTTAACACTCCTTGTCTTGCATTTTTTTAATTTTAATTTATTTTCTTACTGGACATGCCACCTTCAGTTTAAGGTTTTCTTGTTGAAGGGCAGGGTTTCTCTGAGATCTTACTTAATCTCTTTAACATTTTTCTGACTTCAGAAATTTTCAGATAAATTCTTCATATCTTTTCAGATTTATCGCTACCAGCCTGGCTTAGTGGCGCCCTATGTGTTCTCTTCTGTGTAAAATTACAGGCTATAACTATATTCATGCAGAGATGTAAAGCAGAGATTCAAAGGTATTGTCTTTACTGCCACTGCTCTAATTGCTCCAAGAATAACTTTATAATATCTGCAGTCCCTGTAGGCAGTAGTACAGAAAGGAAAGGCATAGCAGCTTTGTTTTTCAAAACCTGTCATGTACTGTAAGCAGTGATGAATCCAGATACAGAGTATCAAAAGACACACACAGTGTTCTCCTTCATTAAACACGCATTTGATTTTAAAACATGTATTGGCTGCCAACTACAAATACACTGTTTTCTTGATCAAAGAGTCTCTGTGAGGTACAAAATCATTGACGGCAGCTGTCATCACAACACTGGGTATGCATCTTCTTTCAGGATGCTTTAAAGAGGTGCAGCCAAGTGTACAACCAGGCAGCAGAAGCAGACCTGCCTGTAAAAGGAGAATTCTTGGCAAGAAAAATTAACTTATCTGAGGCTCCATGCTGCTGCTACTAAGATACTCACAGTACCTGTGCATACAAACATGTAAGTAGGTGATTTATGCACCCACTGCACTGCAGTGTGCAGCATAAATACATCGGCAGGTTTGGGGGAAGCAAAGGGAATAGATGGCGACGCTGAAAGTGACTCACTGGATTTCAGGCGAGCAGCTGGGATGCTGAGTATGCACAACAGCTGAAGAACAGAATGGAGATGATTATCCACCCCACACCCTCCCTTCAGGAGGACAGGCAGGGAGCCTTGGGGCTGTGGAAGGCAACCTAAGAAGTGAAATCAGGGGGATTTTAAGGTGAGACAAAACTGCTGAGGTCTCACTGTTACTCCGCTGTTATCAACTGTCTTTGAAGTAAGGCTAGAAATGGCCCATGTAAAAGATGACAACTACTCTGCTGATACGAGCTGGCTCGTCAGCTTGAGTTGGCAGGAGTTTCTACAGTTAACATAGCAGTTACTGCTTTGCTGATGACCTCTGTAGATGTCAGTGATGACATTTCATGCAACATGCATTGATAAAACCACAGGCAATTAAAAAAAAAAGAAAGAAAATGTCATTAATAAAAACAAATAAAGCATTTTTACAACTTTTGAAATGCCAGGTTTTAGATTGCCTGTGATGCCTTAATTTCCACTTGATGTGCATATTTATATTAATACAGTCTCTAATGAAACGATCATATAACCCCCAGAATGCTTAGTGCACAGGGTAAGTGTGGCGATCGAGCCTGTTTTCTGCAGCATCCTTTCACGCTTGCTGCAGAGATGGAAAGCTGCATGGTTAATTAGTCTGAACACTACGAGAGAGTCCCACGATGTAAAATTACATACTGCTGCCCTGACGAGAGCTGTTTCAAGAGCTGTTCCCTGTTGCCTTTTCACTGTTAATCTGTGCATCAGCTGTGCACATGGCTGGGGGCCCTGGCTCATTTAGGGATACTGGTTGTTCTTTGACACTTGGCATCTGGAAGGTTTCTAGTTGCAAACCTGGGGTGACATTGCTTAGGCTTCTGAAAGGTGAAAGATGTGCTCATAATTAGGTAACAAACTGATAATCAAAAGCAAGCTGACTGACAGACTGACATACACTCAGCAATAATCTAGAGGACTGCATTATTGCAGCCTTCCAGTATCTGAAGGGAGCTACAGGAGAGCTGGAGAGGGACTCTGTCAGGAAGTGTAGCGATAGGACAAGGGGCAACGGTTTTAAATCGGAAGAGCGGAGATTTAGGTTAGGTATTAGGAAGAAATTATTTCCTGTGCGAGTGGGGAAGCACTAGAACAGGATTCCCAGAGAAGCTGTGGATGCCCCATCCCTGGTAGCGTTCAAGGCCAGGCTGGATGGGGCTTTGAGCAACCTGGTCTAGTGGGAGGTGTCCCTGCCCACAGCAGGGGGCCTGGAACTCGGGCTGGAACTTGATGATCTTTAAGGTCCCTTCCAACTCTAACCATTCTATGATTCTATGAAATGCAATATAAAATATGTCCTTACAAAGAAACACCACCCACGCCTGCAGCATGACCCTTGTGAAGAAATAGTGAGTGTGCAATTAAAAATTATATGGTAGTGCATGCACATAACATGGCTAAAGGCACTTGCTCTACTACAACATGAGCAACACTTTGTGTAATTTTTTGTGCTTTACTTTGCAATATTAACAACATTTTTTCAAGAATATTTGTAAGTCTATTTTATAAGCTTAGATGAAAGGTACTAAAGAATTGCAAAATAATTTTATAGCATCAGGCTGAAGTAAAACAACAAAATTCAGTATCTTTCAGGGCATATCCTTTAGGATCAGAAACTGATGACAGAGTTTAAGGTTATCTAGTTATGCCAAGAATATACAAACCATGTTTCTTTGAGCAAAGCAGAGCTCAATCTTTGATTGCCGAAGCAAAAGAGAGCAACGAGTTGGTTGGGATGTAGTGAATGGCTGTTTATGGTATGATTAACATTAGGAATTTCCAGGACTCACTATAGGAGATTACTATCACTTACATTTTCTGGTGTACTGCAGTTTGGCTATAGAGTCTGATATTATTGTATATGTTAAGCCAGGTGCCTGTAGATTTATTCTCACACTGTACTTTAAAATAATAAGAGTTAACACTTTGTCAGTCATACCTGGAACTCTAAACCAATGCTGAGATCTTGGTCTCTTTTTGGAAAGGACCATACTTCTACTCTGTATTTGTACTACGAAATACCGTCACTTTCCTGCTATTACAACAATATAAGTAAGCTAATAGATACTACCAGAAAAAGAGAAATACAGTAAATAACTTTTACTGTAAATCACCTACTAAAGCTTAATGAACAACTATCAGTGGGATTTTCTAAGGATAACAGAAATTGGAGGGGAGGGGAGGGGGGGAAAGAGGTAAGGGGGATAAGGATGTTCAAGTAAATTAAGAAAAATTTAAAAATATCAGGACCAATAATTTTCAGGGGAATTATATTGATATAAATGAGATGGTAATGAGGCCAATGGCTAATAATTTATCCTTGGTTTACTAACATTAGTTCTTATAGTATTACAAATATAAATTATATCCACATTTTGTAAGTGGAGAGGGAAAGAGCAAGCAATTTGCCCTGGCAATTGGACAAATTCTACAATCAGAAGTATAGAAGCTCAGCTGCTGTAAACTTTGTTTTGTGAAGTCTCTTTTTTTTTTTAAGCAAACCACATGTGAGTTGGTGCCAACAGAGAAGGGAAGCAGTTTGGTTTAGAACATGTGAGCCAATGAAGAAACGTGTATCACTCTTCCAAATCAAGTGAATTACTAACACCCACAAATTTAAGGAAGTAAAAAAAATGAGTGCCAATACGAACAGGCAGAAAAGGCATTGAAAGGGCTGAAAGAACCAAGGAGCTAGAGAAAATCAGCATGGATGTAGAAAGCTAGGAGAGCTTAGGTCTGAATCAAGTTTAGGAAAAGAAGTAAGAGTCATGGTGAGAAAGATCATAGGAATATTAAAAAGAAAGTGTTGGATGTTTTTTGTGTGGTGTGTTGGGTTTGCTAGTGTTGTGTTGTGTGGTGGTTTGTGGGGCTTTTTTGTTGTTGTTTTTTGGTTTTTTTTTTTTTTTTTTGTGTGTGTAGTTGTTTTTTGTTTGTTTGTGTGTTTTGGTTTTTTTTGGTTGGTTGGTTTTTTTGTTTTTGTTTTTTTTTTTAATTCCCCCCCCATTGGTTGGACTAGATGATCTCAAAAGGTCCCTTCCAACCTAGGTGATTCTGTGATTCTGTGATTCTGTGAAAACAAGAAATATTATTAAATTAAAATCCTTTCTTATGTATTTTCTAACTGTGCCCAAGGGGCAAAACACAATCTTGTGTTAAGATAGAATATATTTTGGATTTAGCTCATTGTCAACATGATTTATGAGACGAAGACCAGATACTAAGGGTGAATAAATAGTAAAGCAAGGTCCTATGGCATTGGAGGCAGAAAGGGAAGCCAGGAGCTGCACAAGATAATACCATGGTGACAGATGAATGCAGATACGTTCTGTTTTATTTTAGTATGCATCCAATTCCATGATAAATATGAGTTTCAAAATGCGGCAAATTGCATACATAAAGGATAAGCAAAGAAATGTTTTACATTTATCTGAGGAAGTGAACTGAAAATTCAACATTAAAATTCTGTATATTTCACTAATATATCTCCATCAGCTATGGAAAAAAACACCCCATCATAGTAGAGATTAAAATGCATACTTCAGTGTTCTTCTTACATCACGTACAAACTAGCTTCACTCCATTTCTTCCTCACTTTATGACAGCCCAGTTAACAGCCAAATCCTTCAGACCATGGACCTGCCCGGCTGTGGGCAGCTATTTATCAAACGGCAAAAAAACAAATAGCCTCATATCCCATATCTATGAACTTTTAAAACCCCTCCACGTTTCTAGATGGAGAGATGTAATTACAGTGTGGTTAACTCTACATACACAAAAGACAGGTCTGCCCAGCAGCCAAGGAATAGGATTATCACGCTTACTGGTAGTTTAGTGCTAGAATACCCACAGCAGTGAAGCTGCAGCAGCACAGAGTTCACCCCCATGGAGCAGAGGACATTTACTCAGGCCAGGAATCACACTGCCCATCTGTATTGTAACAGGCAATGAATCTGGGTTGGGATGCTGATATCTGCTGTAATTGCATCTCTCTGTGATCTCTAGATATGTTTTCAAACAAACCCAAAGGGTCTCTAAGGGAGGTACCTGAGAAGACCAAAAAGGTCTTCTGAGTGACAGAAACAAGAATGATAAAAGGCTGATTTTTAGTTCATGTTCTAAATGCTCCACTTGTTCTAGCTTCTTAAGTTATTCAGCAGACTTCACAGAACTTTCACATTTGCAGTTTGCTTTTCAGGTGTGTAAATTCTGCTTGGAACAAAGTTTGTAACATTAAAGCTTTACTAAGTAATCCCTTAAGGATAACTTTGAAAAGAAGCGTTTGTGAGGAAACGGAATGGAGACACTTAGTCTGAGCTAAAAATACATACTCACTGTGTAGCCTGGTGTACAATGTTAACTTCAGGTGGTAAAAGAAGGAAAATAAAATCTCAAGGACAACTATATTTATGGACTGGGACTTCTATTAAGAAAAACACTGTAAAACAGTTTTAAGCCTTGGAGAATTGTCTACCATTAAATTTCTAAGTAGGAAACCTTACAAAGATATAGAAAGGCCTCCACAGTAGGAAGCTGAAGTAGACTAGTGACCTCCCTAACAAAAACCTGGTATTGCTTAAACTTAATTTTTTTATTTTTTTTTTTAATCACTGAGAATCCTACTGTACATCTTAAATGATTCATGACAAGGTGGCAGGTAGTCTAATGGAATGACCAGTCTGTCTTATAGTCAATGCTATACGTGACAAAGAAATCTATAACCAGTCTTATTCTATGTTACACAAACTACAAAGTTGGATATATACTCTTACTTTTAGGAAATGTAATGCCAAAGTAAATAAAAACTTCATTCAAATTAGTTTGGCAAAGTAAATAGAGAGAACTAAGCAAATACTTAATTTTTCAAAGATAGTATAGTATGATGATTTATTATGGAAAAGACATAATTCTTTTATTTAAAATTAAATGTAAACCAAAGGTATTACATTCAGGAAGGGAGAGTATAAATTTCAAAGTAAAGCTCAGAAGAAAAAGACAAGGGATTAAACTGGACGTTAGACGTAAAAGAAGCAAGGAGAATAAATGGACATCTAGGAGATGATAGAATTCCCAGACATTTCTCAACAAAATTACTGACAGGATGAATATTCTCACAAGGTAATAACTGCACTCAGGGCTCTCTGTTCACAGAAGTACAAAAACTAACATGTTTTTATTTTAACTATATGCTTTGGTTAAAAGCATATGGTTATGTAGTGCTCTATACTTTGGCTCTGTAGTGTCCTATTCTTTCAACTTATATTTAGATATATTCATAGAATCACAGAATGCCATAATGGTTGAGGTTGGAAGGTCCATCCCCGCTGCTCAAGCAGGTCCACCTTGAGCTGGCTGTCCAGGACTGTATGCAGGCAGCTTTCGAGTATCTCCAAGGATGGAGACTCCACAACCTTCCTTGGCAACCTGTGCCAGTTCTCAGCCACCCCCACAATAACAAAGCATTTCTTGATGCTCAGATGGAGCCTCCTGTGTTTCAGTTTGTGCCTGCTGCCTCTGGTCCTGTCACTGAGCACCAGTAAAAAGAGCCTGTCTCTGTCTTCTTTGCACCTTCCCTTCAGGTATTTATATACATCGAAAAGATCCTCCCTAAGCCTTCCCTTCCCCATGCCAAACTGTGTCAGTTCTGTCAGCATTTCCTCATTGGAGAGATGCTCCAGTCCCTTCATCATCTTAGTGGCCCTTTGTTGGGCTCTCTCCAGTATGCCCATGCCTCCTCTGCCCTGGGGGGCGCAGCACTGGACACAGTACTCCAGGTGTAACCTCACCAGCACGGAGCAGAGCTAAAGGATCACCACCCTCGACTTGTTTGCAATACTTCTTACGATGCAGTCCAGGATACTGCTGGCCGCCTTTGCCACAAGGGCACGCTGCTGGCTCACATTCAACTTGGGTGTCCACCGGGTCCTTTTCTGTCAAGCTGCTTTCCAGCTTTCCAGCCACGCCGCAGCCCCAGCCTATATCGGGAGTGCCTGGAGTTGTTCCTCCCCAGGTGCAGGACTTAGCAGTTTCCCTTCCTGAACTTCACCAGGCTCCTGTCAGCCCACTTTTACATCCATCTAAATCTCCAAATTCTAAATCCTGGAATTGTGACAGTTGTAACCTACCAAATGCTGTTGAACAGTTGAGAGGATACCTAGTCTATGAGTTTACTTCACCTTCTAATGGATTTGAAACAATAATGCATGATGACAGAAAACATAACAAACAACATCACTATAGAAAAAAGTTGTTTGAATAATTCTTATTCAAGTCCATACAAACAAGAATTAATCCTCAAATAGTAGCTATGAATCATTGTTTCACAAGAGATGAAATTCGGGGCACAGTGAACGTTGCCAGGGTCACAAAACCACAACCATATTCAAGCTAAAAACACAGAACCTGCTAAATTTCAATCCTACATTTATTCATCTAGACCCAGTTATTCCTTCATGCTGATAACAATTACTTTTATGCCCAACTAATGTTTACTATAAAATTCAGAACAAAAATACAGTTCAAAATAAAACTGAGAAGTAAATGTTACATTTTGATAAACATTTCATGCCAAATCCTGGTCTCAGTGAAATCACTATTAAAATTCACATCCATTTCAACTAAATCAGTATTTCCTGTTTCAAACAGTTGCAATGGACAAACTAGCTCTTAGAATTACGTAATCTTGGTGAAAATGGGAAAGTTACAAAAGCACAATGTGCAAAACACATTTGGCAAACAGAAGATAAAACACAGAAATGTAGAGGTAGATGACACCTTGGGAAACCATCCAGACTGAACCTCTCATTTCTGTTAATCTCTTCTGCATCTCCTATAGTTTGTCTATACCTTTTTAGAGTATGGTGCAAAAACCAGGCACGGCATTCCAGCTGAGGTCTCACCAGTGCTGAGCATACAAGAATAATTTGCTTTATTATCTCATTCATGACCTTCCTGTAAATATCATCAGAAAACCACATCATTTCCCTTTTATGAGACTACTGTATTATTGGCTTGTATTTATCTTCCTATCCAGAAAAAGCTTTAGATTCCTTCTGCTGAATAACTGATAGATGTTCATTCCTCATTTTGTTTCTGTGTATCTGATTTCTGCTTTGTAATTGTTGATTTTCCACACCTATTACGTGAATTTATCCAGCTGATTGTGGACCATGATTCCAATTCGTTAAGGTAATTCTGCCCTTCAGAGTACTTGCTCTCTCTTCCAGCTTGCTCTTACTCATAAATTTTGTGAGCACGTTCTCCTTTCCACTATCCAAGTGCTTAATTATACTATTAAATAGAAATGACCTTAGGACAGACTCCGCTGGAACCTAACTTAAAATTCCTTCTCAGTTTGAAGCAAAACACTGGGAACTCATCTTTGAGAGTCATTTTTCACTCTGCCTCTAGACTCTAGTCTATTGTTTGCTTGCAATATGAAGAAGCAATGTAAAATCCATGTCAAACAGCAAGATATATCACATCTCCCACAATCCTTTTGGTCACAAAGCCAATTATTTCCTACAGCGCAGCTGTTGATGCCTTTTTTATTCTCATTTCTTAGTAAGAGAATATCCTGTAGGTTCAGAGGCTGAGAATAGGAAGGTAGTGCTGCGTCTTTGACTCTTCTACACCTATCGTTAAAGCCCTCATTACTGCTTTTCTCCTCCAGGCAGCAGTAAAGCTTGCCTGCAGAGCAAGGATGAGAAACCCTGCCATCTAACCCTACCCTCAGTTTCTGCAGCACCTCGTGTCCAGAGAAGAGAGAAGGCATTGCAGATGCAAGGGGTAGGATGGGGGAAGTTGCAAAAACTCTAAAATAGTTGGGAACTCTTGGTCTAGAGCAAATTTGATCATACTCTCCAGGTTTGAACAACTCCCACCCTAAATGTCCTTTTAACCTCTTCTGCCTCTCTTTGGACTCAACTTTAAAAAGCAAGTGGCAAAGAAAGCAACTAAATCAATTTTAAAAATCTGTTTTAAAAATGCAAACATTCAAACCAAAATGACATAATTTAGTCCCTAAAATGCAATATAATTTGTTTACAAATAAATGAATAATGCGCTGCAGGAAGATGTTAATAGTCAATTTCAATAGAGAAATCAATGATTCAATGATGCCTATCACCTGTTTCTCTCCCTTTCAGATGAACAACACTCAAGGAACAACTAGAGATGAGGAAAAGCAAGAACCTACAGCATCAAGGTTTGAACAGTCACTTGTTTTAACTCTCCTTCTCCTTTTCTTCCTTGTTGCTAAATTATAAGCTTGATTTTGAGCACATACAAAAGTTTGCTATTTAGAGGCATTCCAGAAAAAATAAGTTTAATTTTTCAGGATTGGAGCAGGTAAGAAGCTGTGAGGTGTGATGAAGTGGTAGAGCTAAAAGGGGGAGATCTGCATAATAACTGCTTATTTCAATGCTGAGATCAGTTAGTGCCCTCAAATCTGTGAGTGTTAAAAATAATTTGGGTCCACTGATGTGAGCAATAGTTTTTAAACAAAGATTTTGATGTCTGAATCACAAATAACACAATAGTAGAATTTCCTGAAGGAAAAAAACAAAGCCACACACTACACAACTATAAAACATACCTTCTAGGTGAATGGAATGTCTATTTTTAAAACCACCCTTACCCTCTCAAAAATATTAAAAAAGAACAGAGAAGTCTATAATCTTTTCCTTTGGGAATTTCTTAGACATTGTTTTAATCAGGGCCAGGTAAAAAGCACTCTGCACACTCCTACCTCCTACAAGAAAAGCTATTTTGTGTAATTCTTAGGCTCCAAAGGATTTCTCAAAGATAAAGACAAAGAATATGTGTCTCACCTGTATCTTCCTTCTGGTGTACAGAAGGAAATATTCAAATATTCAAAATCCTCCAATGCTGTTCTATGTATTGGTATGAGCATTGGTTAAGATCGCTTGTGAATCCACTCCACTGAAATCAATCAAGTTTACCCTTGTATATTTGCATGTATGTCACATAAGCTTCTGTAAATTTTTCTTTTTTAAAGTAAACATTTAAATATGATAGATGTTTGCATTGTTTTTCTCCATAGTGCTGGGTAAAAACACTAACGTTCCAATATATGGTTATAATATGTTCTGGGATTTTTTTGGCAGCCATGAGATTCTTTATCTTGGTTCAAAGTCAAGTGAGCAGTGCTATAGTAGCAGTGAAGGTTTGATCTCATATAATATTTAATGGGCTGTAAATGTTCCTATGACAGAAGTTGTCTTGTCTTGTGTTATCACTCAGGAGAGCCCCTTGACTCTCGCGCTTAACCTCAGGAAAGGATCTCCCACCATTCTGCTGGATTCAATAACCAGAAGCATGGGAAATGCCTTTCTGCTCCAGCCAACGGTTCGTGGTCTCCCTGAACTCTGTCTCCAACAACTGCAGTAGCAGACACTTTGGAAGGAGAATAATCTCTCCTCAGAATAAATTTTTATACAAATTTTAACAACAGAGGACAGGATCCAGGATGGTGCCAGATACACTTTGCTTTTGAAAATTATTGATTTTGTGATACTTTTTAGAAAATAAAACTATTTTAATATTCTCTCAAAACAGACACATTCTATCAATCTTTAACAGGAACAAGCAGAAGATCTCTCTCCTGTTTGCTCCACTGTTTTACATTTACCTTTTGGCCTTTGGGTAACATGTCCCTATTTCTGTGATCTTTCCTGTTGGAAACACTTGGACACACATTACCTATTGTAACTGCATTCAATTTCTTAAATTTGAAAAATGCAATTCCAGATGTGGCCCAGTGTTCACCTCCTGAGCACAATCTCATGATTTCCAGTATCTTGGCAGGCACCCTGTTAGTTTTCATAACTTGATCTTTTTTTACTCATTGCACTCACTAATTCACTGCTGTCTTTCCTTCTCTCAGTAGCATGAACATGGGATAGATGCATGGATTTAACACTCATGAACTTGGTTTCCTATTCAGACCTAGAAATTGGGATATGCAGTCACTTACAAGAAATATGTATAGTGTAACAATTATTTTTCAGAGATGGTATTTCCAGGATAGGGTCTTTAAAAATGATGTATTCAAATGTCTACTATAACTGGAAAAAAAAAAAAAAAACAACACCTAATGATGACAAAATCTCCCTGGCACAGTAAATGTCACATGTTTACTCTTCAACACTGCCTCTAAATATTTTTTCTCTGTGTCATTTTTTCTTTATACACTGCTACCTAAGATTGCACATACCTGGTCCTTAAGCCAACTTGAAAACTCCAAGAATGGTTACAGTTTATGGCACTATTGGGAAATAACAAACCACTATTTATGTTTTTATTACTATTTTTGATACTTTCCTTGTATTCTTGACAGCTGTACAGTTGCATTCACTACCACCATGACAACCTCCCCGCCCCAACCCAAAGCTGAATCACAGAGCAGACCCTGAAGAACTTCTTTGCATTTTTCCATCCCCCATTATAACATAATCAAAGATCATTTGCTATTTCAGGCACAGTCATCTATCCAGACTGCCAGTTTCATGCACGTGACTCCAGATTTGCTGAAGATTGTGTTTTTTAAAGCATTTGCTGCCAGCACTTAAACCATAGGACTGTTCAGAAACATTCTGTATCAGTAGAGTTTGAGTGGGTGGACTGCCTTCAAGCACTTTGTTATGGGCAAACACCACTAAATTTTGGCATTAACAGCTGTGATATCATTGGCACAGTCACAGAGATAAGAAATTAATTGTTCAGTTTCTGCAAGATCTTTCAACAATCAAAACAGGTAGATGATTTATTACATTTAATTGTGGAACTATTGCTTGCTCCACTTCTTAAGATACTCATCTAACTCTGGAAGCCCACCGATAGTTCGGCCATTATGATTTGTCAACTAATGTGCATCAAGATACTCAATGATTTGTCAGAGCTTTCAGAGATATAAAGGATAACTGCAACTGCATCTTCTTGCAAACAGTCCTGCAACATGACGATTACAGAGACTGTAACTCATGAAGTCATTATGCCACTAAGTCATTAATTTTCCAGACAGAAATACTTTTGCAAATATACATATACTTTTGCATTGGAAAGTGTGATGCTGATCTCTGCGAATGAAGGTTGAGAAGGTTCTTCTTAAGGAGGCTGAGAGAAGTCCAGGAAATATGCTTTGATGTTGTGCACCTGGCATTCTGAATGACTGAAATGTCATAGCTATTTCTTCTGAAAAGAAATTGTAAGGTCATCTCTGACTTGTCTTAGAACAGTCTGAGAGAGGCTTTAAAGAATTTGTACACATAGTGTTACATTTTAATCTCTTGGGTAGCTGAGGGAAAGTGAAACATAGCAAAATAAAATGAAATCTTGCAATGATTTGTCAGCATGTTCAGGATTACAAATTTGTGTTTGATCTATACATTTCCACAAAGATAACACCTTAAATATAGTAGCATTGAAAATAGACTGCTTCATAGTTGGGAAAAAAAGCCTACTGCATTTGATTAATGTTTAAATATTTCCTACGATAACACTTTGATATTTACTTCATATACTGGTTAGCTCTTTGCAAGGCACTTTGTAAATATTGTTCTATGGTGACTTTCAAAAATCAGGTATGCCAAATCTTACAGAGAGGCAGCAGGAAGAGGAACCAGACTGCTACAAGGATTGGGGTGAGGCAAACTATTGAATTCTTACAATTGTGATAAGTTCTTAACTGGGCCTCCGGCAGTCCCTATTTTCTCAATGCAGGGATCATACTCAGAAAGATTATTGATTCACATCCACTTAACATAATCATGTCAACCTTCACCTGACAAAAACAACCCAGCTGTAGTTGTAAGCATGCAAAGATTTCACAATTCATAATTAAGACAAATGTAATTGAACAACCTGGTCTAGTAGGAGGTGTCTTTGCCTGAGGTAGGGGTGTTGGAACTCTATGATCTTCAAGGTCCCTTACAACTCAAACCATTCTATGATTCTATGCTTCTAACTCAAAAATAAGTATTTACCTATTGTGGTATCTCCTGCAAGGTTCATAGATTAAGCCACCTGAAGGCATGATGGTAAGGCTGAGTGCTTATTTTAAGTCCATGATTCATTAATCCTTTAGAATTCAGATTGCCTTTTTTTTTTTTTTTTCTGAGAAAAGCCCTTGGCTTTTAACAAGTTCTCATATCAAAAGCCACATTGCTCTCCATGTCATCAGCTAGCAGAAGTGGTGGCTTAAGACAAAGATGCGGGCAGCTCCTCAAAAAGCAAGGAATCACAATTAGATGGTTCTTCTTTTAAAAGCATATCATACCTTTACTATTGACCTGCCATGAGGTTGTGGCTGAGATCACAGCATCATGTCTTGGTTCAGAACTTGATGTTCTCTAGCAGAAGCCTGAAAATACTATTATTGAAATATTTTATCAACAGAACTTTTTAAACCTTTTCATAATTCCTGAGTGGATAAGGTCTTTGCAATGTAAAGCCCTTGACATCAACATGAATAAAGCTGTCCTGTGTAGACAAGGTCCCACATAAGACTATTAAGTGACTTATAGTCATTTGAATTTTATGAGACAGAACAAGAAAGGTAAATTAGCTAAAGCACACCTTGATTCGAAATGAAAACACACCTTACCACTGTTACAGCTGAAAGAACATAAAGATTGAGTAAATGACACAACAGATTAAAATGCTTCTCTCTCCCATGAGGTATACATACAAACTAGAAAAATATAACTGCTTCAATGATTATATTGCATAATACTTCTCTCTCCACCCTTTCATGTTCAAGTAGCGTGTTAAAAAACTGAAGGAACACAAAAAGGTGGACTTTTTACTCAATGTTCTTTTGTTTTGATTCCTGTAGTATTACACAGTAGAAAAATGCAGATACTGATTTTTTTCTCAGCTGCACTATTTCAGGCCAATGTAACGCACTTTCACTGGAGTTAGTGAAATTGTAATTGTTTAAGTCTTGAATTACTAACAGAAGGAGTAATGCCAGTATTCAGGTGTATAACTTCTAACTCAGGTAACTCCCATTAAATTAAGTGAAAAAATAACTTAAAAGCATAAGAAAGAAATATAAGAAATAACCTAAACCATAGAAAATCAGGTCCATAATCATGACACCAAAGAAAAAGTGAAAGTTCAGATTTTGTGTAATCTTACACGGGATAAAAGCTTTAATATGCCCATTGGAGATTAATTTGGACAGCGGAGGGCTCTTGTGTGGATGCGCAACAACAATGCCATTTTTCCCTTCCTGAGAAGGTCAAAAAAGCAAAGGGCAAGATCAGACTACACTGCTTTGGCCATTCCTTGGCTCAGCTAAGAATGGGCACCAAGGTTGCTTTTGTTCCCCTTCCTGACTTCTGCTTGAGCACAGAAATAAAACAGAAAAAATCTTGGTTGGAAGACCATAAAATAAAGTGCTCATGTAGTTTCTGTGTAGTTTTTTAAGCAGTCAACTCAGCAAGCTAATTTATCCGTAGACAGAGTTGTTTGTACTTTCACTCACACACGCTTTTGCTCTCGTTCTTGTGTTCTTAGCAGACAATACATCATAAGTAAACAGGCCCTGAGCTTGTCTTCCATATCCAAAATGGAGCTACCTTAAAATTACACATTGACCATCAATTTTCTACTTCTATTTGTCCTTGGTTTGATCTACAGAAGAGTTTATTTTACATAGTTATGAAAGTAGCTTATGCACAGTGTTACAGTAGTGAATGGATTAAAGTAATCTGAAAATGTGCGGAAGGACACTTTCAATACTTTTGAAAAAGCTAACAAAAACTACAATCTTGTTTGAAAACACTAAGATAAAACCATTGTCACTTATTTTTTTTCTTCTCCCCCCTTAACTACGGATAATAAAAAGTAGTCATGGTATCTGTGCAACAGAGGACTGTTGTGTCCAACTCAGATTCTACATGTATGTCCCAGTTTCACAGGACCCATCAGGAAAAATACCCACCTTGGCTTAATATACAATTGAGAAAAAAATCCATTTTCTTAATCGAGTAAGAATGTGATTACTCAGCATCAAAACTAATAATATCACATACAGATTTTTAACAAGCCTCAATTTTAAGCTAAAACCACAAATGCTGGTTAAAGTCAACATTAAATTTTGTGCTTAGCACTCTTTTTTCTGGTGTTTTAACAGGTGTTGATTTAGATAAACCATTTACGTTTCTGATTTGAATATTTCAGTTTCAAATAAACTGCAATAGTACGGGTTCAGTTACAAGTGGAAGGCTTGTTCCAAATACAACATAGCATTTGTCTTCCTCACAATCTCAAATTAATTGGGCTAATTGCTACTCCACCCCACTAATTTGGCACAGCTGCACTCCTTGGGACACTGCAGGATACCAGCGCTTTCTTTCTAGACACCACCGCACAGACAACACTAACAAACCATCAGAGTTTTTGTATTGTCATAACTGTATATTTAGGGTTTGTCAAAACATTGTGCCTTGGTAGTATAAAACTGGCATGGGAATGAAGATGAGCTTAAATTCTGCTGAAGACACAAAATTTACTTTTCTCATATGAACTATCAAAGCAGAAACTAGAGTCCTCGATGTTTGCCACACAGACTGGAGTTCTGAAAAATAGCTCTTCCACTACTTAGATCATGCAGGTTAAAAACACTTTTAATTTAATGAAGATGAACAAATTTTCTCAGCTTGTAGGGTTTAAATATGACTTATTCTAGACAGGAAATTAATTCGAAGTGGAATAACTGTTCTATCTACAGTTCATCAGCATTAGAACATCAGTCAATGAAATCAAAGCACTTCCAGCATAGACACAAGAGGTTTGCACTGCTGCAGTAAAACTAGAATAATTCCTAGAAGGAACATAAGAATACAGCTTTTTCTAAATGAGGGACACAAATGTTGTGACAGAAACCTTGAGCTTAGACATCTCATACAAATGAGGTGTTTCAGCTTAATTGTTTAAGAACAATGGTAAAACACATCTAGTAGTCTGAAGTCAGGTCAGTATGTCTAAACAATAGGAATTAGGAATAAAAATTCATTCTGTTTAAGTAAACAGTGAGAAGTCCGTGACTACTGTAAGTGAAATTCTGGTACTTCTACTTTAATTAAGGCTGAAGAAAGTTAACTTTTCCACGGACTACTTAGCATAGGTTATAAACAGCCACTCCATAGTGGGTATAAATACTTGTAGTTTATGTAGCAGTGTAGTGGCACAACAATCTTGTTACTGAAACAGGTCATTCACTAATTTCTCATGTGACAAAAATATTTTTAGAAACAAACTTACAAAACAATCCCTTAAAATCTAAGCACCTATCTCAATTTGAAATTCACAGGCCACTTACAGATGAGATAAAAAAAAAAAATGACAACAAACAGAAGCTCTCCAGATCTCCAAACTCTCTACACAACCAAATGACACAGTTGAAATAGGAATCCATATCTTATGCAGGATTTGTACGGTGTATGCACTGCAGTGTTCACTGTAGGGAGGAGTGGTTAACTTTGCACAGCTACTCTGGAGGGACTCAGTCTCATTAGCTCAGCATGACTTTGCTTAGGTCAGACTCTCCAAAAATATTTTCACATTATTGTTCAATACAACAGCATACGGGTTGTCTTTCAATTCCAAATCCAGTTTTGAACTCAAACTCATTACCTTTGCTACCCAAATCGAAGTGACTCTTTTGAGTCACATTAAAAACAGACACATCAGCCCTCTCCATACATGCTAAATGCTTTATGGCTATTTTTTAACACGGCAACTATAGAGGTTAAATACATGCATTTTAAATCAAATAATTTGCTTCCTTGTTTTTACCCTAAGAACTCAGCTAGCAGCATCTAATATCATGGGAGACAGGATATTTTTTTGTTATCAGTAGCAACATTTCGAATCAGATATTCATTAAAGCTCAAGCATCAATTAGGCATGTGATTAAGATCGGCTTTTCCCAAAGGTTTTCAGGTTGTCATACAAAATATCCAGTGTTTAGAAGAGAACTGCGCTTTTTTCAATAATCCAGCTGCTAGCTTTAGAGAGCTCATAATCAAGATGATACTTCTTGTCTTCAGCTGAAACCTAACCCACAGTTTAGGGGGATGGGATACTTGCTCGTCGTCACTGCAGCAGGGTCCCTGGCATCCTGTGTGCCATGCTTACTAGATGCAGTCTATACAAACAGCATTTTTTAAAAAGCAGACATTGCTACAAAAATAATTTACTGTAAATACTGTCACCAGAAGGGCTTTAGCAGCTGATTGCAGACATTTGAAGAATTTTAAACTGAACCGCAAGATAAGAGCAACAAAAATTAAAATGTATAAGACTATCTTATTCACCTATTGATTTGGTAATTCACCAAATTTACCATACTGATTTGGTATTCAAAACTGCATCAGTTCTCCCCACATGAATGACATACTCCAACACTTCTTTGTTTTCTCATTTTCTTGGGCTTTCACTTCAGTTTTTCTGAAATTAAATTCTGAAATTCTCTTAAAGAATGTTTCTTATTTACTGTCTTGCATTTTTTTAATATTCTCCACAGCTGCTGGAGGCAATAGTATTTGAATCCTTCCTAATATTGGTATGAAAACATAAAATCATATTGCCAAGTATTAAACCTTTTAACAAGGACTAGATATAAGGCTCTCTTTCTTTTTCATTCCTTCCTCATCAATGTGATCTTGTCAGGAGTCAGGACCTGCCTGGCATTACCTTACGATGGGGACTGCACCACGCTGATGCTGCCATCCTCCTGATGTCTTCCTTGTCATGCTTTATCTTTGCAAATTCACTTCTTCATTTACCAACTTTCCCGCTGGGACCACCGCTCCTTCAGATCCACTTGTCTGACACGGGTGTTCTGTCTGCTATATGACAGGAAAGCCCTATCAGTTGAGAAGTGAGGGACAGTAAAGCCTAACTTTTGTCTCTCCGCCTTCTATCTGGCAAGAGTGAAGAGGCCCACAGCCATCCATCCTAATCTTTGGGAGACAGACTTGGGAGGAAAATGGCAAAGCCTGAGTCACAAGTGCCTGTCACGGTTTAGCCTCGGCGGCAACAAAAGCACCACGTGGCAGTCCCTTGGCTCCGCCCCCCAGCGGTGTGGAGAGGATGAGAAAGAAAAGGCAGACTCGTGGGTTGAGATAAAAACTGTTCACCAGAGCAGCAGGTATTGCAGGGAAACAGTAACACAGATGGAGGAGACAAACACCAGCACATACTGACCGCACCGCCCCGACCCGACCGCCACCGACGCCGCTGAGATGCACCCCAGCGCTGCCCGCCCATATATACGCCTACGCCGTGACGTCGCCACGCCCACTCCCGGCTGTGGCCCCTCCCCTCCCCGGCTGGCTCCCTGCTGCCCCTGGGCCTGGCACACATGGGCTGGAATAGCTGTGCCGGATGGAGACTGGGGAGAATCAACCCCGGCCCTGCTGGAAACCAGGACAGTGCCCAAACAGGCTGTGCAGATCAGGGCATCCCTTTATTTTTATAATTAAGAAAGTACAAGTCTATAATGAGTTGGAAATGCAAAACAATAGTCATAGTAACTGAACCACTAAAGTAATTTTTTTTGAAGTATAACTCCATCAGTAATTGCCCAGGTAGCATTGCTTTCCAACAGTGTTATTTCAACATTATAGTCAAGGATCCTGGCTCATTTCAATGCTGGACTGCAAGTGTGGGAAGCCAAGTTCAGCGCTCCCGGTGAATAGCGCAAACAGACTTACGGCTAAAACCACTCAAGAGCCGGTAGATTTAAAATCATGTTCTGAGACTTTTATTATACAACTCTTCATATGTATCTATGCTTTTCTATTTCTTTTCCTAACTAAGAGCATCCTGACCTGCCAAGTCTTTTCTGTCTCTGACCTACATAATTAGCTGCTAAAGTAAAAGAGGTGCCTTTCTAATGCTTTAGGGCAGACTACACTAGGTCCAAGTAAAATGTCACATGGGTCAACAATATTTAATACTGAGCATCTGCCAGCTATTCCTTTCTGGACATTAACATTAAATTCAAGTATAAGTGTTTATATAACAGTTATATATATGTTTATATATATATATACATATATAAAATATAACTTTATTTCAGGCACCTCTAGAATATTTATTATCACAGTAATAACTAGATGTAGATAGACCTTAATTTCTGCAACAGAATATGTATCTTAACATACACAAAGGACATCGTTCACTTTGCAAACCTTATTTTTATTCTCTGAAACTAACAAATTTCTTCTCACTAGGGCTTCATATGGGCATTTTCATATCCCCTTGCTCTCCTGCAAAGCAGAAAAGCCAGATATTTAGTATATGAATCAAGAAAATGCAAAGTGAGTAACAGATGCAGTGCTTTATTGCAAGTGGTACATTTCCTGTTCTCCAAGCTAACAGAACCATGTGAATGCTAAATTTCTCAATTAAAACTGACAACAAAAAATCCCCCTCCTCACACCACTTTCCAGTCTGATTATTACCCATTTAGGCCCCCAAAATATAAAGTGCATCCACAGCAAAAGCTTGACACCCACCCAGAAACCTATGCCAAAGTATTTTTCTAAAATGTCATAATTCTAAAAAGAGTTCTTTTTGGAGGCCTAATATATTATTACGAACATTTCGTTTTGGCAGAAATTTTTTCTAATTTTTGGTTTCAAGCTCTAAAAAGAGCTTGAAAACACAAATCCAAAGCACTGGAAGACAAGAAAGCAGACAAAAAGAACCATAAATGTGTGTAGTTCTGAAGCTTCTGATTTTTAAGCAATACAACGATCACTTGTGACCTAAACTATGATTTTTGAATGCTTGAGATGTTAATATTAAAAAATGTGAGACAGGATCACTAATAATTTATCAAGATTTACTTCCAAGGCCCAGTCATGTGCAATGATCAGAGTGACAGAGCTATCTGGGTGACAAGAAGCCAGTATCCAGCACTAAATGATTGTGAAATCTATCAGGATACTTAATTGCAGATCCTATAGTAGAACAGAAGTGACCAAGCTAACTGTAAGCAGCTTGGCTTGGAATTAGACGCAATTTAGCTTCAGCAAAAAGTAACGATTTGTATGTGTGGAAAGGACATGTATGCAGAAACATTTACTGGGGTTGTCAGAGCAAGGACTGCTTGCAGGACACGTGGAATGTCAGACTTCTACAGGCTCAGGTACAGCCTTGTAAGGCAGTGGGAAATACCAGAGGGCTGTCGATATTGTCAAATCGCTGAACTTCATCCTTTTCTAAACAAGCTTGAGTTTTACAGGGTTCAGTCTTTGAACAGTCTCCCTCCTACTGCAAATCGCAGCCACTACTTCACCATTTGTGTCTTCCAGGTATGGGAGGAATTATACAAAGCTCTGCATCAGCTTGGTTAGATCATTCCTGCTATTGCAAATAACATAATTTGAGCCATCTCAGCTATTTCTACACCTCATCACGCTGGGTCATGTAGTCATGCAAAGTGAAACTAAGCTGGATCCAATATTGAAAGAATGCTCATCAGAAAGCCCAGATACTGTCTTTAGGACTATACAAGTTTCTAGACAAATAGTCAAAAAAGAGTAATTCAAAATTGACATAAAAGATTCCACTGTGATTAAGTGAACTAAAAGGTGAAATAAAACGTAACCCTCTTGGAATTTCGCTTCTGAAACAAACCATTATATGTAGCTTCCTCTCCATCTTCCTTTAACCAAGACTGAGAAACCACCTCATTAATAAAATAGTCAAATAGTACCTGGTTTTAAAGAGATAAACAGAAGGTTTGGGAGGATGAACAACAGCATGTGTGGGTACTCAGGGGATGATTCTGGTGATTAACAATAATACAGTACACAACTTACTTTCTCCCAGAGTAGGTAATTTTCTCATTACTCTGCTGACATGTGAATCTGGAGTAATCTACATTCATAGCAGCAAATATCTGATGCTAAGATTAAGATCCATAAATAACATTTTTCAGCAACTGCTATTTTAAGTCAGTTCTGAAAGTCTATAATACAGGTTTGTTAAGAACTGGACTTTTCCAAAGGCTGATGAAGCAATTATATAGCCCAAATTTACATGCTTCTGCCTATCAGCCCTACAGCATACAATGGCAAGTTAAATACCAGTTAAAATGTCATTGTTTTTCATGGGTTTCTTCCTTCCAAAGGTAAGGAAGCAATACAGGTGATGATTCCACCTGTACTGAGTTCTTCAAGTCCCTCTCCCACTCCCCCCTCCCCTCTTTTTTTAAATTCATGATAAATTGTAACATAGAGCATTTTCTTGAACAAATTACTGTTCAAAAAAGTTTCTAAGACATTTCAGGGCTACGTGATCTTTTGTAGACAGTCGCTTCCAGTAAAATTTCAACATTCTTACTTGACTTAATGCCAAATCTCTGATTTGGTGGTTTTCCACCACCTTTTGGGTTGGAATGTGTGTTACTCTCACAGTGCTGGACAGAGTTTGCAGAGTATGCTCTTGTAGCTCAATCTTCATTTTATGTGTAGCTACAAGAAACTATTAACAAAAAGGTCCCAAATGCAGTACATCCCATTTAATGATATTGAATGACTGGTATCAGGTCTAAATGCTAGAGCCAGCTTAGCCTGGTACCACCATCCAGTATGTAAGTCCATTGTCCAATGCCTTGTTTTTCCTGAGCATCACTGCCATTTGTGGCAGTATATTTTTTTAGTCTCAGACACCCCTCTTTATTCTGTATTTTATATCATTTCACTACTACGAGTAATGTCCACAGATACAACAGTGGTATTTACTATACTATTATATGAAAATGTATGGCCTGTACTGTATTTCAAACCGAAGAGACTCTAATTACCAGTATAAATCAAAACATTAGACTACAAAGTTACCTTTTTAGCCTAAATCAAACAGCTCAGGAAGGACACCAAATATATCTCTGAACCTAAATATCTGTTAACATACTAATCTATAATTTCATCTCAATAAAGAAATTTCCAATCATTCTGGAAATCAACGTTTACTCCAGAACGTTCAATATTACCTTGAGTAATTTTATTATTTAAAGCATGTAAGAGGTTTATGCTTCTTATTGAGTAAAATCAAGAACCTAAACTTGAAAAAGGGAAAGTGCTACTCTAACATAAAATCAGAAAGCATAACATACTGATTAAAAACTTGAAAAAGATTCTTGTTCTAATTTTGGTTTTCCACTAATAAGACTTTTGAAAGGGGGAAAAAAAGGCATTAAGACTTGTGGCAAAAACTCTAAACCAAAGATTTAGAGCCCAATTTGCAAGGAGTTTAGTATCCTCTCTATATATATCTAGATCCATATATACATCCCAGCAAAGACACTGCAAATTAAACTCATTCGAAAGTTAATTAAGGGTTTTCTACGCATGGAACTGTTCCTGATTAATTCCATATGGGCCCATTCTTATTACAGAAGTGTCTCATTCCACTTTAGTTAAAAAAACTGGTTTGTTCAGGAATGAGAGTTGCTCATAGATGGAATTAATCAGAAGAATTTGTAAGACTATTTTTAATTACTTGTGACAAAATAGGATTAAAAAAAAATAAAAATAAAATCAGTAGGCTTTAATTCACAAGAAGTGTTGTGTTGGCCTAGATGTCTACCTTGGGATCTCCTTGTAGGAGGCATCTTAAATTAAATAACTGATCAAAAAATATTAATTAGTAATGACTAATATTATAGTGAAAAGATGTAACACGTACTAGTCTTTTCAGGCCTTGTAACTGTCTCTCTCCTCTCACTTCATAAACAGTTTGATCTTATTTGAGGGTCAGGACTGTTTCATAGTCCACAATAACTGCATGGCAAAGATTACATGAGCAGATGGCTCACAGGACCAGAACCTCTCTCCTTCCCTCTCTCTTGTGGAATAAAGGAATTTGTATGCCAGAGCCCCAACCCCAGCAACAGTTTGGCACACATGCATACCACCTTGGCTTGGTCCTGACACAAAGGAATGAATGGGGTGCCTCAGCACATTGATGTTCAAGTGGAAGGGGAAAGCAAGATGAAAATGCCCATGCAGAAGTTTTCCAAGAAGGGTTTCAGAGAGCACAGGCCACAAGGCTAATATTGCAGATAACACAATAGTGTAATCACTCAATATTTTTGGCATAACATATGTCTAGACTGATAATAGATTTGTAAGACTTGGACACAGTCCATTCTCAGTACTTACCACTCCTCTTCTTAGTTTCCTTTGATTCAAATATTGTTGAATGCTTGAAAAGTAACAATTCTGGCTGCCAGTTCAGACAACTGATCACCAAACTATTCTGTGGAGAAAAGAGAAAAAAAAAAAAGAGAATCTAAAGTGGACTGTTTTTTATAACCCTACACCAAAAGTTTTGTGAGATGATAACGCTTATATAATCAATACCTTACATGTTTCTTATTCATTATTTGAATGTATGATTTTCACCTGGTAGATAGAAGATTGCAAAGGGTTTGGAAAATTACATCTCTCTAAAATCAAGTGCATTTTGCAGGTAGTTAACGACTTCTCACTTAGTTGAGTACCAACTCTGCATCAGACAAAACGTAGTGTAATACTAGAAACTATCTGAACGCACTTGTTGGCTCCCCTTGGCTAAAGCACGTGTAGAAAGCTGGTGTTCTTCCTAAAGGATTCCAGCTGCTTTAGAAAACAGGCTGAGGTATGAGGTTTGGAAAAGATTTTGTAGAATTTATCTACACAAAAACAATTTTTGGCAGAATATGCTTGCTATTCAGACTGAATGCAACTTTTTCTTTTTTTTTTTTTTTTTTTTTTGGCCATAAACGTCTCAGCTATGAGTTCTACTGCAAATGCAGTTATACTAAAAAAGTAACTTGGATAATATAACTTACTTCTCTAGTGGAATATAGCCAATTTCAGCAAATGGGCCTTTCTACCCATTTGTTATGTAGACATGAATTGTGTTTACACCATTAGACTTTGTTGGTATGACCAGCACAAGGGTAGCTCTACCAGCAATCCTGGCAACTGTGCACAGTCATATGCAAATAATCCTCAACTATTCAGCACTGCATCTTTAAAAACTCTGTAGTTACGGGTCTAATAGCTGTTAAAGAGCACACTCAAGGTGCTATTAACTCTCAAATAACACAACTCAAATATCCTACTGTTGACTGTTTAACTCTTTGTGTAAGAAAGGAGAACACAAGCCAGAAATGTAGTGTTTACTGTAAATATTTCATTCTAATACTCAGCTCAGCAGGTGATAAATATCATTCATCTTCCTCTTCCTTTTCACTTCAGTCAACATGTCAGCCTAATGGCATCCATAAATAAGCAGCCTCACGCCACCAAATGCTGCTACTTGGTGACTAGGGAAAGGTTTGAGGTGACTCATTACACAGGACGGTGGGACATCTTACCAGGCAAGACAGAAGTTTTAATCTCTTTTCCAGCAGGGAGGGAGTGTCCTGTAGTAAGCCGATAGTGCAGCAGAAAGAGTTCAAACCAGTGATATAAGCCCTTTCACACCAAGAATGAATCAGCTGGTTTGCTTCCAAAACACTGGGTTCTCACCTGCTGTCTGCAAAAGTGGCAGTCTGCAATGATGTGAGGAACGCATTGCTAAGTATGCATATCAAGTAGTTTTCCTTACACGAGCGAAAATGACAAAGATCCACTATTGGTTTTCCATCTTCTTCACAATGTCAGCACATAGGACTGGAACTTTGAGGGAAGGCAAAATGCAGTCTACTTACATTGAGGAGAATAATAAACCCAGCAGGCAGAGTTCTGTGCAAAGGAAGTCAAAACCTCCAGCTAGAAGTCAGAGCAAAGAGATCTAAAAGATCACAAGATATTGAAGCCTGTACTTTTTAAATCATAAATTAAAAGAGCCCCAAATTAGAAAGATTTGTCCAAGATTCAAAATACAAGTGTACCTCTGCAGAGACAATGTACTAAGTTTTCTTTTTAGACTTTCGCAATTCCATACATTAGTGTATAAAAGTCTGGATATGCATATAAGGTTACAGCCCACAATTTCAACCATGTCAAATGCCTATGTTATTTTTAATTGGTGGTCAGAAATAATCTTAAGAAGTTCAAAGCATTTATAACATATACTGTAAATAGCATTGCGAATTAGGATTTTTTATGAGAAGGTTTAAAAGCTCTATTACCCTTCTCCCAACTCTATCCTTTTCAGCAGATAACTATTATAAAAACAAAAAAAAATGACAAACCCCAACTTGTTGAGTTCATTTCATCAAATAAAAAATGCAGACTCAGTGGAACTAGTTGTTTTGCTGAGGTGTTGGTTGAAATTTAGGCAATACAGAGTGGGTCGAAATGGTATAAGCAAAAAAGCTATGTTGGACTCAGAGGCGTAAGAGGGTAAATATTTTAGTTCTCAATAGTACTGAACCGCAGTGGGATTTTTAATTTTCTCCAGAAAGAACCATCCACAGCATGTAGTGTACCATGTGAGCACCCATTATGCTCAGAAGCACACTGAAACTTTTCAGAAGCAGGCAGCTGGGCAAAAGATGTGTTAAATCAGGCCCAAGGCAGACAGTTGAGCCATGGGTGTATGTTTCCATAAAGGCTGGCATCCCCCTCTAGAGTATATAGAAAACCACTACAGGATGCTGCTTTTCCTCCTCCTCTTTCATCTGCAGAAGATGGAAGGGTGATGCTCTGCAAGGCAGTGACAAGATGACATTAGTAATGCCATCATATGGTGAAACCTGTGTGACAGAGTATTTGTTCTCTAGCTTCTACATTTGCTTCTTTAACACAAGAGGCACTAAGGTGGATCTCCCTGAAGGGACACAGCTCCTGTCACTGCAAGCAACTCGCACTCCATACCATGCTCAGGGAAGAAAAGCTTCCAGAGTCTGTAGAGTTAGAGAAAAGGTAGAAGAACCTGCACCACACCCAAGAAACTAGTGAGAAAAGCAGATAGATATTCAAACCCTCCTTGCAGTGAAAAAACCCTCCTAGAAACTAGAGCTGTGTACAATTTGTTACCATTCAGAGCAGCCCTTGCTATCTGCTGATTGTCAGCTCAGTGGCTTCACATCTCTTAAGAAAAGTCAATTTATGGAAGTATAGGATTGCAAGGGAAGATTATTTTTTTTATTTTTTTTTTAAATTTCCATTCTGTCTTATTTAGTGCTCTTTATCCTCTCAGGAAAAAAAAAAAAAAATTATCTCTTGTCCTGTTTAATTACCTGTTTGAACAAAGACAGTCTTTTGGTGTTCAAGCCTTTTTCACCTTTGAGGAACTCATTTTAAGGAAAAGACCTAGAGATACCCACCTCCAAGTTCCAACTGACTTGGAACGTGGTCTCATACACTTGGGCAACATTATTCTGGATTTCTGTTTGGAGAGCAGCATGATACCTTGGGCCTGACAGTGCTGGAAAGCTCTGTGCTAACTGTGGCCTGCTGTAGCTGAGGCCTTGCACCTGAGTTAGCGACATGGGAAGATAAATCAGTTTAAACAAATGCAGGAGCCACTGCCCTGTGAGAGGCTGAGAGTGCCAAGGCCGCCCATTCTGAAAGCTACTGATCTGAAGAGTACAGGGAAGAGGGGACACAGTTAAGATCTTTAGGTCTGAAAGCCAAGACAACTGAAAGCTAGCTACGACAAAGGCCTATCAAATTATGAATGGCATCAAAATGTGACAAAAAGACATCGGCGTGATGAATAAGATGGCTCTAATTAATCAGGGGAAAAGCTTAAGCAAACAAGTACCAGAGAAATTTGCAGAAAAAATCAAATACAGCAATGAAGGGACCTCAACAAATGCTTTTGAGGTTGCCAAGCACAAGGAGTAAATACAAGCAAGAAAAATCACTCTACGCCTGTCTTGTCTTCACATCCCTTCCCTAAGCACTCCTGCTGGCTGTCGTGAACAGATACTGAACTAGAGGGACTTCTGATCTGAGCCAAGTAGAGCCATTTTCACGTGATTCCATGTGTAATTCATTCTCACAAAATACTTGGATGAAGAATATCATATATCTGTAAAATATATATTGAAAATTTTCAGTCATGCCACATGCCATAGTACAAACTAAAGCATCTATCAGCTTTCCTATAGTGGTAAAGTTATTCTGGTTAAAATTTAATGAACTAGTCAGAATTTCTATGCCTAAAGGCTAATCACAATTAATTCATAGTATTAAATATAACCAGGACAACCACAGAACAATCTCATACAGTGATTTTAGCATTGTCCCAGCTTAGGTTGTGTGTAACTCAAGTATGTACAGTTTAGGTGTTAAGTTTTCACTGAATTATTGCCTATATATTGTATTGAATCAAATTTATTATCAGACTAATCAAAGTGTTCTAAAGCAATGCAGTTTCTAGAAAAACAAGCTCCCGAAGGAATTTCACTACTGAAACAATAAAAACCCCACAACCAACCTACCCAAAGAAAGCCAAGTACCAATTAATCTTTATGGTAGCATTAAGACAATCACAACCACATAGCTTCTAGATTACTCAAAATCATAAGATTCCAGGAGAACACAATTTGGTTGAGATACTCAGGTTCTTATTTTAAATGTGTATTAAAGTGAAAAGTACTGTACGGTAAGCAAAATAGAAAATCTGTTTTTTCTGCTGCTACTTAATGCATTTAACAAATAAAGCTATGGAGCAATAACCTTTTCAGTAGCAATATTAACAAACCAGACAACAATTTCCTATTCCACTCCCTCCACCTCTTTTGAGATTTGTGTATTGGCAGCAGAAAATAAATGACTTCTCCTTTGTTTTAAGTAACAGATGTTCTCCAATTTTAGAAGCTAATACTGAGTTAAGGAAAAATAGGACACAATCCTGACCCAAAGTCAGTCCACAGAAGCTCAGCAGGATAACCTCACAACACTAGAATCTATAATGCCTTGGTAAGGGGTTGCTTTTTTATAGCAACTGCAATATTCTGTTTTTTGTTGGAATCATACTAGTTTTGCTGCCCTTTGGAGGCAGGTATATCTAGTGCAGGAACCTACTTTTGATTATTAATATCAGGCCCTGAAAAACGTGAACACTTGGTACATTGTTAAAATTTCTGTGCATTAGAAGAAATAAAATCTCATAGGAAAAGATAGTTTTCTTGTTAAATTCACATAGTTTTGTACTTCCATTTTTCATCATAAACAAGTATCATTCTTATGCTTTGGCTATTAAAGAAACAAACAAAACAAAACCCAAACCAAAAAAACTTACTAAACTAGCTCAGTCAGAAGTTGGGTTTATTTCAGTGAGGTATCTATGTTGTCCCTCACCCTGAATCTTTCTTAAATCAGTATCTGTTCTGAACATTTGACATTCAGTAGCAAACAAGTATTGAAAACGAATTTCCAAAAGTCAGTATAAGCATCTTATCACGAAGAACCTGAAGGGTTCCCAGAGAGGTTTCCTTCTAGAACGGTCTTGGGAGATTGAACAGAGAGCAGGTTGGTTTTTCAGCAAAGCAGTAAGAGACCTGATGGAAACAATTTGCTCCGGAACAGCTCTGTTAAGTTGGTTCACCGAAACATCGATGACAAAGCTTCAAGTTTTTGTCTAGAAATGTGTTAAAACCTCTTCAACAACACATCGCTCTCAAACCTCAACGAACCCAGTGAAATGCTAATCCTTCTCAAAATAACAACACCGCGCTGCTACCACACGCAGCCCCGCTCAACAACAAGGTCGCAAACAACAGCCCCACCTTATCGCCTGACAAAAAAGCTACTGTCCCCTTCACCCTTTGTCTACAGACACCAGCTTCCTAAAGCACAGACAACACAAGGGCTGACCCGGGGAAGGCGGGAGGGACGGCACGAAGGCCCAAAAAGCCCCGCCGAGGCCGGGCCGGGCTTCGGCGGTACCAGGTGTGAGAGGGCAGTGAGAGCGAGGGCGGGTGCGGCCTTTCCCCGCCCCTTCCCGCTTGGGGATACTTAAAGAGAAGAGCAGTAACCGAGAGGAGCTGCTTTTCCTCACCTTAAAAAAAAAGAAAAAAGTAGAAAAGAGAAGATTCTTCAGTGTTTGTTTTCTCAGAACAGTTCGTATTGTTTTTGCTTTAAAAGCCTAATTTACTTTTAAGTGTGTGGGCGCTGCCTCAGCTTCGGTGAATGATGGTGAGTGGAGGAGGAGGGACGGGGAGCCGTGGTCGGTGGAGTAGGGCGCTGGTGGTGCTCTTGGAGGCTGAGCCGTGGGGCAGTGTAGTGGTTTCTGCGGGTTCCCCTTCAAGGAATGAAGGCGAGAGTAGGGTATTAGCTTCCTTAGCTTGTCTTCAGTGTGAGTAATGGGGATCCCCACAGCCGCAGTAGGTAAGGCAATGAGGGATGCGCCGCTGCCTGGGCTGAACCCCCAAGGGCTAATATAATGATTAGTACCTTGAACACTTCAAAGTCCTTAAAAGAGGCGAGGGATTACAGTCGGGGGCGGGGGCTAATGCTGCAAGTAAGAAGCTTGGGGCTTGTGTGTGGGGAGAGCGTCGTGGCTCGCAGCCGTCCGCGCCATGTTCTGCTGAGGGCTTCGCACCACCAGCGGCCATTTTGTGGCGGCCTTACCGCATGGAGCCGTACCTCCCCTGCTCGGGCTGGGCGCCACTCGGCTTAGACCAGAGCCCTTGCCCCGGGTGCCGGGGGCTTTTAAAACAGCTTCCATCCCCCTCAGAGGGGCGCCTTCCCCTCGCCCCCGCATCTCTTAAGGAGATGGGGAAACTTTTTTCCTGTTGGCCTCGTCTGGTGCCGAGGCCATTGGGCGAGGTGCGAAGCCCGCAGGAGGTGAGGCCATTAAATGGCGGTGGAGCGGCGGCTCCGAAACGCGCCAGCCTGGGGTTCCTCACTGGGTTTTTTCTCTTTTTTTTTTTTTAAACCTGCTAGTAAAAAATGGGCGCTGTGAGGCTCTGTGTGTGAGTGGCTGCCAGAACTCGCACGTTGCTCCTTCGCCGTGGAGGTTGCTGTTTCTTCTTCAGGAATTAGTTTGTTGGGGGTTTTTTTGTTGTTGTTTATTTGAAAAACGGATTTCGCGACCGTAACGGAGGCCCTTCCAGCAACGACTGCATTGGAGTTAAGCTTTAGCGGTCGCTCTTGTACCGTAGTGCTTGAGCGGTGGCTCCCCCTGCTGCCGTGTGGGGGGACCGCGGCGGGCGCCATGTTGTCTCTGCCGGCAGTGCGCTGCCATGGCAACCGCACTCCCGCCGCAGGGCCCGGGCCGACAGCGGCGGTGTTAAATGGTTAAATTGGAAATGTTTACTGCGTATTTTAAACCAAAGAGTGTGTGAAGGCTGAGAAATCAGAGGCTTGTGCTTGCTTTGGCTACTACTGTGGCCATAAGGAAAGCGAAGGTGTCCCTCTCGTAGATTAGCATAAGACTGAGCGATGTTTGTAAGACATTTGAGAGTCCAGGCAATTTCACCAACTAGCCCTAACAGTGGTCTTCTTGCCACCATTGTGTAACTAGTCTCTTGATTATTGTAATCAAAAGGTTAACCCGGTCTCCTGGCATCAAACTTAATGCTTGCTGGAATAAAGCAGTGGTTAAATTTACTTCGTGATGAATGAAAGGGATGGGAAAACCCCCACTTCTGTGAACTTGCAAACTGAAAATCTGAGTAAGCCCGAAGTTTCCTAACATCTAGAAATTTGATTTTAAAGATAGTTAATAAGGTACCCTGAGTATCTTCGCCTGTTTTTGAAGGGTTGGGTCGTATCAGCTGATGCCATAATTTCAGGATAGCCAATTCATCAACTTCAGGATTCCCCAGATTTTGAAAATATCTGTGGTTCAGGCTTTGGACACTGATTTAGCAGCGGTCTGGGTTTTTTGCCCATACTGTACGTAGAAGCACAATCTTTTAGGTAGTGAAATAACAGTTACATATTGTGCTGATAATGTAATTCAGTTTTAGATAGCGCAGTGCTTTCTTTGACTTGGCAGAAGTTGTGCATTTTGGTACTGAAGACTTGAAAAGTAACTTAGAAAGAAGGAGGTTTTTGCAGCTGCATTTTTCAGCAACAGCCACTTCTCAGCTTCTAAGAGGAATCCTAACAGACTTTAAAGCTTAATTTTAATGTTGACTAATTTGTCAGAATGCCTAAGTAATATATGTACTCTTAAGATACTTAACGTGTAAAAGCATTAAGTGAATGTATTTTTATTAAAAGTAGTGTTCACATCATTAGCATGGGAAACAAATGCTGCACTTCACGTTAGTCAAGGCTGTGGATGTCTTGCCTACCGCAGTATCTTGTGTGCCCACCCACTTTTTGCTGGCTCTGGCACTTGTTGGGTGTCTCTGCTGGGAGTGGTTTCCTGTTTTAAATTGCCAGAGAATTTCAGAGCAAAGTGAATGCATCTCTTCTAGTCTGCTTCTCTGAAACAGATCCAGAAAGAAAGAAGTAGAAGCCAACAGTTAGGTCGGCTTAAGGTTGCTGTGGAGTTGTATTCAACTCAGACTTTAGTTCAAATACCCTTTGGCTGGGACTACAGTCAAACAAGTAGTCATCTCTTTGCATCTTGCTTCATGTTGCCCTTTGTGTTCTTATGCTAGCACAGGTGTTTAGATAACTGCAGAATGAGCTGAGATCAAAAGTGGATCTATCTGAGAAAGTATTACAGAATTTTTCTCTGGTGAAATGTAGGCTTGTTTTCCTTCTCCCAGTGATGCTGTTGTCCAACAGGAGGGAAGGAGAGAATAACGTGTTTTTTTTTTCTGTTGAAGGCAGAAATGTTTTATTAAACAGTCTTACTGTTGTGGAACAGTGGAAGTTGTGGTCTCCAATTTCACTAGAGGGTAGAGGGGCTTCTTAAAGGTATAGGGGGGTTACTTTTGCAGTAGGAAGCAGAGTTGATGAGTAAATTGTGTGTAGGCAGCAGTATCTGGTGTGATGAAACTTTGTGAAGTGTTTTGAACTGAATTAATGATTTGGTGCATCTTGGAAGAAGAGGTTAAGCTGTCTGCATTTCCTCTTCTGCATCCGCTGATCCTGAGATGGATCTGGTGCTTCTGTGACAGCACAGTAAGGGGGTTCAGTTCTGTACAGTAGCAGAACACTGATTGGGTGAAAAACTAGTCACTTCATAGTGATCTTACCTAGCTTCCTAGAAAAATTATTTAACTCTTCCAATGAATAGTCTATTTCCAGCAAGTACTTGCACGCTGTATCTATAGGAATATGCAAGCATTCTGGTGTCTTGGTGTACTATAATAATTTGACCAAAATACATATTTCTGTTGAAATTTTTCAGTCTGCAAATGTGGAGGCCCAGTGTGCAGGTGTCTCGGAGGAGAACACGCGTTTGTCAACAACCAGTCAGGGATATGTTTTACCAGAAGGAAAAGTCATGCCAAACACAGTCTTCGTGGGCGGAATCGATATAAGGGTATTATATATTTTTAATTGTTTTAAGATGGGTATTGGGCACTTCAGGGGGAACAAAGTGGGGATTTAAATCCTGGATTAGTTTTGGGTGGCTGTTTTTTTTTTTTAGTGTGTGTCTTTAATAATCTTAAGGTATTGTGGTGTCATGAAAGAATTTTGGAACAGGTGAGTAACTTCTTACTTGTAGTAGAACATGGGTTTAGAAAGGGTACTGGCTGCCTTATATCAGTTCTAAACAGCTGAATGTGTGTAAAGAAGCTTAAAACTTCTTAAAACTTGGTTTTTTTTTTAGATGAATGAAGCAGATATTCGGAGTTTCTTTGAAAGATATGGTACTGTGAAAGAGGTGAAAATAATCACTGACAGAACTGGTGTTTCAAAAGGGTGAGTAGAATGTGAACAGTTCTTTCAAGTTTATGTGGACATAGTTTGTCGTAGACTATATGAGCAGCTACTTAGCAATTCACTTGGTGTGCTTAAGCCTTGACTCGAGCTTCAGTTCTGTTGTGGATTAACACTGAAGTGTGTGAGTCTGGCTTGCCCTTAAATTTGTGTAATCTTGGAGACTATAGTCAGAAAAATCAGTCCATTCTATGCTCAGGAAAGAGAGGGTTATTGTCACTTAACTAGTGGAAACAAAGCTTGAAGCTTGTGTGATGCTTATGCAGCCAGTTCTTCTGTAGGACTTGTCTGATGGCTGGAGTAGTTAATGGCTCTCTGGAGAGAGTTCAGGATGGCTAAGAGAAGGGGCGATGGCTTATTTGGGGCAGTGGGACTGCACTCTTCTGACACTTGGGGATAACAACCAAGCTTATTTGGGTGAAGAGTGGAATTAAGTGAACAAAGTTGAAACAAGGAAAATAGCATTGGATATAGAAAAATTTTCCATTTGTCTGTGGTGAAACACATAAAGAAAGATGTATAAGTCTGAAGTTTGAGTTCTGGGGAAGCTTCCAATTTTGAGGCTATCCTTCCTTTGAGAAAGAGGCTTCACCTTCTGGAGTCTTCATCCAGACCATTTTTTCAGAAGATTCTGTGAGATCCTAGAAACTCATGTTTTTTTCTTAGCATATATGGTAATGCATGAACTGGAGATCTGTTTTATATCCTCGTATCTCTTGCTAGTTTTTGTGGTCAATTCTGATGTGCTGTTAGCCAGTGTGCATTCTAAGTATTGATAATGAATTGGCATACTCCATTGATTGGTACAACTGTTCTATAATGTTCTGGAATTTTACTCATTTTATAGATTGGATAAGCTGGGAGGGCAGTGGAATAAAATAAAAAAAACCCTTCAAGAATCACTTCCCACACTGATGTCGCTGTTCCTGTAATACCTGCTTTCATCCATACCTTTGTAGTAAATACAAAATTTGATGGCTCAGATATCAAAGGGTGGGAATTTTTTTGTTGTGTTTTTTTAATTTTCTGAGTTACTAATATCAACACTAGTGCTTGTTTTGTGTATCTGCAGTAGGGAAATAATCCTTATGTTGATTTTGTATTCTAGAATCTGGCACTCAATTCCTTTCATCTGGCCCATTAGTATCTGCTGCTAGCTAGCAGTGAACACGTTTTCATGCTGAATTATAAACTAATGTCCTATTTGATACTTTTGGCATGCTGTATAATGTATGTGGCGTACATGCTGTTAACTGCTCATGGGCAAAATACTTTAGTTAACAAATCAAAATTTAGTTACTGAATAACCTGTTTTTTCTTTTCAGGTATGGATTTGTATCTTTCCTGGATAATGTGGATGTTCAGAAAATAGTAGATGTAAGCACTTTGTTTGAATTATCTGAAGAAGCTGATATATGGAGGTTGGAGACATGTTTAGGGAGAATCAATTCATGTACCCTGTGGAGTAAATTAGGGCAAGGAAAGTAGGAATTCCTGAGAAGTAAACCTACTAGAATATTTACTGGTGATAGAATGTTTGCATATTTACTTAAGTGAGAAACAAAATTAGTCCTAGCCATGGTGTTCTTGAATGTCTCATGACACTGTATTTCTGGTGGCTCTTACTCATTTCTCTGCTTGAAAGTGTCACGGGTGTTCTGGCTGCCTGCTTGCTGTGTTGGGTGGTTGTCGTAGAACCCTTGTGCTTATGGCAGATGCGTAGATCTCAGCATTATTGCCATGAATAACAGTAGCATGGAAAACAGTTAGGTTTTGTTTGTGGTGTTGGTTGGTTGTTTTTTTTCACTGAAGTCTCAGTGGTTGAAGTTCTGTTTCTCTCGTGGTATTTCTACATTTGGATTTTAAATGTAGTGCAGTTGTTTATTTTTTTTAAGCTTACTTGACTGTTGGATGCAACTGTTCATATTTCATATGGTTTTCCTGTAGTTCACACAGGAGATAAAGGGTTAGAATTGTGATACCTCTTCCTCTGCTCTTAGAGTTCAGAATCAGTGCAATAACTGTGAAAATAACATGCATCCCTCTCTGTAGTCTCTCAGAAAACTCCCCAGGTTTCTGGAGGATGAACAGTCTCTCAGCTTCTTTTGAAGCTTTTGGATAGGGAAGTAAATCTGAAAGGCAAATCCAGAAAAATGTGCCCAGCACGAATGTAGTATTCCTCTGATGTGTTCAGATGTGTTTACTAGCTGTCTATCTTCTTAAGAGAAATATTCCAACAATGTAGAGAGCATTGAAACCCCAACCAGGGGTTCCTGATTATCATTAGATTTCAAAAGCGTGATGTTCTTTAATTCTCACGGTATACTTACAAAAATACTGCTGTGTTAAGCAACAGACTTTAAGAATGCTTGTTGTGCTTTCTTTTTCCTTTTTTTAACAATGGGCCACATTTATTGTACTAGATCAATGTGGAGTGCTTGTTCTGAGGCAAAGTAAAGTAACAGTAAAGTTGCTGTTGTCTGCTCAAAGCCATTCCTTTAGCAGAAATGGGAGAAAAAGCCTAGTGGAATGTCTGTTAAGATTGTAAACTGCATATTTTATTCTGAAGCTGGGAAGTCCTTAGTGTTGCGCAAGATAAAGACTCTGAATGGGTTATGTATTTGCATTCTAATACTGATTGTCATACTTTGTACTAAATTTTTTAGATGGAGTAAAACAGTCTTTGACCTTTGTTGAAAGCATTTGTAAATCTGTATAGCCCTCTGAACTCTTAACAGAGTACTCTAGGTAGTGTCACATGCACTATACACATTCATAGGCATGTAAACATGTTTCTTGACACCATCTTGGCAGAGAATGTGAGGTGGGACCCAAAAGTGAATCTCTCTTGGGAGTTCGTGTGGAGAAACTCTGTAGTACCTGAATAAGCAATACATGGATTTAAGCAGACTAATGAAGCAACTTCCTATACTCCAGCCTTCAACTGTAATCTTGTAGAGAACAAAATTTTACAAGTGCTTTTCTACAGTCAGTCCAACTAGACCTTAAAGTGTAAGGATGTTGTTGTGCCATTTTGGCCTGCGTCTATCTGTGAACATACTAGTTTTCAATCTAAACAGTTCTGCTGAAGAACACAGAATTCTTCAGGGAGGGAGGATGGTGAAAATTCTTGTGTGCTTTTGTTATGGCTCTGGATATGGTGCTGACAAAACAGTAGTTGATCACTGAAAGTCTGAAATTGTGCCTTGTGTGGGAACCAGCATTTGGGCAGAACTTTAAGGAGTTATGTGTCTCAGGCATTTGTGGACTATTGAGTACTTCCAGCCCTCTTTCCTGAGTCTTTCAGATGCTTACATTGCTGGGCTTGGGTATTTGAGGAAGATGTGAACTGTTTCATTTTTCATCAGTCTGTGTGCTGCATGGTTGTTTTGCCCAAGAAAGTTGTAAAATGGGATGTTTGTTGGCTGTCCTGGAGGAACGTGTGAAAATCTCTCTAGAGAGTAAAATAGTGTGCAGGTAAAGGGTAGTGCTTAGTCAGCCTTCCATTTCCTTTACTATTAGGAGAACAGCTTCTAACGTGTTATGTGAAGCCTGTCAGGAAGTTTGTGGGAAGGAAGGTAAGTGGTGATGTAAATAGGGTTTCAAGGAAACTTAGATTATGGTCACTCGACAGTAATACCCTTACTGAGGCAAGAATACTTTGAATCTTTTTTCATAAAACCAGAAGGCTGACAGTCACTAATGCGTAGTTGCCAACTACTAATAGTAGTGCATGTTGCTGTTAAGGCAAGTGATGTACAGTAGGTTTGGAGAATCAGTGGGTAGGACGTGGTGAGATTGTTGCAGCAAATTGAACGTGTAAGGTGTTGAGGTAGGAGAGGAGGATGGAGGCTGTTGAGCCTGTGTGCTCAGTAGATGCTACTATGGAGTAGAAGCAGAGTACATAGATAAAATCAACCCACCCACCTACCCAGTTCAGATTCCCCAGCTTACAGAATAACCTGTCTTTCAGTCGCAAATCAACTTCCATGGCAAAAAGCTGAAACTGGGACCAGCGATTAGAAAGCAACAAAACTTGTGTAAGTATATAAACAAGTCTATTCATTTATGAGTATATTATCCATTTATTTTTTCTTCATTATATACTAACATTCTTGCAAATCCTTTTTATCTGATGTAATAAGTATATTACAATTAAAGTTCAGTTCTGAATTTTATGAACTCAATACGTGTGGTGTTTTACAGTTTTGATAATCCAGCCAGATTAGTAGCACAATGCAATACAGTTAATGCTGAGTGAAATTTAAGAGTAAAAGCACTTAAGTGTTTTTGCAGTTTGAATTCTGATTGTTAATTAAATGTGTGTGAAAATGTCTTCACTAAAAATACTTCATCTCTTCTTTGCTTTAAAACAAGGTTCTTACGTGCATCCCAGACCATTAGTCTTCAATCCTCCTGCCCCCCAGTTCCATAGTGTATGGAGTAATCAAAATACAGAGGCCTACGTGCAGCCTCCAGCTGTAATGAGCCCAGTAACACAGTATGTTCAGGTAAGACTGTTAATGCCACTGATTTTTTTCAATCATAATTAGATACTTTTGAAGGTGTAAACATGTAAAACTTCAGGAATATGTATTGAGATTCTGATCTTAATTTTACCCACTTGTTGACATTACTTTCCCCAATAACAAGTGCCCAATTGCAAATACTTTAAAAAGAATGCTGGCAGCTTTGAAAAAAATGATTTAGTGATGTGATCACATAAAACAAGAAGCAGGGAGATAATTTGTATTTTAAGAATGAAGAAACTGTTAAAGGCAGAACTAATATTCAACGATATGACAGTTCTTAAATGATCTTGTTACTTGTCACAGATGCACTTCACAAATCAAGTGCATCCAGATACGTAATACACTGCTTCCCTGCCTAAGAATAAACCACAAACTTGAAAGTGTATTTGTTTTGAAGTGTAGAACCAGCAGTTGGATGTGGTACTTTTTTTACCTTTTTTTTTGTCTTTCTGGCCAAATAAATTCTTGTTTCTCAACTGCTGTTGTGTCTTTGTAAGAGCTGTTAATGTCATCTACTGTTAACAGTTGTGACCAATACTTTATTCCTGCAGGATGTCACTTTACTGGTACTTCTGGATAAGCATTCTTCCCGATGTATAGACAGGGTGCTTCTGGCCTTGTTATGAGTCCTGTACTGTGAACAGAAGGGCTTCCAGGTTATAGTCTCTTAGTAACTGTATATGATATGGCAGTACAACAGGGCAGCATTAGTTGCAGATGAACACACTGCAGTGACTCACAGAAATATCTTCTCTAAGGCAGAGAGCTTGATAGTAGTATTCCTGCTGATCCTCTCTTGGAAGAGGGAAATGGCATATGAGGAACTAGTTCTCCTAAATGCTGGAATGTGCCTTATCCATTCTGTGAAGAAGCTGAGAAGGTTTGAGGTTAACACTGCCAAAATACTTGCAGTGAAGAAATGCTTGGGAATTTTTTAATTGTAATACTTGGCTTGGCTTTTGCCTCAAACTGATCTTCAGGTCGTAGTCCATTATTTCATGGTAGTTAGTGGTTTTTTTGGGTCTGCTTTAGAAAGTTGATGAGTTTTACTTCTGAAATGACTTAAATCCCACATCTGCTTGTAGTTGATCTTTTAGAATCCCCCTCCTGAGATTTTGAGTGCCTGAAGTGCTGGATCCCCATGGGAAGTCTATGGGTTGTTTTTAAATAATGGAAGCTAGTCTGAAACAGGAATTGAAGTAACAGTGTGACTACATATATCTCAAAAGGTGTTCCTTGCTCTATATATACCTTTACAAATACCTTTTATCTTGCTTCAGAGTTACATTTTAAAAAAATCTTTATTTTACAGACATATCCTTACAGTACACCGGCTTTATGGATACAGCAGCAAGTTCCTGTAGGATATCAGCCAGCCTACAACTATCAGGTAGGTCATTCTTAAGTAGCAGCAGAAGGCATGTTGGATACCTGGTAAAACTTCAGTGGAATGAACAGCGTTAACTAGAGACTGATCTGTGTTTCTTTTTCTGTGAATTCTCTTCCTCTTCAGCTCCTGCTTCAGAGAAATCAAAACCAAAATAGCGATATTGTTGTTCTAATGCAATGAAAAATGTTGAATAACTTGGCATATTGTTTTTTTAGTTTGATTTTTTTAATATGTAATGATTTAAGAAACTTCCAAATCAGCAGAAAAACTACATGGATCAGTAGCACTCTTTCTCATGGGAAGAAGCTTTGCATTTGCATGTGCTATAGTCTGGGCAGTTGATGTTAAATATATAAAACAGAATCGCTGTGTCTTACCAGGGTATGGGGTGTGTATAGAGAGGGGATGTGCTCTTGAGCTCTAAAAGTGTCTGGAGAGGCACTAAACTGATGGTGATTTTGAACTTGGAAATAAAATGTGTGGGTAAGTCCTGTTATTGAAACTAAACTAGAAATAGTACCTGGAGCTTTGAAAAGTTTTCAGTGTGGCTGCTGTGATTCCCCTTACTTTCCTTATCTTCAGAAATCTTAAAAAAATTAAATCAAAAATAATTCAGCATGAGAAGAGGAAGGAGGTAGTTGACTTTGTGGATGGCCTTGTGCTAAACACTGTGTGAGGTACACATGAAAAAGCTATCTGGCTGGAGAGGAGACTATAAACTACTGTTCACTGAAAAATCCAGACATGAAATGTTGTAAATGGTGGCTCTTAAAAGAGCGGTTACTTGCCTATGTTGGAAACAAATGAATAAAAGCTGGTTCTTGTCCAATTTTTGTTTAAGGTTCAACCACAGTGGCTTGCTGGGGAGCAAAGAAATTATGTTATGCCTCCGGTAAGTCTACAAAGTTAAAACTTCTGGAACTTTGTCTTCTCAATTAGCACACTGTTTTGACAGCTTGATACATTAAAAAAAAAAATCAAACTCGTTTTGGATCTGTATATAATCTGGTCTGTACAAATCTGCAGCTACTGACAGTATTGTTTAGGATTTCCTACTGACACGGTGCTTTATTAGGAGCTGCCTGACAAAACAGAACTGCCTGTTTTATGGTATTAGTCCACGTGTTCTGGTCACAGAATTCTGGAATTCTAATGTGAACAAAATTGATTTTTTTTCATGAGAAGTTGAAAGGAATAGTGGTGACCTGATGCACAATCCTGAGTCATAAGGTCTGTATAATGTAACTATTTATTCTAAACTTTATATTTAAAAAAGCCTTGAAGTACTCTGCTTTGCAAATACTGGGATGTTTTTTGGCTCCTTTCAGCAGCTTTTTTTAAAATGGTTTGCTAGTCTGATACAGATTGTGGATGGTGCTGATGGCTTCTAGAGGAATCACTTGTTTTCTGTGACTTTACACAGGTGATGTCTGAAAGTCTGTGTTATTTTTTAGCAATGTTGGAACTNGATGTAACTGTTTATTCTAAACTTTCTTTTTATATTTAAAAAAGCCTCGAAGTACTCTACTTTGCAAATACTGGGATGTTTTTTGGCTCCTTTCAGCAGCTTTTTTTAAAATGGTTTGCTAGTCTGATACAGATTGTGGATGGTGCTGATGGCTTCTAGAGGAATCACTTGTTTTCTGTGACTTTACACAGGTGATGTCTGAAAGTCTGTGTTATTTTTAGCAATGTTGGAACTTAAAACTTGCATCTTAGAATTTTTATATTCTTTGGCTGTAATCTTTTATTGAATACAGTTTCTATTAAGTGTTTCTAAGCAGTAATAGTTAATTTTCTTCTGAAAAGTGTTCTTTCAAGCTAATTTCCTGCAGATATCTGTAGAATGTGTGGAAGGTAAATTGGAAGAAAAAATGAAGAGAATGGAGTCTTGTGCATATATGTTGCTGCCTGCAGGCATCTGACAACTCTGTCACTGGTCTATATTAGAAGAATAGATTATTCCTGCTCATTTCCAGTAGTGTACTAAACTTCACTTTGAGCTTCTCAGTAGAGAAGCAGTGTCTTTTTCACAGTAGGTCTGTATTTCTGTTAGTGGGAATTACCTTTGCTTTACTGGGGGAAGAAACAGACTCAAAAGAGTGCAGAAGTCACTAGAATACTGATTACTACCTTAATTGGCTTGAAATAATTTTTGTTGTATCATGTCTGTGGTTGTTACTCAGCTGCAGTATATCCCTTCACAATTAAACAGTAGCAAGACAAAGTTTTTAGAGAATGTGTGTGTGGTGGTTTTCATTAAACATTTTAACCTTGATTGCTTATTGCAGACTGCAGATGAGCAGACAACTTTCCTAGAACTATCTCAGTTAAGCTACTTTATTATTCTTCACAAACTCAAAGAGGAAGGCACATAATCGTAGAATCACAGAATGGTTAGAGTTGGAAGGGACCTTGAAGATCACCAAGTTCCAACCCCCCTGCCATGGGCAGGGACGCCTCCCACCAGAGCAGGTTGCTCAAAGCCCCATCCAGCCTGGCCTTGAACACTTCCAGGGATGGGGCAGACACAGCTTCTCTGGGCAACCTATTCCAGTGCCTCACCGCCCTCACAGTAAAACTGAGTTTCTTCCTAATATCTAACCTAACTCCTCCCCTCTTGCAATTTAAAGCCATTACCCCTATCTGTTATCATAGGGAGACAGGAAACTTCATCCTTAAGTGTACTGCCTTATACCTGCCAACTTGTTTGTTAGATGATCGCAATTTCTGTGCGTAAATGAAATGCCCCAATTGTGATGAGACCAGTTATGGTATAACTTTTGATAGTTAGGGATGGTGCTCACAAAGGAGTATTGTACTAACACTGTAGGCTTCCTGTCTCACAATATTGTCAGTTGGAAATGACAGTTTTGGTGTTCAAGGGTGTTGGGTGGCACAGCTTGCGGTTGCTGTGTATGATCACAAAGAACATCATAAGAGTGAGGTTGCAGGAAACAGAAAACTATAGCCAAGTCTGAGTAAATCCGATTACTTTGAGGGGGGGGAAAAAATGGCCTCTGAAAACTGAGCATGCTTAACTCTGCCGTTGAATCCTGGTAAAATTGACTGTAAAAGTGGCTGATGATCTTGGAAGGATCTTTCATAAAGAGTAACTGCTTTGTCAGGCTCTCTGCTATTGTAATTAAATTGTGAACTGGGTTGCCAGTTTTAACGCTGCACTGTTAGGAGTTAGAAATGGGGAGAGTTTTTATGAGAACTGTAAAATGGCTTGTACTTTTCTAGATCTTTTTATGTCTTAAAATAGTATCTTAGCATGAAGGAAGCTTCAAACAAGAAAGAAGCTGTATAGAGAAAAGTATCTTCTTGGAAGAGGGTGATGATAGATGTTTTGCTTCCCCTTCCTTAATTTGATTTTTAGTGTTTAATCTTTTGAAGTTTCTTGCTGCATGTCTCAAATCCTCAGTGAATGCCTTTAGTTCTCAATGCGCTTCACAGCAAAAACCATACTTAGAGGAAGTAGGTTGAGGAGCTGTTCTCAAAGAGTGATTATAATGGGAAGAAAAGACATTTTTTAGAGTAGAACCTTTTAGATCTGTCTTAATACAAGAGATCAGGATAGGGTATTTTCCCCACTTGTGAAACTTTTCAAAAGCATGAAGGTAAAGTTGGCATAATTTATGGATAGGTGGGGACCAATGACAATGGAACTGTGCATGTTTTCAAAGTTAAAAAGTTGAAATACTTGAACATTTTAAAATGTTATGCAGGTTTATACTTCAGTAAGCTATCACTGTGCTGAGGATCCGGAACTTACACAGACAGAATGTGTTGTCCCAGAGCCCATGCAGTTGTGTACGAGCAGTCCACAAAAAGTAAGTGCTTTCTCAAAACTTAATGTTTTTTGTCATAAATACTATTCCCAGAAACTTGCATTTAAGGATTATGTGGCTTGAAGAGGGCCTCTGAGCAGCATTGTAGAAATAAAGGTTCTAGCAACTGGCTAAAGCGGCAGCTTGATCCACTGCATCTGATTTCTGTGTGCAGCTTCATCAGCCTCGTGTTTCCTAGAAACTACTTGCACTTATGTGAAGTACTGAGGGCTGTATGGAATGTGTGTTGCACTTCACTAAGTGCAACAATGTTTTTAAGTGACAAGGTTTTACTTAATCTACTGAGAATTATAAGGGGAATTACAGGTACTAAGAAAGGTTAGGTAACACTGCCTGCTGTCTTAGATTTATTGTACTCTTCAAGCGCCTGAATCAGTAACATTTTACTCCTTTCACTTTCTTTTTTGTGTGGAAAGTGACCCCAGTTTGGCCAACAATTGTGTCTGAATTCAGTTTTCTAAGGGAGACTTCATTTTTCAGCTGTCAGTCTGTTCTACAACTGAACTGGTGTGTCACTGATCAGAACTGTTATGTTGTAACATACAGGGGTGATTAATAAAGATTCAGGAAACATAAGGTAGTTGAGAAGAATCCTGAATGCAAAGTAAACCCTGTGACACACTCACTGCTAGTAGTGGGCAACTAAGAAGATCAGTATTGTTGTAGATGTACCTATAACTGTATTTCAGAAGTCTGTGGACAGGAGCATACAAACAGTAGTGTCTTGTCTGTTTAATCCTGAGAACCATCTGAGGAACACCTTTGTATCACAAGAAGACTACTTTAAGGTATGTAGTGAAAGCAAAATTAAATGCCTAGAACACAGCTGACCTTCAATTTGTTCACCTAGAGAATACCATAAAGATGAAGGGACTTGTCTGGAACGCTGTTTGAATTTTTTTCATTGCACGTAATCTGAGGTGGATGGGTTTGGCTTTTAGTTGCTTAGTGCTGGAAGACAGTGCTGAAACTAGATTCAGTGGATTTAATCAAAACTGCGTTAAAAAAAATGCTGACCAGTCAGCTCATGGACATTTCTTTAGAATGGTGAAACTGGCTAATTACTTCTCAGTGGCAAACTGCTCAAAGTGCAGTGGGTAACTGCCTAGTTTGGCTGGAGGATACTGGCTTTGAGCCTTGGTAGTCTTTACACCAGTTAAGCACCAGTGTGGATTGTGTAAAATATCTATGCCTTAACCAATAAACTGGTAATTGTATTTTTGCTGTATGTGTTCAGCTACCATAGGATTGCAGTTTCTGATTACATTCCTAGTGCTATTTAATTTTTTTATTCATGTTGTTTAACTTTACTTCCTTTTTTCAAAGGATGGATGTTTGATCTAGGCATGTTTACAGAGGCTTTATTTGTCAGTTCTGGAGGGTGTTGAGTAGGGCATAGAATGTCTTGATACTCTTCTTGAAATTTCAGTTGCTTTATTCTGATGATTCTGTAAAAAAAAAAAAATTTTTTTCCTATCCCATTCCGAAAGAGGAAGGCACATCACTTAAGAAAAGGAAGAACAGTACTCAAAAGTGTTTGATCAACAAAGACTTGAAAGTATCTGAATTCATTAACTTGATGTTACTACAGTTCAGTTCAGCAATGTATGCAGTATAACCTTTTTCAGAAAGTTTCTTCAAGTTGAAGTTTGTGTTCCAGTTCTACCTGTTCCAATACAGTTGTTGTTGCTTAAGAAGTTTAAAGTTGTAGGAGTTGATGAACTTCCAGGTTTTACTAATTGTTTGCATGCTTCCCCTGATAACTGAAATGTTAAATTAAGAGTTTGTGAGAAAAACACTCTTGGTTTTTTGGTGCATGTGGATTTTCTTCTAAGCTTTAAGGTACAGTTTGCATGTTATACTTAATTTTTCCTTAAACCACAATTTAAGTGACTAATACTGACCAGTTACCTCTTGCAGTTTAAAAATGGAAGCAGTTGTTTGCCTGAGAGGTTGTATTTTAAAATGGAGCTCTTAATCAGTGGAACAGAAGATGTGAAGTTGTAACTCAGCTGAAGCCCTTGAAGTCCTGGTTGTCCTTAAGCTACATAATCAAATGTGTTTATGTTCATTAATGACACTTACGTACCTGTAGTCTTGAGCATCATTATTAGTTTTGGGAAAGTAATTAAGAGGATCCTAAAATTTCTATGTGTAACTTAAGATGCAAGAATTATAATTAATTGGGTAGGCTACTCAGAGTATGCTTTTTTTACTTGAAAAATTTTAGCAATACCTGTATGTTGAAATTGTGGGGAAAATACTGCATTTAAAATGTCTTTGTTACGTGATGTGAACTGTTAATTGAAAAATATCTGTAAGCTTATTTTAATAATTTATGTAGATTTTAGTTGTGTGTTTTGAATCAATTAAAATAAATTTTTATTTTGACTTGGCTTCCCAAGCTTCTAGTGATATGCTAATATAATATTACTGAATTTTATGCTACCTTGAGAAAGACATACAGCATGATAAAGATTTGTTGAAGCTATTGAAGAATTCCACTTAATAAAAATTCATAGTAATAAACTCACTTTGCAGCAGTTACTGGCTGTGGCTTTGAAAGACTGGAACTGAAAACTGCTTTTGGTCTTGTATCTGTTGGGTCTTAGCCTGCTCTTCTCCCAACACCTCAATCTCCCCAAACTAAAAAGGAAATTATGCATCTTTTGTTGTGTACATTAGTTTTAACAGGATTGCATGTCCTGCTTCTGTTTGGAAGAAGTAACAGCCTAGAAAGGACTTACCTGGGAGTGAAATGTATAATAATGAGAGAACTGAATTGCTACTGATCTGTGCATGTAAGGGAATCTGGCTGCAACATGAAAAAACATCCAAGGACTGTTTATCTAGGAGTGTTCTGGATAGTGGTTTATTAAGGAGGTCGGTAGGGGGAGAGGGAAAAAGAAATTACAGATTTTGGAGCCAGTTTATGCAGAGTTGCACTGATGGTTCTTAATCTGAAAACCATAAGCTGATGACTTCTCTGCTCAGACTGTTCCATGTCACTTAAGATTACTGTGTTAACTGTTCCAATAATACCAGTTTGCAGTGTTTTTCCCAGACTATTGTTTTTAAGGTAGTAGCTTGATTATACTTCACTTCTGTGTTACCAGCTTCTTCATAAGTGTTCCTTTTAATCTTACACAGTTGTGTTCTTTTTTCAAGAACTGTTGAGTTTATCTTGAGTTTTCTGAATATTGGGATCCTTTCCTTTGCAACTGTGGGTACCTGAGCAGCCTACTCAGACTGTTAAAGCTGTGATGCCAGTTTATTGATGAAAGGGATTGTTTCTTTGCAAATATAGACTTCATTTTGGTGTAATGTTCTGGTTGGCCTTGATTGCCCTGGAATGTATTTGAGGCTTTTTCTTGTAGCTATAAGAAAACAAAAAGTGCCAGTGTATAGTTTTCATTGAAGATTCTCAACCTAAAGAAGAGATAAAGCACAAGATACTGTCAGAGTGCATATTTTATCTTTATTTGACCAAGTGTTACCTGTAGGGCCATCTGGTGAGGGAGTAGATTGTTCAGTATGTTTGAAGTGGTGGTGCTGGATAAGAACTGTTGTTAGAAGGCTTATCACAGGGAAAATGCATAGCCCAGGCCTTAGGAGTGCCATTTATTTTCTCTTCCATTAGATCATGTTATGCTGGTTTTGTTAGCCATTTCTCACCCTTAGGAAGCTAATTTTTTTTTTTTATTCCTGTCTGGGAATTGTACATTTTGTGGCATATGCCAGTAGAAGTAGCAAGTTATAAGAATGTGCATTTTTAGTGTTCTTTCGAAGTACCCTGTAAGCATAACACCAAAACAGTAGGTTAATCTCTTCTGTGGTGCATTCAAAAAGTTGAAACATCTGTTTAATACGGCTGTAGCTGAAGGCATTTCCAAAATAGGTGCTCAGTTGGAGCTTCTTCCAAATTTGTACCTCTTGTATTAAATCAGGGGGGTTCTGATAATTGTGTAGACTGCAGTGAGGTCTTGTGGATCTGCCTGCGTTTCCACAGTGTGTGTGTTCTGTGAGAGACCCAAAAGTGTGCAAGTCTCCTTTAAATAATGAGAGGTTTTTGTCAAAAGATTTAATTATTTAGACAAGTTTGAAAAAAAAAATCCAAACAATACTTGCATTTATGTGGTGTTACAGAGCTATGACACTTGTTTTATGATGCTTGCCTGAAGTGTCCTGGTGAGCTGCTTGGAGCTGTGGCCTTTTCGTACTATTTTTACAAGTTTTTCCACTTGACAGAATCATTCTTGGAATGAGACAACCAGCCAGATGGTGTTGTTGGATCTCCATTAGAATGATTGTCTGGCACACTGATTCCCTGTCAAAATGGAAATATTTTTTTTCCTTGTAGGTATTTGTGTGATTAAACCAGAATTTAACATCTTGTCTTGCTTGAAGGTGATTTGATCTTTGAATGCTGCAAAGAAACAAGAAGATTTTCCCTTAATTGTATTTCACAGTTTCAAAAAGGAAGGGTTTTATTTTGTGTACCTTAATGGAGAAGATAGTTTGAAAAGACTCCTAACAAGTATATGGTCTATATTTGCAGAAATGACTTGGTGGACCAGTATTTTAAGGATAGATGTGTAACTTCAAAGCTTCAGTGTCTGCCACTTCTCATATAGTTGATGGGGGGGGGGGAACCAAAGGAACCCAGGGCTACAAACAGTAAGTATCAGGGCTTCTTCATGTGAAATACAAAAGCTTAAGGAGGTTTAGAATCTAGATGGATTCATACTTAATACTCTTCCATTTCTACTCTAAAGTTTGGGGTGAAATTTGTTTAATAGAGTGGATGTGGAAACATGCTTTCACTGTAACCGATTGAAGAAAGAAGTCGCCGGGTGTCGTGGTTTCCAGCAGGGCCGGTGTTGATTCTCCCCTGTCTGCCCGGCACAGCTATTCCAGCCCATGTGTGCCAGGCCCAGGGGCAGCAGGGAGCCAGCCGGGGAGGGGAGGGGCCACAGCCGGGAGTGGGCGTGGCGACGTCACNTCCTGGTGAGCTGCTTGGAGCTGTGGCCTTTTCGTACTATTTTTACAAGTTTTTCCACTTGACAGAATCATTCTTGGAATGAGACAACCAGCCAGATGGTGTTGTTGGATCTCCATTAGAATGATTGTCTGGCACACTGATTCCCTGTCAAAATGGAAATATTTTTTTTCCTTGTAGGTATTTGTGTGATTAAACCAGAATTTAACATCTTGTCTTGCTTGAAGGTGATTTGATCTTTGAATGCTGCAAAGAAACAAGAAGATTTTCCCTTAATTGTATTTCACAGTTTCAAAAAGGAAGGGTTTTATTTTGTGTACCTTAATGGAGAAGATAGTTTGAAAAGACTCCTATCAAGTATATGGTCTATATTTGCAGAAATGACTTGGTGGACCAGTATTTTAAGGATAGATGTGTAACTTCAAAGCTTCAGTGTCTGCCACTTCTCATATAGTTGATGGGGGGGGGGGAACCAAAGGAACCCAGGGCTACAAACAGTAAGTATCAGGGCTTCTTCATGTGAAATACAAAAGCTTAAGGAGGTTTAGAATCTAGATGGATTCATACTTAATACTCTTCCATTTCTACTCTAAAGTTTGGGGTGAAATTTGTTTAATAGAGTGGATGTGGAAACATGCTTTCACTGTAACCGATTGAAGAAAGAAGTCGCTGGGTGTCGTGGTTTCCAGCAGGGCCGNCCTCTATATTGCTCCAGTGACTATTCTGGCTTTAGCTGCTGTGAATAAATTTGAAGTTTTTTCCCAGTAATGTGAACCGTGTGCTCAAACGAACATAGAAGAGAGGGTTCATTCTTTGCTTAAAGTCTCCAAGCATAGTAATGAGGACAGGTTTTACGTTCTAATATGTTACTGTAAAATAATGATGTCAGGGCTGAAAATAAGTATCCATACAGTAATCACTTTAACACTAGCAGTATAATTAAAATTCCCAAAACTGTCTCAAAAACTGAGTACATAGTCCAGTAAAGATGCAACATCTTTCTAATGGAGTAGAATATTAGTGGAACCTTCAACGGGGTTGCTCAGAGCCCTGAGCTTGAATGTTTGTCTTCAGGGGCACTTCTCTGGGCAACCTCTTCTACTGTTTCACCATTTTCATTGTGTTAAAAAAACAAAAAAAAAAACCCACAAAAAACAAACAAACAAAAAAACCCAAAAAACCACACCAACAATAAAGAATTCTTGTGTCCACTCTTGAGTCTACCCTCTTTTTAAAACTAATACCCTTTTTCCCGTTGCGATGAGCCTGGATGCTGTTGACCTCCTTGGCCACCTGGGCACACTGCTGGCTCCTTCAGCCAGCTGTTAGCCAGTACCTCCATGTCCTCCTCTGCCCGGTGGCTCTCCAGACACTCTTCCCCAGTCCTGTATACTGCAGGGGGTGGTTGTGACCCAAGTGTGGGACTTGACCCTTGTCCTTATTGAACCTCATACCGTTGGCCTCAACCATCGATCCAGCCTGTCCAGATCCCCCTGTAGAGCCTTTCTTCCCTCAAGCAGATCAACGCTCCCACCCAACTTGGTGTCATTTGCAAACTGACTGAGGGTGAACTCTGTTTCTGGCCAGCAACTGGATTTAACTCTACTCACTGCAACTCTTTGGGCCTAGCCATCAGCTGTTGTTCCCTTTGGGATTTTTTGTTGTTGTTTTTTTAACCCAGCAAAGCATATACCTATCAAAGGCCTGAGCAGCCAGGTGCTGTAGGAAATAGTAACAACCTTTCCATTGTCTGCTAAGTGGGTCACCTGGTTGAGGAGATCGAACTAGTCAAGCAGGACCTGCCTTTAATAGGCCTGTGTTGTGTGGGCCTGATCACCTGGCTGTATGTGCTGCGTGATTGCATTCAGGGTAATCTGCTGCATAACCTTCCCCAGCACTGAGTTCAGACTGAAAAGCTTGAAGTTCCCCATCCCTCCTTGTGGATGGGCATCACATCTGCTAACCTCTGCTCAGCTGCGACCTCCCCAGTTAGCCAGGACTGCTGCTAAATGATGGAAAGTGACATGGAGAGCACCTCCTCCAGCTCCCTCAGTACCCTCAGGTGGATTGTGTCTGGCCCCATAGATGTGTGTGTTTTAAATGGTATGGTCACTGACCATTTCCCTTTTACAGTGAAAATGTGGATTACGGTGGCTTCATTCTGCTCTCCATCCCTGTTGTCCAGCTCGGGGGCCCGGGTTCCCGGAAAGCAGCTGGTCTTACTGTTTAAGACTGAGGCAAAGACACATTAAGTAGCTCATCTTTTGTCTTCGTTCCCCCCCGCATCCAGTGAAGGATGGAGATTCTTCTGAATGTCTTCAGCCCTCCTTCCGTTGCTGATGTATTTACGGAAGCAATTTCTATTGTCTCTTACAGCAGTAGCCAGATTGAGTGGGGCTCTGACCCTTCTAATTTTCTCCCTGCAAAGCTTTGTGATCTGCCCTTAAAGTATCTTTCTTTCTCTTATAAACCTACTCGGTGAGAATCTCTGAAGGTAGTATTTTTTAACCACTGGGAGAAAATCCTCTTCAGACTTGGAGGACTTGCAGGACAATACCCTGTTGTGCTGTGGAGCTGTCCTGGCATTGAAGCTTCGGGTCTGCTGCAGGTGATATTTGCACTGTAGCCATCAGAGGGCTCCTGCATTCGGTGCTACCTAAGAAATTGTACTGTAGTCGTGTGTGAAACAAGGATTAAGCTGAAGACAGCATTGGTTAAGGTATGCATACATAGCATATAGACAAACATGTGCATTGAGAATAAGATTTCCCTTACTGTCCCAGAAATTAAGGCTGTTAATTGCCTTTATTTTGAGAAAATAGGCAGAATTGATGCATATAAAATACCAAAAGTAATTTAAAAAGTTTTTTTTTCCTTTTTGTTAGATGTTTCACTTGTGCAGGTACAAGTTACCATTATAACGCTAAATGGTGTAATTGTTAATTGAGGTTGCTTGCTTAGTGCTCCTGGTTCTATTTTCACTAAGAGATCTTTATATGTAATTAAGCAGCTTACTTGCTGCATTTTTTCTGATGAGAAATGTTACAAAACCAGGTCTTTCAGACACTTCCTGTAAATGCTGGACTTCATCTGGTTTTGACAGGGAAGTAAGTCTGTGGGGTCTTACTTTCATAAAGTAAAGCTTTTTCATAAAGCTTTTTTTTCATAAAGCTTTCATAAAACTTGTTCCTTGTGCTTATCTCACTGTTGTAGTGATTATTCCCTGATTTAGGAGGCAGCCAGAGATGCGAACAGTTGTTGGCTTAGGTGGTCTGTGATAGTTTCATTAATTGAAAGTGCAGTTTTGGTAACAGGTTTTAAAAACTGTTGATTCCATGTGGGAGTAGCTGTAAAAGATTCAGGAGGCTTGAGCTGGGGGTGGTTGTCAGTGGATTGAAATAGAAGATAACTCTGCAGTTGGCACCTTGGCAAACCCTTGTATGTCCAGGGAATGGATGTGTTCTTGGTTCTGGTGTAAATTCAGGGCCACAGTAGAAACATTTAATGGCTCAGCTGAGCAAATGTCTACTGACTCCCATTTCCCTGAGCTTGGGGAGATGGACATGACAGAGAGGCACATCTGCTTCGGGAGGGTGCCTAATTGTGCTTTTTCAAATTACTAAGCAGCTCCTAAACTCAGGCCAGCACTAACTGCAAGCAGAGCTCCTTTGACCAAGTGAGGTCAGGTTACTTAAGTGAGCAGGAGACTGTACTCATTCTTTAAAGTAAGCTAAGCTTTAAAACTGTTCTTTCAAATGGCATTCTCAAATGAGTCTGAAATATTTTCATTATAATCCTGGACTTCCATCTCTTCTCCTAGACCCTTCGATCTGTTTTTGATAAACTGTGCCCGAGTGTGAGGTTAGCCCAGTGCGGGGACTGAGCTGGGTGCAGCTGCAGGTGTAGCAGTCCTGACAGGCCAAAGAGACACAAGGAGTTCTCTGTAGTGTTTCTTCACGTTATGCTTTGTAATATTTCAGTGTGATCAATCTGGATGGATGTAAAAGATTTGAGACTAACGTCTGTTCTGTAACCATCTAGGTTCTATTTCTGTGTGTTAATCTTCACACTGTGGTGGAGCCAGCTGTGCAGTCCATCTTCCACATAGAATTGGTCCAGTTGCCATGACAGCATACAGCTACCTACTGGTGACAGAATAATAGGCATGTGACTTCTTTGATAACTGTCACAATGTAATTTAGTCATCAGCCAGCAGGTGGGGCATTAAGCTAACAAAAACCTACCAAATACTGTAATTTAAAAAATGTTTCTCTTGTGGAACACTACAGTCTGTTCTTTTCACGATGAAAGCTGTCCAGAATGTAACAGTTTTTATTGTATTTTAATGAATTTCTGTGCTAGAAAATAAAGTTGTAGGAAATGCAGTGAAAACACGTTCCAGTGTGTGGTGGGTTTGGCAGAAAGGCAGGGTTTGTTAGCAGGTTTGACACTGGTTCTGAGTATATATTGTTAGGAAAGAGCTGGGCACTCCACAGGGAAGCAGGACAGGGAGGTTCAAACCACTGGTGTATTCCATAGCTGAAAAATTCCTGTCAGCTTATTCATAACTCTCAGTTCCGCTCCTCTGTGCAGTGCTTACAAATCAAATCCTTAATGAATTTTGACAGTATTTCAAAAGGGTGTGAGTCTAGAAAGGCTTCAGGTCCTCCTTTCTGCTTTCAGGTAAGTCTAGTTTATTCTACAATCCCAAGTACGTGAGGAATACAAAATAGTAGAAAGAAAAGCCTGTAGTGATAATTAAATCTCTGTATATTCTGACTGTATTCATTTAGCTGCCTTCTCTCTTCCCTTTTTTCCAGAGGTAGGGTTGAAATGAGTAAGAACATGGATCAGTTCTTTAAATTGGATACTGATTCTAGATCTCTGTTCTTGTAAATGGAATGTGTACTGGTAATTAGCAACGGATGGGAATTGAGCAATGTGGTTTAACTTTGTTGCCAGTGTTCAGTGTTAACCTGCTGTTTTCAGTGTTTCATAGGATCAGATCCTTCTAGGTTGGTTTGAGGACAGGAGCAGGTGATCTAGCAGAAGTTGTGGATAACTTTAATTTTCAGTTGCTGTGTCTGCTTCTGCTAGGGAATTACGAACTTTCCGAAGTGTTTGCTTTCTTGGGTGACATTTTCCGTATAAATGACACTTTATGACAGGATATTATGAAGCAAACATTGAACAAAAAAAAAAAAGTTAGGGTTTGCTTACACAGAACTGTGCTGGTAGGGTTACATATTTGCTTATCTTGTTATTATAGAAGCAACACTGAAGAAGTGAAAAATAAGTATTACTTTGCGGAGTTCCTACATTTGGTGATGAACCTTAGACAGTCTTGGTTAAGAACTACTATACTTGTCCAAGGTTTGTCTAGTTCAGTATTGTAGGTTATTATTGCAAACCTGTCTATAAATGGAAAAATAGGCAAGAAAATAGATCCTCAAGAACATACTCAGCTTCCAGAAGCTTGTGCCTTAGGATTTCTGAGGCAGAGGATGTCTTTGATCCTTCCTTTGGTATACCAACAGGAACAGGATAGCTTGCTACTTCAGCAGAATAGCAAGGTAGGCTGTTGTATTTTGCCACAATGTCATAGAATGCTGTTAGAAATAAAAGGAATTCTATTTGCTGGAAGAGTCCAATATGTTTTCATCCTTGTCTTTATGGACTTAATAATGCTTTAACCTAAATCAATTAACTTGTAACAGTCTTTTACTCTTAAAAAAATAATCAAACCATAAAGCAAAATTCTTTCATAGACCATTAGGATTCTTTAACAGATTTTTTGCCCTACTTGGTGTTCTGAAAATAATTTAAGTTCTGTATTAAAAAAACCCCAACCCTGTGATGGAACTGCCTAAAAAGAAGGCAGTAGCAGATAATACTGCATACTTATACCTAAAGCTCCCGAGAAGTACTCAGTATTTGTTGTGAATGTGGTAGTATCTAGTGCTGTATACATGCTATGTAACCAACCAAAAATATCCAGTATGCAGAATCAGAGGCAGGTCTTAGGACCACAGGTTGTGTCCAGACAAGCTAAATTAGGGAGGTTCTGGTGTATATGATGGAGCATTATCTGAATAAGGTCCTTGTAACAAATGTAGGGGACATGCATATCTAATGATGAGACTGTGTCCTGAAACTTTGAGATCTTGCTTGACAGATCCTGTTGTAGCTACTAGAGTGGTCTCTTATCCAAGTGACAAGAGGTCTGTGTTTTGGCAGCAGATGATGTTTTACCTGAAACCAGTCTGTTTGGCTTGTAATGTGCAGCTTCAGAAATAGTAAAATTCATTTTTCTGTGTCTCTTCCCTCACATATGTATGAGCTAAGGATGAAACAGGACTGTATTATAGTACTGCTAATTGTTTTGGAAAGAATGCTTTTCAACTTGGAAAACAGAAATCTCAAACCTAATTGGAGACAGAATTCTGTCTTAGTTTAAGCACAGGAGTGGTTAAGAGGATTGTTGGCTGAAGGGCACTTGGCTAGAGTGTGGGAATTGGACATGGTCTTTGCCTTGCCTTATTCAAGAGCAGAGTTTACTTTTTCCTTTGGTCCAAATTACATAACATGGAGACTTAAACTTTAGTCTCTTTAACATGTTAGAGTTATGTTTGAAAGCTCGATTTCTGTTGTATTTGATTTTAAGAATCTTACTAACTCCTCTTCCATCCTGAGTACTGCTTTTCATACCCAGTGCTAAAGCGAAGGCAGAGCTGGTGTGGAAAATGGAGTTGCTGTGACTAGTCCCAAATGTCACTAGTGTTTTCTTACTGTGTTTGTTACCTGTGACAACAAGGACATACTTTAAATATATACTGATAGGGGGTCTAGTGATAATAGTCTCACAAATTGTATTTACTTAACTAATCTTAAGAAGTGTCCTTCTTTTAAACGTTTTTGTGTATAAAAACTGGTAATTTAAAATTTTAAAATTCATGGTTCATAAACAACTTGTGTGAAATGCTAAGTTTAGGAAAATTATTAATTCACTATAACTTTCTCATTCAGTAAATGTGCCACTTCATTGATTTTTTTTTAAATTTTTTTTGAGTGGGTCTGTATGTGTCTGTTGTTTTCAGACTAGCTTGGAGCTTCTACATAAGCACAAGTTTATTTTGCCGTATTCAGCAATTATTTTCTTAGGTGTGGTAGAGGTAAGTTAGTTTTCACCTGCAGATCAGGAGTCTGTATGTACTATTTCCGCTTAGCAGGTGAGTCCCTAATTATTGGAGGATTGGCTGTGTTTTTTTTGCTCTGATGTAGCATTTACAGAATTTTTTCTCATCCTTGCTGATAGAGATCTTGACTTTAAAAGAGGATTTCCAAAGTTTCTATATAGATCTTTAGGTACTCTTTTGCCACAAGTTGATGAAGAGTCTCAAGCAGCTATTTAGCCTTTTATCCTGATTGTGTTCTCTGTCCAGGTGCTTCCAAGGGTGCTGAATATTATGGTGTATTCACAGGCCACCTATGCTGAAGGCGCTTTGCCCCAGTTGCAATCACTTGGTGTGACATTAGATACCTTGTACTGAATCCATTGGGTGTCCGTGCAGCTGTGCAACCTCTTTTCCTAAGTCTGGGACTTAATCAAAAGCTTACTTGAATATATCAACAGTACTGCATTACTGAGATACTGAGATTCTAGTGTAAAGCAGATACTACATACTGGAGTGTCTTTGTCATGTGGTGTTTTTCATTTCCTTGTAATACAGTTCCCTGGAAACTAGAGTCGGATCTTGGTTCTGTGCTTCTGCTGAAGCTGCTACAAATCTCATCTATTTGTGACTAAGAAGCCTTAAGTGTCTTCAGTTAACTTGCAGAAAAGTCCCTGATAGCAAAAAAAGAAGTGAAATTGCTTAGAACTTGATGTCGATCTCTTTTGCCCAGGGCTCAGGGTAAAAGATCATGTAAAAGATCATAACTACTGTGGGATGTATTTTTTTTTCAAGGATCTTAACACTTCTTTCTGTTAAAGTAGTGAAGTGACTTTTGAATTGAGAGAACTGTACCTTGACTAGAAAGTCTTAAGATTGTGATACTGCTTTTGTCTTAATGAACTGGATCTACTTGGATGGTACGGATTCTCCTGTATGTTTCTATACCAAGTTAATGTTACTTCTCCCTTTCCACTACCCAAAAATACTTCGTAGGCTGGGAAACTGTACTTACCAAATGTCCTGGTTTTCAGATTGTGGCATTAAGTATTTAATTTTCTGGGATTGCATGTATGTACTGTTTATTCAGATGGGAATGAAGCAAACTCTTTCCACAAGTTATTACCAGTAGGGCTAGAATCAAGTGCTCGTGACCGTAGGATGCAGTGACCCATTGAACACATCCAGGTCGTCTGGTCACTCTTTGTGCCATGGGAATAACTGGGCTGCTGCAAAGTTGTGGAATAGTTCTTCTGGGGTGTAGCTTACTTATCTGTCTGCTGTAGATGTAATAGACTTACTAAAAATTACATGAATCTTTTTACATTATTTAAAGGGCTTAGTTGTCTAGTCCTTGCTCATATTAGTGAAATTTACTCAAATGAGAATCTCATTTGACCCCATTAGTACAGTTGGGCACCAGGTGTCTGGTAGGTGGAAATCTAAAAGTCAAAAGTTCTGAGAATTACTTCCCTTATATATGAATTAGCTTAATATAATTGAGAAACTGAAAAATGCATTACAGAATTACAGAATGGTAGGTGTTGGAAAGGACTTCTGGAGATCACCTAGGCCATCCCCCCTGCCAAAGCTAGTTCACCTAGAGCAGGTTGGGCAGGAACACATCCAGGTTGGTTTTGAATATCTCCAGAGAAGGAGACTCCACAGACCCTCTAGAGAGCCTGTTCACACTGCTCTGTTACCTTCAAAGTAGAGTTTTTCCTTAGGTTCAGATGGACATTCCTGTGTGTGTGCCTGTTGATTCTTGTTCTGTAGCTGGACACCACTGAAAAAGGTCAGCCCCAATGTCTTGACACCCATCCTTTAGGTGTTTTTTATAAGCATTGATGCAGTCCCCTCTGTCTTCTCCACATTAAACGGACTGGGGTATTTTAGCCTTTACTCGTAAAACAGATTTTCCAGTCTCTTAATCATCTCTGTAGCCCTCTGCTGGACTGTCTTCAATAGCTCCTTGTTTTTCTTGACCTGAGGAGCCCAGAACTGGACACTACTCCAGATGCAGCCTCACCGGGGCAGAGTACAGGGGGAGGATGACCTCCCTCGACTTGGTGGTCGTGCTCTTTAATGCACCCCAGGAGTATCTTGGCCACAAGGGCATATTGCTGGCTCATGGTCAACTTGTTATTTGCCAGGTGCTGGGTCACTCTGCAGAATTGCTTTCCAGCAGTCCCTGGGTGCACTTACCCTTCTTGAATTGCATTAGTTTCCTCTCTGCCATGTTTATCGCTCCTGATAACCTTATTTTCCTCTACATGTTTAGAGGCGACATCCAGAATAAATTGTTCCATCATCTTTCCTAGGGATGGAGGCGAGGCTGACTGGCCTGCAGTTTCCTGGGTCTTCCTTTTTGTCCTTTCTGAGGGAGTGATGCTGGCTTTTCTCCAGTCCTCGGGCACCTCTTCTCTTCCCCATTAGCTTTCAAAGATGATGGAGAGCGGCTTTGCAATAACACCTGCCGGCTTCTTCAGCACTTGTGGGTGTATCCCATCAGGGCCCATGGATTTGTGAGTGTTGAGTTTGCCTAAATGATCTCTAACCTGATAATTCTCGACCAGGGGAAGGTTCCTTTCTTCAGATTCTTATTACCTCCAGGGTCTGGGATTCTTGAGGGCTGGCCTTAGCAGCAAAGAAGGCATTCAGTAACTCAGCCTTTTTGGCATCCTATGTCACCAGGGCACCCACCTCATTCAGCAGCAGGTGACATTTTCCCTAGTCTTCCTTTTGGTGCTGATGAAACAAAATCAAAACAGGGATGAATTAAAGATTATCAGTAAACATATAGCCACAGCTTTCCTCTTACTCCTACAGAGTTATATCCTTTCAGGTACTGATCAAGTCAAAGTTAACAGCACATAATGTAATATAACTACGTGTAGTCTTGAGAAATCTGTAGCCGTGCGCTTTAAGTTTCAAAATTATAGAAACCAGCTTTCGGAATGAGCTTCCTAAATGGAAAATTGATCCTTAATTGTACCTAGCCTCTGCAGCTTCCTTGTAGCTGTCTACAGATGGGCAACAGAAGAACTTAAAAAAAAAAAAAAGGAAAAGAATTACTCCTGTGCCATTAAAATGCTGTGAGGGTAGGACTCGTGTTATTTAGTATTGAGCTAGCTTTGGTAGTTCGCAGAAGCTGTGGCCTAGTTCTCAGTAACACCTGATGGAATGAGCAACATACACTAAGGACTTGTCTATCTCAAATGGAGTCTAGTTTTTCATTTTACAGAATGGTAGGTATACAATAAAATATTTTTTCTTTACTGATTTTTTAAAAATATATTTCTAGTTAAGTTACTTCTGATTAAGCTTAAATTAAGTTTTGCTGAATCCTATTCAGTGTGGTGTTGCAGGTGTCTTGCTTTTTGACAGAGGAAGAAAATTCTTGTTCTAAACTAACTTTAAGTATTTTTTTCATCCTACTGTGAAAACTTGAAAAATGGGATATGGTTAACTCGAATGCTGGAGTCTAACTTTGTAGTTAAAATACAGTATCTGGTGTTATACTGAGTTTCATACAAAATAAATTGCTTGCACTTATGTGGATTTCTTTTTACAATTAGCTGTTCAAATAAAGCTTGGAATAACCAAGCAAGGGGTTTTCTGGTGGTGTAAGTAGAAACACCTTGCATGAGAGAGAAATGCTGTGCATGTGATTTCTCACTGCTTTTCACAATGTGTGATCTTCTCAGCCTGTGCCAAAATAAGTACAGATATTTGGCAAAGCAGGATTCCTCAATGCCCTACCAGTAGCAATTTACACCTTGCTGTACCCAGCTGCACCCGGGACTACAAAGTGCAAATGGAAAACGTGATCACTTCTGCTTGTGATGCAGGAGGTTGTAGAGCCTTGCACTGCTAAATGTGAGGGTTTACAAGAGAAATTACATTGGCTAGGAACAGAAATAAAATGTATCAAAGCACTTTTTAATTTCTAAGGTAAACTAATATTCCCTAATGGAATGTCCAGGGGCAACCTCTTACTCTTGATTAAAGCAGTAAGGTCCTTCAGTTGTTTATAGGCAAATGGTTGTTACAGTAGTATTTTACTATTTAATTAGCAGGTCACTTGTGTTTTGCAGTAGTTCATACAACCACCCCCACTGAACAATACACTTAGGTGTTTGTGTGTATATAATACATATAAAGAACAATTCTGAAATGTCTAGGATGCTTGTTTAGGTTTTTTCCAGTTCATCAGATTCCTCATGGATAGAATGTTCCCCCGTCTTAGAGTATCACATGAAATACTTGTTATAGTCAGAGTAGGTTTTAGGTAATAACCTTATGAAATCAAATCTGTACCAAAATGGTCCTGAAAGAGGCCAATAATATCAAAATATGGGATTTTTTTTTTTTTTTTTTTTTTTTTTTTTTAAAGGAGTATATGAACCCTAGAGAGCTGCAGTGGAATTCCAGAGTTCTCACAGTGGGTGGTTGTGTGCCATATTTCAACTTGCATGCCTTGAAACCAGGCACTTGAACCATCTTTGTTTACTTAAATGTCAATGTAGACACATCAAAATTGGTGACAGTAGGGGTACTCTGTACTTGTATTTAATATGCTGCCTCTGTAATATCCTTCTGTAGTTGGAGAAAAACACCTTCATGTCAAAAATCCTGTGGAACAAAATTTTAATTGAAATTTGTTTCTATTTAAAAAGTGCACAGATGTCTTAATGGGTTGTATAATTAACACTGGGGTAGTGGAATCTTGGCTTGAAATTAGTGCATGGAAACACCCGAGCTCTGAGTTCGCAGACGTGTGAGTTACTGGCTGTCAGGTGGATGGTGGGAAGATGGTTTGTAGTGCCTGGGCCTGTGCCATGTGATGAACTAAACATTAATTTGAAACACATTTCATCTGTGCAGGACTGCTACTTCACAGCAATCTATGGTCATCCAGGAATGCTGTTTTCTTAGTGGTGGTGTCCCTTTCTGTATCTGAGAAGACATTACACCAGCAAAAGTCTTTGATGTTGTCAGACATTCTTTCAGTTCAACCCCTGAGGTGCAGATCTGCAAATCCTATGGTGTTGGCAAGGTCTGGTGCTCAGGATGCTCCTTCTGGAGCCATCGATGACCTGATGCGTTTATAACACAGGGAAGGCTGCACTTTCACTTCTGCCTCTGCACTTAGTGATCCTTCCCCATATGCTTTAACAGTAGTATCAGAAAAACAGCTCAATTACATGGCACCCTGATGTGACTGCATGCTGCTTTCTCTCACAGTTGGAAAGCTAGAGAAACTAATGAGTGGAGGAAAAATAGTGAAGGACAAGGAAAAGAGGAAAAACTGTGTAAATAATTAAAAGAAACGGAGAGGAAAACACCAAAACACACAGAAGGAAATAAAAAAAGGAGGTGGCTGAGGTTCTCACACAAAGCACAGTGCTAGTGTTTGCTTCATAGGTCAGCACTGATGAAGGAACTTTATTTCCCAGCTTCAGATGTTTTGATGTTACACTTTTGGCTACTGACTATGAGCTACTGCTGGTAGCAGTGCTTTAAGAGGATTTGAATGTGGACAGAGACCACTCTGGGGAAATGTTCTTGTTCCCTGATGGCACTTGAGGGGGAAAAGTGGAAGGAGTACTTTCGAATCTATTTCATCCATCACCATACCAGTCTTAAATACAAAAATATTCTGCAGTTAGGAAGGAATTGAGGTGCTGATGTAGTATTTGGGTATTTTTTACACAATTTGGTTTATGTACCTGCACAGTAGCAAGAGAGATTCTTACGTGGGCAAAGTGTAGCGAGTGTCGTTGTGTCTGCTCTGCACAAGGGCTTCATCCAGTTTCAGTATTAATCAAAGGTGTTTAGGAGTTGCTGAACAGGTTTCTGACCTAATACTGTGAAGGTGGCAAGCAAAGTTCCAGACTTGGTCCATAAACATGACATTGGTATGCATTTTGATACACGATGTTCTGGAGAAACAGGGAAGATGAGAATGGAGGGTTGCCTCATCTGTAAAAAGAGAAGCTGGAACTTATGGAGCTCTTTGGTGGATGACAAGCTGCTTGGAAAGGGTAAGAATCAAAGGAGATGCTACTGAGGGTGGCATGTTGGTGGACTGCAGGTCAGCTACTCATGATGACAGTTGATAAAATCTTCAGCAACTCAGTGACATCTGTAGATCACAGATCCTGACGCTTGGAGAAAAGTTAATCTCCCTCATGGCTTGGAAGGATAACATGGTGGGATGCAAGCAATTCAGCATATGTCAGGAAGCTTTCTTGGTTGAGATACTGAATGGGCCAACTAAGGGTGTTGCACAAATGGATGTTCATTAACAAGAATTTTTTTAGGAATGTGATAATGGCAACCCTGACAGTAGTAATGATTATACAGTAGAGCTGAAGATCATGAAGGGAGTGAAGAAGGTAGGTCCTTGGACTCTGGAGAGGAAACTTTGGCATAGTTGGGGAACTGGTAAATGAGGTGCTGTGGGAGGCAGCTCTGAAAGGTGAAGGGACTGTAGGAAAGCTGGGAGATTTCCAAGGGGAACCTTTCACTGGGCAAGAGTGGGACATCCATATAGGCAGACAAGTTGATGAACTGGGACACCAGCCAGGTTCAGTGAGGAACACCTGACTGGGCTTCCTTGTAAAACTATAATGGTGGAAGCCGGAACTTGTTATGATGAAGGAGATACTAAAAGCATTGCCAAGGCACGAAGGGATAGTGGCGAGACAAGAGCTTGAAGAACCTCATGTTGCTCTCAAAAACTGTGTTATCAGTAAGAGCCTGAGGAAGGAACAAGTAGGCCTGTTGTTGAATGTGAGCACAGATAAGGCTGATGTGCAGTGAGCTACCTTTGCCTCAGCCTCGCTGACCCATGTGCTTGGAGACAAGGTTCCAGCGAGTGAAGAACTACCAGCAGTGGATGAGTATCAAGACAGGGATTCCTTCTGAGAACTTGACCCATACAAATCCAAGGCCAGCTGGGCTGTGCCAGACTACTGGAAAGAGCTGGCTGATGCCTTGAGAGCAGCTGCTCTCTGTGCTTTATAGCGTGGGGTAAGGAGAGACCACAATGACTGAAGCATGGCAAATGTACTCTTTTTTCAGACAAGACCAAGAAGGAAAACTTGGGCAACCATAAGGAAACAGGTCCCCGGGAAAATCAAGTACCCTTGGAACACAGACGGTTTTGTGTATTTCACGTGTCTAGAAAGGGTGGCATCATGCCTCACCAACCATTTCCCTTCTATGATAAAATGGCTACGTTTGTAGACATGGGGATGGTAGTGGATGCCATGGCAACTTTAGTAAGGTGCTTGGCACTGGCTCCTGTGCTATTTTTGTATATGCTGAGGAGTCTGTAGTCTGGGTGGGTGGACAGCTAAACGGGTAAAAAGCTTTTTGCAAGGCCTGTTGTATTTCACATCTTCCAAGGACCTGGAGGAGATGATGGGCTCCACTGTCACCTTGTTTACACATGGCTCCACACTGGGGTATAGTTGCCAAGCTTCAGGGCTGGGTTGCTGTCCAGAAAGACGTAGGCAAGCTCAAGGAACAAGCCAACATGAGCTTTCAGAAATTTACGGGGACAGACATCCTGTCTCTGGGAAGGGACAGGGAAGGGACACAGGTCCAGACTTGGGAGTGCCTGCCTGTGTAGCAGCTCTCTTGTGAAGGCTGTGGGGATGGCAGGAGACAGCAAGTGTCCACAGCCAGCAAAAATAACAACAGTATTCCAGTATCTTGGAAAAAAAAATATTATCCTCTTCTGTTTGGCACTTAATAGGGCTCTTCTAGGCCACATACTGTCCAGGTGTGATAAGAAAGATGTTGGCAAGCTGGGATGAGCTCAGTGGAGGGCCACCAGGACCCAGGCTGGAGCATGTGTCCTGCAAGGGAGAGGCTGAGGGAGCTGGACTAACTCAGTCTGGAGAAAAGAGGGCTTGCCACCATCTGCTGATGGACAAGAGGCTGGACATGAGCAGGCAGTGTTCACTTGCAGCCCAAAAGGCCAATCACATCCTGGGCTGCATCAGAAGATGTGTTGTCAGCAGACCCAGAAAGGGGATTCCGCCACTTTACTCTGCCCTGGTGAGACCCTACCTGGAG
>VXBW01006619.1:857511-963519 GCA_013400375.1 Thinocorus orbignyianus
GAGGAGGAGGAGGAGGAGGAGGAGGAAGCGCTGTCAGTGGGGCCGGCCGTCTCCGCCCGCCGGGCATCCTTCAGCACCGCCGGGCTGCACTTCGCCCGCCGCCTGTCCCAGGTACCGGAGAGCAAACTTGNGGGGCCGCCGTGCCGTCCCGCGGTCGGCAGGGGGGTGGGTGTTTTTCATAGTTATTTTCAAGGGCTTGGCTGGATATTGCTTTTGTAAGTCAGCAACACTGGTTTTATTCCAGAATAAGGAGAGGGAGGGCGACGGCGGGTGAGGAGTTGTGTATCTGAGTAGTGGGAAATACACCTATTTCCTCCTGGTTATCTAAATTCTCGTCGGAGCAACTACTTCTCGCAGCTGTGTGAAAGGGGAGTTTAGTTGGGTGGACTTGCAGAGCTCTCCAGTGATACTTCTTCCCACTCGGCCAGGTAATTGATGGGAGATGCTGGTTCTCCGTTGCGCTCCGGCTGGGTGCCGCCCGGGCCGGGGGCGGCGGCGGGGCAGCCCCGGGGTGGCCGCGGAGAGGTCGGGGGGGCTCTTGTGTTAAAGCCATTGCCGGACGTAAAATAATAATAAAAGAATTAACCGTACCTGACAAAACGTTCTTTAACGTCTTCAGCCAGAGTCTGGAAGCTGTGGCGTGGTTGTATGCTGCTTCTATTTTTATTCCATATCCCCCTCCAACTCCAGTGTTGTTTTCTTTCTTTCTTTATTACTTAGTAGAGTAGCTAACATTGTCAAGATATGGCTGATCTCTAGTTTACATGGGGAAATCTTTTTGACATCTGCTTTTATGTTTTGTTTATAATGAATCCAGTCCATTTCAGCTTCTGGTATTGAATAACAAGTTACTGGCAATAACCCTCTTTTCACAATAATAGCGGCTGCATTTTTTGTTTAATTTTGGGAGGTTTTTTGAAGAAAATAAAGTCTCAGAATGATGAAGGGTTATTTTAGGAATCTAACTTAACCTCAAGTTAGTTACATTAGATGGGGCTTTCCACTGCTTGAATGCTGGCATTCCCCTGGTCTGAGAGAGAGAATGCTGTGTGAAATGAGTGTATACAGCTGTGATTAAATACCTAGGGGAGTTCTGAGCTGTGCTATGGGGAAGCGCAGATACCATATTGGGTATAATGAAGTGGCCTTAGAATCTGTGGTTAAAAAGCTGAATAGCTGGAGGCACAGCGTGATGGAGAGCAAAGATCAAAATCAATGAAGCCTATATTTAAAATAAATAAATAAAAAACCAGTCACGTAGCTGTTATTCCATCCCCCAACTTCTTGTGAGATCCCACAGCTTCACACCTGGTTCCAGTGATCCACTTTACTTTTTACTCCAAGTGGTTTGGCCAGGGTTTCGGTCCATGGCAAACTAGCAAGGCAGCAGGCATAGGGCTGTCAAGTCTGTCTAGCTTTGTGTTTTACCATGGTTTTACTTGCTGTCCTTGAAGCTACTGTGTGTGCATTGCAATATGCATCTGTTTTGCACACTTGCTTGCTGTGGGTTAAGAGGAGTGTGGGGTTAACTTTAAAGGAGAGTTGGATTCATATCTGACGTTCCTGTGCCTGCTTCTGTCAGGTCCACTCAGTCTTTAATTTGCTAGACAATAAATGTTAGCTGCTAGAGTTTCTGCTTAAGTTCTTGAGAGTAGTTCTCTAGTCCTTCGCATCTCCGTAGTCTTCTGTCTTCACTTGGAGGCACTTGCTTGATCGTTTGCAGTGGTGCTATTTCAGAAGAAATTTTGCCTGCGCTTTGTCTAGTGACAGTAGTACTTTGTCATGATAAGCAGAAATAGCATGCCGAAAAGTATTTTGTAGAAATAAGTGTTAGCACCTGAAATCTTTTGCTGTACTGAAAAACAGCATCATAGTTAAAGCCTTCCAGATGAGTGTTATAGGGTGATGTGGGTGGGGTGAGGAGCAAGGGGGTCTCTTGAACCTGCTCTTCCTCAGATTGCTCCCCAACAGCAGCACAGCGCTTGCTGTTCTCCTCCTACCCTCTCATCCATGTGCACGCACACGCCAACCAGCTCCCTGGAGAGGGTTAAATGCAGCTGGTGACAGCCCTTTGTTGTGGGCAGGGAGCTGGCAGAGGTAGCCCAGGGACAGAGCCATGTGTGTTACACAGAGCAGCAGAGTTTGTCCCAGCTGTAGTGTTGTGAACACCATAATAAAAACAATAGCACCTAATAATAGTTTGTTGAAATCACCTTATCACTGTGGCGTGTTATTTGATGTGCTGCATGCTAGTGCTGTGCTTTCTTTGTGACTTGTGTGTAAGACCTAACAGGGTAATCTGTTCTAACTTCACTGAATCTATATCGTATTTACCCATGTACAATTTTTTTTCTTCTTAAAGTTTCCTAAAGCTGAACAAAGTCTTGAGGCTAGACTAGCAATTATCTTAATTGGCCAAATTATGGTTTCCTCCCTTTTTCTTGTAGGCAGTACATTTTCTTGTCTGCCAGGGAGATGGTACCAAACCTAGTGGAATAGTTTGGTTTTTAATTCTAGCAATTGGATTTGCAGTTCATTGTGACAGGTCTTCCAGATTTCTTGGTATGAGTCCGAATTAGTCCTCCTGATCTGCATTCTGCTTCTGTTTAGTTGTGGTGTCTTTGGCCTCTCTAACTGGGTTTGGCTTCTGGAACATTTCACTTTATGCTGGTGTTTCTTGATCCAAGACTGTAGTTTCCTCTGCTGAGCTTTTTTTTCCTGTCCCTTGAAACCTCTCTGCTTATTCTACCTTTCCTTCTTTATTAGGTAATTCATCTCACTGGGTCTGGAAACCTTCTTATGAATTCTCTTGTCACTTCCTTGGGTTACAAATTCTGCAGATACTCGTATTGTAGTTTAAACGTGTTCCAGACCTCCCCTGTGCTTATATCCTATAACTTTTCATTCCTGGTCATCTCACTAATGAGTTCCTTTAGTTTTTGAGATTTGCCTTTTGAAATTGAAAACCTTAATTGCAGATTTACTTGGGTTGCTCTACCATTTAATTTAAATAAAATCAATCATAAAGAATAAATCTGGATTATTCTTTCACCAGCCTTTCTATAAGCAGAGATTTCATTATTAGCTGCAAGTCAAAAATCCTGATAGTGCTGGTCAGAATGGTGAAAAAATTGATCAGTTGTGACATCCAGCAATAGATAGGAGCAGTCTGTAGTAATTGCTCTTTGTATTTTCAAAGTAAGTGTTTGAGAATCCTTTAAATTGCTTGGTAAGCATTAGTTAGTTCAACAACTGATCCTTCCTCACAAATAAAAATTATAGTGGTGTTAATTACGTAGTTACGTGTATGGTAGTATTCTTCAAAATGGACCAAGTTGGTGTATCTCAGTACAGAATATCCCTCTTAATGAGTGTCATCTCACAAAACCCTTATATAGTGGTAAGCCAGAGAGGGAAGAATTTACTGAAAAGCAAAAAGTGGTTCTGTTCTACCTCAAGCTGGGATATGGGGATATGTCAGGAGCACGGCTCTATTCTGGGAACCTATAAAGGACCATCTTAGCATACTGTTCTCCTTTGTTTACCTGTACGTCCAGTTTGTCATGTCTGGTCTTCTTAATCCTTTGCTTTGGTTATGCTTCTCTGCCTGATGTTTTCTTGCCCTGTTGTTCCTCTTCTGCTTGGTTGCTTTAATGATGCTCGGAAAGGGACTTGGCTGTAATTTGCAAGTTCTCTCAGGGTTTGTTTAAAACTGAATGGGGGACTAAACACTCTGCTGTTTTGTAGACTGGGAAGGATGCAAAAATTAAGTGACCACATGCCAGCAAGTGAACTGAGCTGAGCATAAAGTGCTTATTATTTTGAAAATGGAAAGGTCAGGATTGCAGGAGTGAGAGTTTAAGAAAATAAGTGCATCTCATTACTGCACAACAAATTTGAAGTCCTGTAATTATTTGTAAAAGCCTTCTAGCATCCCTGCGAGGCAGCTAAGTATAACTCATGGAAGAAAGAAACAGAATGAAAGGACTTAGCCAAAATCAGGAGAGAAAACCTATTAATGTATTGCAGTTATCTTGTTCCACTGCTGCACTCTCCAGTAACACCACATTCCATAGTTTTGTGAAATGAACTTTGGCAGTAACTTACGATATATATTTTAAAAAATAAATTAATTATTGATAAAACTTGCAAAAATGAGGTCACTGTTTCTGGACAATAAACACTTTAAATGTGCTAATGCAAGCAAGCTTGGTCTCACTAATTGTGCTTAAAAACAAACTTATAGTAGTGTAATGTGCCTGTGCAGCATGTTTTCTTTGGATGTCATTATAAATATTAAAATTGCCCTGTTTCTATTTCAGGTGGTCTTATGTTGCATTTACATGTGCGTTTGAATATTCATTCTAATACTATATGATTAGCAGTTGACTCCAATACTATATATATTTAAAATAATTGTTTAGGAGGTCTTTCAAGTCATCCCTGTAAGCAGTCATCGACACTACGTTTTCCATAACTCTGATGTAGTTGAAATAAATTGTTTAACCCATATATACTTAGTTGATAAACATCCCTTAAATTACATAATCTGGTAATCTATTAATGCTGCCATTAGCCATGTGGTTCTGTTACATTTCAATATAATTTTTATTATTATTCCTTGGAGATAAATTGTTACGAAGTTCCGTGAAAGGAGAGAGTGATACATTAGAAAACTAGCTCCATTTGTTCCCAAAAAAGCCTCAAACAGTAAAGGGTTTTTTCTTCTCTTCTTTGTGCCCCTTTTTTTGGTGAAAAGGAATCTTGGGGCCTAAGCTGCTGTAACTAAGAAAATAAATTGTTAGCTACATCATACTTTTTTATGCTTACTGGTTTTGTTTGCTAATTCTGAACTTGTTATATTTCACAAAGCTTAGGGTCAGAGATGGTGAGTTGAAAACTTGGCAGAGAGCTATCAAAATTCTGGTGTTTTATTCAAGATACGCTCGTTTTCATGGATCACAGAGGTGCTTAAGAATGGAGATACTTTTTCTTTTTCCCCTTGCTGAGTACAGTTTCTTGTGATATTTTGTTTTTCATGGCGAAGGGTGGTACCAGTTTCAATAAAAGTAGCATTGGGAAGGTGCGTTCAGGGCCAGGTCATTTGCCATGCTGGGGTGGGTGGGTTTCTGACCTGTTCCTCCAGATGCTCCCCAGATCTCTGCTCTTAAAATACAGAGTAAAGGACAGTAATGGGGAGGAGGAGGTGCAGGCACGAGGTTTATTCTGTGGCTTGCAAGTTGGGCGTTTGCTTGGGATGTACAAAACCTGAGTTAAATTTTTGAACTTAGTTTGCAGAAGAAAGCTGCTCATTTCCTAACCAGTGGGGGCCTTTGCTGACATTCACAAGACAAATTTAGGAATTACTTGACTGTAGGCTTTGTTGTTGTTCTGCAACTCATCACAGCTTCCATTTTTCATGTTTTGCAAAATTAAAAAGAAATCTAGACTAAAAAAAAAATAATCTGTTGTTAGATCTGGGTTTCAGTTCTAGTTTTATCGTCACATGGCTGAACACAAGACCAGTTTTAGAGATTATCAAGATTACAGAGCAGGTTTAAGATTAATTTGCAGTCTAAGTGAGTTTGTGGGCAGAAATATTTTTTCCAGCATATGTAAGACCCCCCTAAATATTAATTTAAGTGGTTAATATTCTTCATTAGATATTACTTTTGTTCTCACTCAAGGTGTTTTTTGTATGTATGGAACTAGTGAGATGATAGTTAATTTGTCTTAGAATGTACTGTAGAGCAAAAAATATTTGTCAGTTTTGCACTGTTTATGAGGAATTGTTTTTTAGTGATGTTTTGTTTTAATACTGAGTAAAAGACAAAGTAGAATTCATGTGTGGGTATAGAAAGCCAGGATAAATATATGTACTGCTGTATGTACTATATGTACATGTAATCTTAAGCATCCCTTATAGCAAAGCAGTATAACTGCTGAAAAAGGGGATTGAAGTGGCTTTAGATTACTTTGAATGCATCAGTGGTGAACACTTCTTAAAACACTCTGATAACTTCAATACAGAAAATTAAGAAGGTGAATAATGTTCTGTTGACAACTAGATTTGTGACTAAAAAGCAAGGAGGTATTTTCAGACAGGGATGGGAAGACTCTGAACAGCACTAACTTTGCTGCAAAGAAAAGGAAGGGAGTAATAACTAATGTTAAAAGTCGTTGGAAGTTTATAAAGCAAACTGTCCCAGTGGAAGTTTGTGGGATAACATTGAGCAGAATTTGATGATTCAGTGATTACTTGTCATACACACATCATCAATATCTTTGAGCAAACTTCTAAGTGTTCATACATCTCTGGAATTTTTTAAATACCTAGGTTCCTGTATTAAAGTAGGAACTTTATTTCTTTTTCTTTTTCTTTTCTTTTTTTTTTTTTTTTCCTACTGCAGCAGCACTTGCATCTTAATTACTGTGGAAAAGACTGTGGTGTTGTGAAACTTACCCTACCAATACCTCAGTTTTATTCAAATTAAAGTATCCTTTTTCACATGTGTGGTTTAGTAACATAAATACAATTGTCTGCACTTAATGAAATGTGGGGAAGTACTTCTCCTCAAGGATACTACTTGAAGTTTTAGCCAAGTAGCAGGAAGGTGAAAGTCAATCTTCTGGTAAGCAATCACTCCATGAATTAATGTAAAAAAAATGTATGTTTTCAGTCCAGTCCCAAACGGGCAGATGTCTCCATGGTGAATGACTCCTGGGTTGGTGCTGTTTGCGGAGGCCACTGCTCACATGGGCAGTGAGGGTGCACTGTTTTTCTCAAAAGGGCTGAGGAAATGTTTGCTAGAGAAGCAGAGCGGAGTGTCTGTGGCTGCTGCTGGAGGAGCAGGCTTGTATTTTCTAGCACTTTCACCCCAATTTAGGAAAGAATGCAAAACTCGCCATGATGTGAAATATCGAGTCCCTGAGGCCTCCTTCTGCAGCAATCACTGTCTGAGGAGTCCTGTGGATTTGAGATGCTTAGTATAACTAAGGGTTGCAGTCACTGCTGCTTAATGACCTCTGAAATGGAATTTTTTTCCTTACGAAATACCATTCTGTATACTTAAGATGTGTAAGAATTACTGGGCCATCACTGAAACAAGAAATTTGAGACGTTTGCTAACGCATTGCTTGTCTTAGTTCCTTACTCTACAGTATGCTGAAGCTTAAGTGTACTATTGGATGTACTCCTTTACAGACTGTGGAAATACTCATTGTATCTTGTTAGGCAGATTAATATACAATATACATTTATATATTAAAATAAATAACATTTTAGACTTAAGGAAAAGAAAGAAGCTGCTGCATATATGAAAGATATATCCTCCTCCATATATCCTCTTTTTTTTTTTTACCTAATAGTAGTACTTGTCATTATAAAATAAATAATAGAAAGTACCGTTTTGGGAAATAAAAAAAGATCTTGAGGATATTTACCTTAAGTGGCCCTCCCTTCCCTCCCTCCCCCTCCGCCCCAAATGAAATCCCTAAATCTAGTTTAATTTGTAGAAATTATTAAAATAATGTAGTTTTACTTTTCTGCCAAAATAAGAAGGGAAGGTTGTTATCTGTTGGATGAATCCCCAAATACTTAAAGTTCAGGAATGTGTATGACACATCATGTATTTTTTATGATGCTGCGTCTTTTTAGCAAATGTTCTGTCTGCTTCCAGTTTCTGTGAGATTGGATACTTACTGAGGGATTTTTTTTGAGGTTTAATGTGTTGGTCAGTCCTATTCTGATTAATTTAGGAGTGACTCTGTAATAAGGTGCAGGTGTGCACTTGTGGACTCTGCAGATGACGTGAAGTTGGGCTCCATTGCTGAGCCTGAAATAACTTCCAGCTCTTCCAGGGTTTCAGGAGAATGGGCTGAGATTATTACTGAGTAGTAGAAATAGAGAATAGAGCAAAATTATGGGATGAGCAAAGCCCTCTATTCCAGGTTGGGAACACCTCAGTTAGTTATGTTGGATAAAAATAAGAGAAATGGGTTCTTCGGCTGCTGAGAAACTGACTGTAAGCTCTGAATGTGATTCAGCTGTGCCTGATGATTTCAGGTCAAGTGAGCATGTTGTTTGCAGTAGAAACAGGGAAGCATTAACGTCACTTTCATAGACCTCATTAAGATCTCATTTTGACCATAGGGTCACCTGTCTTCATGTAGAGAACTGAAAACAGGAGTGATGCAAATGAGAATGGGGTGATGAAGGGAGCAGAGATCCTGTCCTGTAGGTGGAAAGGACTTGAGCAGATTGATCCTAGGAGAACATAAGAAGGGACACGGTAACTTCATAAAAATGACTTCACAAGGAAATACAGATGAGGGATAAAAATTACACAATATTAGCACAATATAAAAAATACATTTCTACAAGTAGGTTCCAAATACATTGGAGCGGGAAATTTGACTGACTTTATAACTGTTTGGGGAATGAAGCTGTGGCATAAGTTTATCAGCTTGTCTTTGGAGACAAGGAAACTGAACTGGTTTCTCATTCCCAGCTTAAGGTTCATTAACCGTCAAGGTGAAGGCAGCCCTGGTCTGTGACTGGAGTTTTGCAGGTGCTCATTGCTGTCTGTTGGAGGTTGCAGAGCCTGAACCACAGATCTTTTTGATGCTTTACGCCAAGCATTTACACTCAGTGGATCCCAAGCCTCAAAGCGCCCAGGGTGTCCTGCGGGAGCCCCTCTTCATCACGGGGTGTTTATTCTGCATAAGTGCATCCCTGCTGTATGAGTTTCTACATGTAGGTGGAGGCAGGCTGTTGGGTGGGTTGTAGTGAACAACCTTAGGTGCCTAGGTGCCTTTTTGTCTTCTCACACTCGCTGCTGGTTGAAATTATTTGATTCAGTTCAATCAGTGTTGAAGAGAAATGAGAGGATTTGGATCACCTGAGTATTTTCACCAAGCAATTCTTCCATTCTTTCATGCTCAATTGGGCCGTAAAGTGCAGGATATTGAGAAACATTTAATGCGTAGCAGAAATGGTTGTCAGAAGTAATCCTTTAAAATGTTGTTGACTGGCAGCTTATTAAAGAGAACCAGATTTATCTAGTCCAGTTCTGTTGTAATGTTCCTCTTCTGGTTTGGAGATGGCCTCCATAAGTGCTGTTATTTCCTGTGGATTACCTGAAAAAATGAAGTGGAAGGACGGGAGGTAGTTTTCTAACTGCTGGTAGTTCTATACAAACTTCCTTTTTCCACTGAATTCAAGTATAGATACTAATTTGAATGTTACAGAAATCTGTGGAAAAGAATACTCTCTCCTCTCAGTAGCTGCATATGCAGAAATTGTTACTAAGTTGTCAACTCTTATATTAGCAAATTATTTTGCATTTTCAGCTGCTTTTTATAAAGGGATGTGTGTCTTCCAGAGTATACCTCTGAATACATGTGAAAGATGCAAAATACATGCATTAAACTGTCAATTTTTCCGGTAAAATAATAGCATACCTGAGGGTTGATGTGAGTGGTATATACTTAAGTTACTATCTGAGTGTTTATTTAATTATACAATTTCATATAGTTTGTAGGTAGCTTGTATTTAAAAAGAAAGAATAACTGTCATGTAGTGTGTTGCGTGAAACCAAAGAGGAAAAAACCCAAAATGAATGGTATTTATGCATTTTCCCTTTTTCCTTTCCTTGCTCTTTTGTATCAGGAGCTGTTGAAATGGGTTGTGGATTGAACAAACTAGAGAAGCATGATGAAAAACGACCTGGTAATATCTATTCCACTTTGAAGAGACCCCAGGTAGAAACCAAGATAGATGTTTGCTATGAATATCGATTCCTGGATTTCACAACACTAAATGATAGTAAGTACACAATAATTTTCTTTGGATTTTTTTTAAATTCAAATTAACATATTAGTTGCTCCATAATGGCTTTTGAATAGTGTGTGTAATAGTGAAGTTTTAAAAATGTCTTTAGTTTTTTTGCATAAATACCTCCTCTTCAGTCATAACGTTGACATTCAGAGATCTTACTGAGAATTTTCTGTAAATTTTGAACCTTTGAGCTTACTGTAGGTTCTCAGATGTTTGGTTCTTGCACACCATGTCCCCCTGCCCCCTAATTTTTAATTTATTTATTTTTTTTCTTACTCTAATACGGTTCTTTTTTTCTCCTTAATTTGCATTTTACCCAGCTTTCATATGGTGAAGCAATTCAGGTCTGCCAGGTTTTATACTTTACTGCTCTTTTTCCTTTCTCCCCTTGTGCTCCCTTTGCTACCTCAGGAGTATTTTGAGAGTTTAAACTTAGTGTTTTCAGTTCCGCTAACTTACCTTAAATAACTCTGATATGGGTACAGATACTTACAGATGCACCCATGTGGTTGGAAACCGGATAGTGGGAGACACTGAAGATCTAAAACATCAAAGGGATGAAGGTCCAGCCTCATGTAGCTTTTACCTTTTTTTTATTTTTCATGTTTTTTCCCTGTCTGAAATAGTCATGATTTAATTCACATGACAATCCACAGACATTTCATTTCTTTTCTTCCTGATTGACACCAAGCATCTCTGCCAGTATTGCTCACACCATCGCCTGTGCCCTTTTTCGCTTCAAAATTAGCCTGTTCTAGGAGCGATTACTCCTCACACCATTTGGAAATCTGAAGCTTGAGCAGAAGGCTGGGACCTGCTTCTTGCTATATATAAACCAGCACAGTACCAGATTCTGTTGCAGCCGGCTGGCGGGGTGCCCGGGGGAGCCTCTGGGTGTGTGCCCCGCGCTGCGCTGCCACCCCTCCTGTGCCACCGGCGGGGTCAGAGGCAAAGCCAGCGCGGGGCGTCCCTCGCTGTGTGAGACAAAGAGCTGCTGGTGCATCGCTTGGTGTGACACCCCTAGTGCAGTTCAGTGTGCTCAGCCCAGAGGAAAGTGAATTTGTTGATTTTTTTATTTATTTTTTTTTTAAATTGGTTGTGGTTTGTTTTTTTTTTTAAAGCTTGCTGCAAGTGAACTTGAATTTGGAAAAAGGTGGAGGTTTGGAGCAGGTGGTTGGACAGGAGCGTGCTTTGGTAGCCAGTGTGGAAGCTAAGGAATTTTGTCTTTGCAGACTTTTCTTTGTGCTACTCCTCATATTCGCAGATTCTTCTGTTTGTTGTTATACTAATTGGGATGCACTGCAGTTACTGAGAGCACCAAACAGAAGGGAGAGAATTTTTTTTCATGTTTACATATTGCAGTTGTTTCTACGTTGGTGTGTTTTTATTTCAGAGTGAACTGTTTATGTAGTTCAGTAGTTTGACAACTTTTACTGAGAGGTAGCATGTCACTAGTGAATATGAATTAATATTGAGGGCATACTTGTGTGGGCTTTTCTAGGACCCTTATTACTATTCTGTCTGATTGCCTCACGAGCCTTAGTGTGTGCATTCTCTTGATATCTCAGGAAGTCTCATCTTTGTCACTGTACGGAGGAAGAATTAGTACATGTGATAGCAATGTAACTTGCCTCAGGCACAGAGGATGTCTGGCACAGAGCAAAAAATTAAACTCAGGCTTTCCAAATCTGATTAAATGGATAGGTTTGTTATAAAGCATACTTGTACATTTTTCTTACTCATCATAGATCGCTTTATTATGATTTTAGGGGGCATGGCTTTAAAGAGACTCTGAGTAGAAGTAGTTTTATCAAATTCTTTGGCTTGCTGAACAGTCTAAGCTATTCAGCTCCCATTGAGTTCTGCTTCAGCATGATGTATCCCCGCCGCTCCAGTCTCTTAAGATGCCAGTGGATATGAAGGTGAGGAGGTGATGGAGTTGTTCCTGCTCTTCTTCCTTATTTTCACCCATGTCTGTGTGCTCTCAGGACTAGCAGGGGAAGAGCTTGTAGTTATGCAGCTCCCTCTCTGTTCCTGTCATTGGCTGTATGAAGGCTCCCATACCACCAAAGGTTCCAGGTTTTTCTCAATGGCGACAGTATCACTGGTTCATTTATATTTCTGCTCAGAAACCTCTGCAAATAACAAAAGTTGACAAGTATTTCACCTATGCCTATGGATTCAGGGGCTTCCAAAAATGAAATGCTCACAGCTGTGTAAAAAGAACATTTGGATTGTGAAGTCTGTCTGCTGTGAATCTACTCTAGCCCTGTCAGTGTGTATGTGTCCTGACATCATTTTTTCCACAGGTTTTCTGCTTCATTAGGTTTTTAGAACAAGCTATGCTAAATTACGGGTAGTTGTAGAGTATTTTACTGTAGCCTTATTCTATGCCTTATTTACAACATTAGTGAGCCTGTCTCTGAAGACCAGTACTCATTCTTTTTTCTGAGGCTTTTCCATAACATTTACTGGTCTGATAACTGTCTCTCTCACAAGCATTTAATCTTAACTGTGAGAAAAGTGTGATATCACCATGTTGCAAGTGGGAGCTAATACACATGTTATTTGCTCCCAGAAGTTTTCCAAGTCCTTAGTCTTCATGTGCTTCAAAAGAAGCTCTTTGTTGACTTCAGATGTGAGTGTGAATGCCGGTTGTATTTGCAGTTTGAAACTGCATGTATTCTCAAATCTGGTATCTGGATAATCAGAGGTAAATTTTAGAATGTGGTGTATGTTTTAACTGCAGTTTCACAGGCAGATAGGTGGACACAAGTTGTCTGCAGCTGTTTATGGGGAGATACTGCTCCTCTCTCTCTTGCTTCCTGTCAGCTCTGTGAATGGATTTAACTCATGGACCTGGCAGAAGGCTTTGCAGTCTTTTTGTTTCATTATCATCTGCCAGATCAATGCCTTGTGGAAGGGCCTGAAGAATGCTGGAGCTGGTAGAAGTGGTGGGAGTTTGCAATCAGGAAGAGAAAAAGGGCCTTCTTTAAATCAGCTCTCTTAGGAACTCATTCCCTTAGCATCACGCTGAAAACAGATGAAATGCTCGACTGCTGGTCATTTCTCTCCTATCTTAGCCAGAAACTTAAATTTTTGTGCTTGCTGTCCTTGGTTTCTGTTTAGAATCATAGAATCATAGAATGGTTAGAGTTGGAAAGGACCTTAAAGATTATCAAGTTCCAACCCCCCTGCCATGTACCTTCTGACATGCACAGCTGAAGGAATATAAGGAAATAAGCTCCTTTATTATATATTTTTATTTGTTTCCAAACTTGAGCCTTGCTCTGCACTGATGCAATGTCCAATGTAAGATAATGTTTAATCACTTATTTAAGTACCGTATAAATAATGCATAGATGCAAAAGATAGAGTTAAGGTTGCAAGTGTAACCTTCATTATGGTGTTTCCCAACACAGTCAATGCACTCGGAAGTAAAGTGTCTAAAGATTTCCTAAGCTTTCAAGGAAATTGGACTATGGAGAACCAATCAGCTTCCGTCATGTGCCACAAGACTGATGATCTGTCTGGTTCTTCAGAATTAAAATGGTTTGATTTGCCACTGTCCTTTAGTTCTCGAGCAAGTGTGATAGCTGATAGTAGCAAAAGGTTATTATCCAGTGCAGATTGGCACATTGGGAATAAGGACCACTTTGCAGAGGCATTTCAAAACCTTGAGGTGGGTATTCTCGTTTTGAGTTGTTGGTTTTATAATGTCTGCTTGTAAGCCTTGTCTCTCTTGTTTCTGTTAAGATTACCTTTTCTAGGAAGTCACGGTCTGTCTTCAGTGTTGTCCCTTGACTGTGTCATCCTGTGCTCCGTTCTTGAATCACGTGTACTATCCAAAGCTTGTGGGCTGCTGCTTTCCCTCAGGTGAAATCACACCAGATTTTACCTGAATTAAATTGATAAAATCATCACTTTTATTTAATTGTTAAGAAGACATTAACAGGCTTATAAATTGGATGAGTCATTGCTGGGTTAGCAAAATGCCAGAAGCCTTGAGTGTGGCATAGAATGGTTTGAGTTGGAATGGACCTTAAAGACCATTGAGTTCCAAACCCCCTTCCACTTTCACCTTCACACCTTCTACTAGCCAATTCCAGGGAAGGGGCATCCAGAGCTTCTCTGGGCAACCTGTTCCAGTACCTCACCACCCTCACAGTAAAGAATTTCTTCCTAATAACCAATGTAAATCTCCCCTCTTTCATTTTAAAACCATTACCCCTTGTCCTATCACTCCACTCCCTGGAAAACCACTCCTGGTGTGCTCATCCAGCTCCTGAACTCTACCCACCTTGCTGTCATCTTGTAAGGCTTATTCCTTCACTGAGTCTATCTCACTTGTACAGTCCAGTCTTTAGTCATCTCCATCTTCAGCCACTTTTTTCTGTCAGGTTTGTACCCTCAGTCATTTCTTCTGCTGCTCCCCCTGAGTCACTCCCAGTGGGGGAATGCAGTGGGTACAGGTGATGCCTTGGAGAGCGTGCACACTTTTTAAAAATGTACTCTGAATAGATTTATCTGCAGTTTGAATGTTCTTCAAGCTCTCTGCTGGCTGATTCTCACTTCAGAGTTGTTCAACTGGCTGCCTTTGCACAGGCTTTGAGACAATAACTAATGCTCCATAGCGATATTGAATTTTATCACAATAAAACATTGGAGGAGAGTAAAAGGCAGTACCATTAGATTAATATTGCAGCAAACCCTTTGCAACAAAGCCAGAGAGACAAATCAGGGTCTATATGTGTATACTTCAGCTCTTTACTGGAAAAAAACACAAAAAGGTTTATATCATCCTCACCCCCCTAGAAGTAAAAAAAATGTTGCGTATTTTGCATACCTCTCTATAAATAAAAGGAGCGGAATAATGGTTGTCTTGTAAATCTCTCCAAGTTTTATTGGAAATAAGAGGTAAATGATGCCCCAGCCTGAGGAGGATGTGTGCTGATAAATTAAATAGCCTTAGTTTAAAGCCAAGCGTGTTTTCAACAGTGATGCTGTGGGGAAGCTAATTTGTTACTTTGTTCAAAAGAGAAATATTTCAGTAATCTGCATTCCTTTCCTGGCTCTTAGAGTGATTACTTATTTTGGAAAACTTCACTTGCAATGATAGGTTGCATGGACAGTGAACTCTCTTTCTTCTTCATCCATTATTTCTTTTCTTCCACCCCTTTTCAATTATGATGACCTTCTGAGAGAAACTGAATCTGATAGCTATTTGTGTCTTTCCTTCTCCTCAGAGTAGTGTAGAAGTTGTATTGTGTTTTGGCTTTTTTTTACTGACTTGATTGGCTATTTTGTTTTTGCTTTGCTTTACATTCCTATAGTAACTCACTGGCCTGATGAGTTACGACAGGTTTTGGCCTGGAATACAGTTGGCACAAAACATATGCTAGCCATGTGATGAGAATGAAATGGGGGTATAAATTTTTTTAAAAATGGGAAAGGCTGTACTCTGAACAAGCCATTTGTGCTATAAAACCACTAAAACCCAGATGTTTTGACTGATGGAATGAAAAATAGCAATGCTTCACGTGTCCCAAAGAAGTTCTTAAATTATAATGTGAATACAAGGGTGTATGGTTTTTATACTTACTGTCAAGAACTTGTCTCTTTAGTAAAAAAAAATAAAATGAAGAAAGGTATTAAAAAAATGAGATTATTATTTACTTTCCAACATTTCCACCCCATTTTTTGCTTGAGTCTTCTAAGTGTGATTGTCTGAGGACATGTATTTTGCCAGGACAGTTCTCCTAGTATAATAAATTTACTACACAACACAAATGCTTCTGATTTGAGACATTTTTATATGTGTATATATATTTATTTATATACGTGCGTATATATAAAATTTGAAAGTGTATCTATCTTTCAAGTTTTGACAAGCTTCTGGGTACTATATGGTAATGTTTCAGAACCAGTTATACAGCTCAAAAAACATTTGTTACAATCTTGCTTACAACTATGATGACTGGGCTTTTGATTGATTTTTTTTTTTTTAATTTTAATGGATTTTTTGCCAATACAAGACAGAAATACTGCATTAATGAACCTTTAAAAAAGACATTATTATATTAGAATCAATAGTTAAAGAAACATTTCAGTATGGACATTGTCTTACTTTGGGATTAAATTTCAGTTGTGAGTAGGCTTAAATTAATGAAAACCCCTTGGTTTTCCCCTCAGCGGGAGAAAGAGGAAGTCTAACTGGAACTTGGAAATGTCATGCACTGACAAGTTGAGGACAAACAAGGCATTTTCCCTATAGCATAAGTGTGTCTTTTTTATCAGGAAGTTCTGTTTGCTACAGAACGTAATATTTGTTGTTGACTTCAGTGCTTACCGTCTTTCCCTGTTTGTAATTTTTATATTACATTAAACAGTAATTTGTGCCTGGCTTCTGCTATCTGTTTCTCTTCACCATTCACTTAAAAACAAACAACACATCAAAACCAAACAGAAACCCCCACTTCTCTGAGCAAATGGTTGTGCAGCTGAAAAGAAGAACAAACTCTGTGACCCTGCATTTGCAGGTGTTATTATTTGATTTAAGACTAGTAAAAGCAATTGTTTCCCCATTGGTGAAGTTATTTAATTTCCTGTTTTCATTTCTAAAAGAATATAAATTAAATCAGCGTTCGACTTTTCTATTTCCAGTTGACCATGTCTGTTACCCTTATTTTGTCCTCAGGAGTGATGAAATAAAATTAGCAAGGCAAAATATTGTTAGGTTATTAATGTGATGTGATAGCTAGAACTACACTGTGTATAGTGGTCATGTACAACAGAGGAAAGCATTGCTTCAGAGGAGATTAATATGGAACAGGTTCACAGCAAAAAGACGATGAACAGGAGAGGCCAATGGATTACTTCTGTTTAGCCCAGATTCTGCTAATACTTCCCCTTTGTTCAGGCTTTGTCCAAGTGTGTATCCTATCCAACTTAGTTTGATTATATGCACATGATAAAAGGAATCAGCATACGGCGTTTGCTGGATCTGGGCTTCAGTCCTCTCTGTTAATGCAGACCTGAAGAAATGAAATTCTTGGCTTCTCCTGGTATTTTGTTTCCAGTTGAATTGCAGTCTGTAGTAATACATAACCCTTCAGAACTTGCCACTGTGAGTCACAGCAAAATGAAATGTTCATGCCGTGGCAGTTTTAAAAAGTTATTTGTATATCTTGGAAAACTTGCAATTTGACATAAAAGGAGCATTCCATATGTTAGTAGTTTAATTAATGCGATAAATTACATCATAAATGTAATTGCTTTAAAGAATTGTTAGGAATAATTTAAACTTTTTAACCATGGTTGGCTTTTTAATAAGGATGCGTAACTGAGTAAAATCTGTTAGACATAGTCTACCATAACAAAGATCTACATACAGTAATTAAAGCTGGCATTTAGAAACTAGAATATGTGTACACATTCTCTCTAGGAGGACCTGCTTTGGTGGGGTGGGGAGGTTGGACTAGATGATCTCTAGAGGTCCCGTCCAACCCCGTGCCATTCTGTGATTTTGTGATAAGCGTATCTGTATATGGACATCAGTAATGTTTGTAATGCATACACACGCGTATATATTGTATATGGATTTATATTATATTATATTATATCTCTAATAGCTAGATTGTGGCCTTCAAAGCACCCTTCTCGCTGAATCTAATGCAAGAAGCTGGTCAATGTTATGAATGAAATTTGCTAGCCTGTATCTTATCAGTTATATACCTGCAAAAAAGCTGTGCCTTTCACATACTTCCAGATGGAAAAAAAAAAATAATAAATTGGTGTTGCCAGTCTCCTCAAGATCCAGTGGAACTGTGACACTGCTATTTTGTGTTAGAATAGTACGTTACAGACTGGATGAAAGCTTAGATGCAATATGGTATGTGTATTAGAAATTTCAAATATGTTAAAGAGCACATTTATGATGTGTTTTGGAATGGTGTTTTCAACTTGTGAATGGAAACGTAGAATTCTTTTAGATGCTTTTATGGAATCTCACCCCAGTGCATCTAGTGATGTAACAGTCACTTTTTTTCTACATGGATTCTGCATTTGTAGTTGAGCAGTGGGTGTGTCAGTGAACAATGGACTAGGGTAGGATGTTTTCTGTTTATGCATGTTCCATGTTGTGAAAAAATATGGGTGCTGCTATGGCCATGTTTTGTTAACTTTCTTAGCTTGTACCCATTATTAGAATGAATTCTTAGAAGGGATGTGTACTGTACGTCCTGCATACATGTACGCTTTCCATGAGGCGAGTGAATACAACTATTTACCTATCTGTCTAAAAAGAGCTCTGAACTTCCAAGAAATTCTTTCTTTCTATCAGCTTAGGAATTGCACATGATCTTTCAGAGTGTCCTTGTCTTTTCTTTTGCCTTTGGCTTTGCACATTTTGCCAATCTTCATGTAGTTTTCATCCTCCTGATGCTATGCAAGCGCCAAGGAGCCAGACTTGTCAGCCTGTAAGGTTGGTAGACAGGCATTTCTGATGGAATGGTGAAATTCTTCAAGCCACAAGGACCCGGTTCTGTTTTTTTCAGAAACAAAATTTCCCCAGGGTTTAACTGGAACAGGAGGTCACGCAGTGGCTTATAACTTTAAATAATAAATACCTCATGGCTTTATTTTGGGAGACAAGTGATTAGGAGTCATCTCTCTAGTAATCTACAAGTCTTCAACTCTTCTTCTGGTAATTGAGTCTTCTTACAAAGACTACAAATTTCTTGACATCAACCAGATAAAAGATCATACACAAAATCTATGCAATATTTTAATTTTAATGGAGTTATTAGTAATTTACTTTGTAAATAAGTGCTGTTGTTTGGCTAAAATCTCATGCAAATGAAAGGTTTAGAATTGTTTAATCCTTCTGGAGGTAAGTCTAGGAGGTGCCATTTTGTCCCAATGTCTGTCTCATGCAAATGACTATAGTTTGTCATTGCCTCTTCTGGAGAGACTTGGATATCACTTGCAGAAAGAAGTCTAATTTCTGTTCTACTGCTGTTCTGGGTTTGTTTTCTGTTCCCGCTTTTTCATATAACCACTATTGCACCTACTGCCTGATGACTTTTTTGCTACTGGAAAAAATGAGCATCATCCTGCAGCTGTGGCAGCTGCTGTGTGAGCACACCCCAGATGAGCTGACTCTCTCCTGCTACCTCCTGACTTCTGTCTGAGGAGGAGGACATGGACTGTGTTTGACTTCCTTGATTTTTCAGTCTTATGTGTGCTTGGCCCTACATCCACTGGAAGGTACTATGGGTGTGGGACACAACATTAGTCTAGTAGGACTAGTGGTTGCCTCTCTGCACTGAGGATGGTGTGGTGGTTCAGAATGTACTGTCATTACAAGCTGCTGCAGTGACTTTGCCATGTCTGGATGAAATTTTGGTAGTCCAAACCTGCTCAGAGGTGACGCTGCTGCCCTGTGGAGTCCCATGATTGCAGTACCTGTTGGCTAGTGGCAAACCAGTTTGGGGAGAGAGGGCAAATTTGCAGTCGACAAAGTCATGATCAGGGTCTGCAGTGCCATCCTCCAAACACTGTTCCGATCACTGCCCTTGCAGAGAGACACAGCGGAGCTGAGAGTCTACAAGTGAAGAGGCTCACTCTTCTCCTAGTGGCATTTAATCATTATCTCTTTTAGGTAAACATAGTTACTTTGTCTCTTCCCTGACTCTCAATGCATATTTTGACTTTTTCTTACTGTTGACAAGTGCTTTTTGCTGCTGGTTCAATGGCCCACAGGAACCCTAACAGACTTTGGGACAGAGTTGTTTGCTAAGGAAAAACATAGCTGAAAAGTAGCAGCAGCACAATGTAGGAAGAGGGAGGGCTGAGGGTGAATCTTGTGCCCTGCTCTTCTGAAAAGTGACGAAGGAGAGAAAACTGATGAAGGGAAAAGTGATGAAGTCTGTCCTTCTGCTCCCCTGGCTTTGGAGAGGAGAGGTTTTTAAGGACAAGGAAGGGGGGTAGTACAGGCTGGTTAAGTTTTGCAGTATGGAGATGAGCTCTCCCCTGTTCTCAACATGCATCTCTCCCTGGGAAGCATCTGTTCTTCCCGGCTTTCCTTTTAGCTTGCAGAGGAAATGGCCTGCCAGTCCTGTTCCTAGGCTTTTGGCTGAAGCACCCCGTTCAGAGCAGGACCGTGCCCTGTCAGCTGCTTGATATGCTGTCAACACTCTGCTGACATGTCAGCTCACATGAAGTTCCAAAGGGTCTTCATAGCCAGAATCCTTCAATCCTAGAAACTGCCTCCACACTCTTTTCCACAAAAAATGCAGCAATCAAGATGTCTGTCAGCCTCCTGATGAGCTGTAACATCCCTAGCCCAGGCTCCTTGCCACAGCTTTCCTGCTGCTGCACTCCAGAAAATGAGGGCGCTTTAGGCTTCTCAGCTGGGCAAGTGAAGGAGAAAGCAGAGCTGCAGCTGAACAGCAATGGATTGGCAAAAGAGACCGATACGACCCAAAAGTTACAAACAAGTGAAAAGCAAAGGAGGGAAAGCGGGGTCTGTAACTCCTGGAGAGCAGGGACAAAGATAGGGGAAAAGGCTGATGGCGTGCTGATATGGCCTACACCAGAAACAGACCCGGTGGACCAGCCCGTCCAGAGGATTAAATGGAGCAAAAACTATACAGCAGAGCCCAGCTTGAACATCTGGTGCTACACCTACAGCCATGTGGAGAACACAAGAGTATGCACTTTATCTGCAGACTGCGTTCTGAAATAGGGAATAAAACCAAGCCTGTACCCAACATCCTTCCAGTGAACACCTCCACCCCAATACAGGTGACTCACTCGTACTGTGGGCTCTCTGCAGAGGGTGACACACAGAGCTGATGGGAGTTCCAGGAGCAGGACTGTGTTTCTGCTGCTGGGTGTGTGACAAGATGAGTTTTAATGAGTGCAGAAGGGAAGCACACTGCCCCCATGGTCTGTGCCACCTACTGCTATGTCTTCCAAAGAGGTAGAACCACCCTGGCCTGGACCCATCTTGCTGTAGGTGATGGGCCTGGACACTGCAAACACTGTGTGTACTGCCATTGTTGTGATGTTGGCCACTATGTTCCCTGGTGTTTAGTCAGGGAGGGGACTTCACAGCAGCATCTCCATGCCTCTGAAAGCCTGAAAGGGTTCTGTTAGTGCGACGCTTTATGTGCTCGGCTTGCTTTGTTGCCAGGGTAGATGTGGGTGCTAATGCATGGTGAGAAGAGGAGATGAGGTCTTCAGAATGGATAGGGCATCAATAGAAAGTTGAGCAGATAAAATAGGGAAAGAATATTAAGGGACAGAAGTTGAACGCACAAACTGAAAAACCTTCAGGGTGATGGGTGACAGTAAAAATGGAGGGATGGATATAAGAAGAGAAGACGTGGCATTGAATGAGTTTTGGGAGCTTTCCATTGCTGGAGGGATGCCTTTTTGTAGTGTTGATATCAATGAAGCCCGGCACGGACTGTGACTGTCATTCTGATGAAATTTGCTATTGATTTCTGCCTGAATAAAACTCATAGTACTGTGCACAGGATAGCGCATGGTCTTGTACTGAAGAAGACAACCTACATTTTTGGGTTCAAATCCCTTTTGGGTCTTTCATGACAACTTGTTTTGTTTTTTTGAATCTGAAAGTGATGTGAAATACCTCGCCTGAATTTGTTAGACTTATTTCTCATTATGGTACAGAGAAAGGTTACTTTAAACATTAAATACCATCATTTATAGGAAAGATCAACATTCAATTTAAATTTTGTCTGAAGAATAACTGGGGAACATTTAGGTAGTTTAAATCTATCACGTGTATTTAGTGTGGAAACTGCAGGATTTTTCATTTTCTTTGCCCAGTTCTGTAAATAGATAAAATTGTTGCTTTAGCAACAAGCATAATTGTGGCTGCAATTTAAATTAAGGTTATGAATATTGTACTCAGAATAATAATGTAGCTTGCGAACCTTAATGATTGTGTCTCAAGCGTTAACTGTTCTTTAGGTTAGTCCTCTTACTGTATTTGCATGGGCTTCGTGTGTGTGAGTGCCTGAACTGCATTTTGTTTACCTTGATTCTTTGTAGGGAGAGGCATCGGTCCTGTGTCTGTGGTAATGCATTATCTATGTGAGATTTCTGTTTCTGTTTTGTTTTTCAGTGCCTGCGTGTATGTGCACAGATGATAGGCACCCTAATAAGTGTTCCATCTGTACAACATGTAAATGCATTGCCAAGCAAACATCTGAGATTGGGACTGTTACAATGCGCCTTTTTGCATTAGGTCTCAGTTTAATGCTGCATTCCAGGTGCTTCTGGCACCTACTTGTTGATTCATGACCAGTCTGCCTGATTTCAGAACTCTTCCGTGTAATATCTTGCTGGAATACAGTTTGAACATTACTGTTTTACAGCCATAACATATTACAAAGGTGATAAAGATTGATCTGGGCCTCCAGATCGTGGCCTTCTTTTTAAGAGATGAGGCAATCTGGGAAAGCGTTCATGGCTCATGTGGAGGACAATAAATTATTAGCATTTGCTGAGTACTGTGTTAGTCTTGCTTCCAGTTCCCAAGCTAACTCCTTTGGCACTCGTTCGGGTATCTTGGCAAAACCCTGATACGTGTTGTATATTTTTACCCTGTATCTTAAACGCAGGTCTCAGTGACTTGGTTTCATCTTACTGCAGTCATGTAATAGGTGATATCCTGGATTTAAGAGAGGTCCAGGTAACATAATAATTGCAGGAAATTACAACTTGCTTTCTGTGAAATAACTTGCACACCCAGCAAACTCCAGGTTTGTGTGCAGTCATGCTTTTGCAAATGGTTTGATACCTGTGACACACTGTGCTATATGATAAATTTTGGATCAGCAGCAGCGTCAGGTAGTTTCCCAGGTATGAGGTGGCATATGAGAAATTTCAGATGTGGATGTTTACTCAGCTGCTGTAGCTAACTGGTACGGCTCTTACTGGCAAATGGTAAGCCATGCATTGTGATAAGATCTTCTATGGCAACAGCAACTTTAAAGATTTCCAGCCAATTGGGTTTTGCAAACTGTGCCTTTTTCTTATAAATGGAGCTCTGTTTACTTGAAATTGTAAAGAATTCCCAGCTTACTTCCTTTCCTTCTCCCCCCAAATAATCGTCCTCTCAACTTGAGACTTGCTGTGATTAGCTACAGATTCTTTTTGAAAGAAACAGTCCTTTCAAGGGGAAAAGAATCTCATTAAGCCTTTGCTGTGAGCTGCAGCTCTTGATCAACACACGAAAGACAAGCTTGACAGTCATCAGGTGAGTTAAGAACTGCAAAAATATTACCCATCTCTGTTAAACAGTCATCAGTTGAAAGAGTTCATCTCCATCTGAGAATGCAGAGGCTTTTGCATACTATGTGGCACATAAAAAATTAAAGACATCAAGGATGTGAGAAGTCCTAAAGGTGCCATGCGTTTCCAAATGAATTGATAAAAGGCCTCAAATCTGAAAGAGAATGAGGTATGAGGTTTACAAATAAATAGATGGAGTTTTGAGATAAGTTAGAGATAAGCCAAGACATGGTTACTGGTGAAATATAAATAAACAGCAGTCTACTGCTGTAGTTCCTCAATTGCTAAGCCCTCTATTGGTGTTCTTTTATTTGAACAATTGTTTCCTGAATTTCTTAATAACAACTGATAGAAGAATTGACAAATAGTGCTAAATTGCATGGGTTAATTCACTAGTAATTATTGTACAGATTATTAGTAAGCAAAAAAAATTAGCACATACTTTTATCTCAAATCACAAAACAAAAGAATGAAAAGAGTGACAGAATAAATGGTCTTTTGTTAAGTTATTGTCTCATAAAGTTTGGAACTGTGTCAGAATTGCTTTTTTGTTTTGGTTTGGTTTTGTTGTTTATTTACTTAGGAATGCTCAGCTCAGATGCAGCATCTGTCTTTCTTTGCAGTCCTTCTACCCGATTTTTCCAGCTGGGTTGAATGCCTTGATGAAGCTTTTCAAATGATCAAATAGATAAAATTGTACGTATTCTGTGGGATTATTTTCTTTGTTCTTCACCACATGTTCACTGAATAAAATACTATATAATTGTAAGACACTGTTTTCAAGCTGCACTCTTGCACTACTTGTCAGCTTTGTTGTTTGTTTAGTTTTTTTATTATAGTAAATTTTGGGGAAAAATCGGTCTGCTCATCAACAGATACTTCCAGCAATTCCTTCCAGAACCATTGGTGAAAACTATTTTATCAGGGATATTTCATTATTATCCAGTAGCAGGTTTGGCCCTTCTTGACCCAAGAAGGCTAAGAAACTATTCTCTGTTTTGCAAGATACTTTCACTTCTCTCCATTTCCAAGTGTATCTTGAGCGTGGGCTGTCATGTGCTTAGAAGTTCGAGCCACGTGAGGCTGCTTGTGACTTCTCTTTGGGTTGCCTTGCTGGGAACCCTGAGAAACCAGTATCAGCCAAGGCCTGGAGGCGCCGTGCGTTGCAGGCCTGCCCAGGTTTGCTCCCGAGAAAGCGCCTGACAGGAATAACAGCCGTCCGTGCTGCTGCTGTGTGCTGGCTGTGAATGTGCATCATTGCACACCACTGGGCCACCTGTAAAATTTATTTTCTACTCCTTAGGAAGGGAACTGAGAATCTGACCTGTTTACTTGCTTCTGTATTTTATTATTTAATCAGTAAGATTGTGCATTTATGAAACTAATTTTTTGATGTCACTAACCCAAAAGGCATCCTACCCCAGGGGGTAAGGAAAGACTTAGATTTTAAGATTGCCTGCATAGTGCTTTTTAATTACCACCTTCATACCATGAAAGAGAATTCTGTTCCTGTTGAACAGGACCTGTGTTACATCTTTATTGTGTATACTTATTACTTTGGGATTAGTTTATAATAACTTCATTAACTCATTCTTTGTCAGCTTTGAAGGTAAGATGTCTCTGCTTCTTGCCTTTTTATTTTCAATAATTGTCTTAGATGTACTTTTTTGACAGAACTATGCTGAGAAATAAACATAAAATGGTGCCTTCTCATCAACATTTGCAGAAATACTCTGCTGCTCTTTCCAAACAGAATTGCGACAATGACCATTTAATTGCAAATTAAAAAATAAAAAAAATATAGTTTAGCTTTGGTTGTTCCATTCTAATGATGCTTGAATTTGTGGCCATTTTCCCATGACCCATATTAAACAATAGATTTGCATGCTATCAGTATTACTCTGTGGGAATTCTTCACTTGAAAACAGAAACTGGCCACATTTTTTGAAACGTGGGAGTACGAGTTCAAATTCTGGAGAGTGACAGGAAAATTTGCTCTAAGCAAAAAAAGCAGGGCTTTTTTGCCAAGAAAAACTTTTTTCTTTAGTAAATCCATCACCCATGCTCTAGCAGACTTGCTTAAAAAAACAAAACAGTACTTTTGGGAAGTGCTTTGTTAACTTTTAACAGCCTTTTCCACTACTCTTTGGCTTTCTATCAAGCGTTCTTGCCAAGTTGAAGTGATGTGGTGTGTTTGGCAGTGACACACTTCTTTTAGGTGCCAGTGGTGAACTATTGCTTGCTAGTCGTTTTCAGTATTCTGTGAAAGCCTTATCGCTGTTAAATACACCACTAGAGGTGTTACAAAAGGCAATAATACCTCTTGCAGGATTTTCTTTGCAGGTTCTTATTTTTGAAGGATTTTTGTTTTTTCCTGAGGGTTTGGAGGTGGTAGTTTGATGGGTTTTTCTGTTTTATTTCTGAACTGGTTTCCTAGGGAAACGAGAGTTAAAAAAGGCTCACAGTCTGTCTGTCTCGTTCCTCCCAATAATTATAACAGCGTAATTCCAAACCAATTTTCTAGAAATTTTTAAAGACAATAAGGCTGCTCCTAATTATGTGGAAGCTGGCAGTTGTGTAGATGACAGTGACCTGTATTGATCAGGGAAAGGTGAGGAAAACCAAGCCGTGCACACTCTCTGTGGTGACAGCTTGCTGGCTAGTGAGCCAGTGCATCGTTCCAGTGTAGCCACAGAGTCTCTGTTTCTCATCAGTCTGAGGAATCCAAGGAGCGTAGGGAAGAAAAAAGAAGAGAAGTCTGCGGCTGTGGCAGCAGCGAGGTTGGAGAACAAAAGCCTCATCAGTGGCAATCACTCTTCATTAGCTATGCTAATGGAAAAGAACTTGAGTAGGAATTTGTATAATAGCACTATATATAGTGGTACAGGTAGCAAAAAAACAACAAAAAGTGTTTTATTTAGTACTAGTTTTAGTCACATCTTTAACCACCTTTGTGTACCAATAGAGTCAGCAAATCCAATAATGTATTGATGGTAAAGTAGGTCCTCTTTGGTATAGCTCCCCCTTACCTCATTTCTAAAGGACACAATTGGCCAATTCATTGCAAAGTAACTGATCCATTTGGTGGTTCTATCTTTAAATCTTCCAGAATTAACCTAAGTTTATGTGGTCATTCTAAAAATCATAGGTAGGGTAATAGATGGCTCTTCCACAAGCCAAATTAATCAGGAACCATTGGGGAAATTGCTTGATAGGGATTACTGCCACTCTGTATTTTTGTACATTCCCATGAAAATCTTTGCCTGTAAAGTATGTCATTGGAGAGGGGGATCCCTGTGATAACCAGTGAGGATTTGGACCACAAGATCTTCCTCTTCAGGCCTGTTTTTCTGCAAATACCAAAAAAGCTTTAGTTCGAACTGCATTGCGCCTTTCAGTCTGTGGGATTGCTGAGGTCTCCAAATACAGCTCTCTGGTGGCACTGGGAGCAAGTTTTATGAGGGTCGTGTGAGATCTGCTGTGACAGTAAAATTTAAATCTTGCTTGTGTACAGACACAGACTCTTCACGTGAAATTCACATGCTCTTAACAGAGCGGTATTACAGTTTGTGGAGATGGGAGTGTATTCCTGTTATCAGTACAGCAGAACAAAAAGTAGAAGCGGGGGGCAGGAGAGATGAGAGAATTGGTAAATACTTTCTGGAGAATGTTTTGCATTTGATTTTTCATTGCAGTTCCCCAGGCAGGCCTAGCAGTTGGAAACAAAGGCAGATCTAATTTACATTGTATTCCTATTTTGAATTTGGAGTTTTCCTGAAAAGTTTGATAGAGTTAGATGGATCAGTTTTGTTTCTGTTTGTAACCTAAGAGCTGTTGTGTGTTCTGGGTCTTGTATAGGTGGCCCTGGAAGTGTTTGTGTTAGAATCACTACAGGGTAATGTGTTTAAAAAAAATCCAAACAAATTATATCTCCCTTTTCCTCTGAATTTAATTTACCTGCCACTGAGTATCTCCTGTTCATATTGAATTCCATCAAGCAGCATTCTCTTACCCAACTTTCTTTTTCAAACTTAACCAAATCTGAGGCCAAAATCTAATTGAGAATATGTCTTCAAGTAACACTGCTTGCTTAGTTATACAATGTATATTACATTTTTGGCTGCTTTAACATTTATTTAGTTTTGCCAGTAAAGCTGAAAACAATTTAAAGACATTTATGAAAAATTACAAGATTTCTCAAATAGGGGAACTTGATATGAAGGAGCACCAAAAGAGCACCGAGAAGTTACATTTCGTGTTACCTCCCAAATAAAAAATGCACACAATTTGAAAATGTGTTCTCTTTATCTAAAAGATAAGAAATTTCAAGCCAGGAAAAAAATTAAAAAGATGAAAGTTACTTTCTGTAATTTAAAATATTAAGTGCTTAGTATATACCATAGCCTTTTGAACAAAAGGATTGCGTTTGGTTGATGCAGTCAAGGAGTGGGAACATCTGAAATAGGGTAGTATATGGACCTTAGTGACAGCATTGGAAAAAATCCATTTCTAGCTTTAAAAAAAAATCAAACAAACTTGGCAGGCAGTATCATCCTAAATAAGATTTTAAAGGAAAGACTGAAAACACCTATTACAACAGAAGGGGAAAATGCATGTGAAACACTGGAGTTTTAAAGTGAAAAGAAACAGAAACCAGCAGGTGACATTTGAATAAAGCCTTCAAGCATTTATAAAGCTATCTGTCCTTTTCTGTATATATAATGCAAAGTGTTATGTTTAAAGTATATATAGGCATGACCTGCCAAGAGAATTTTGGTTTCCCTGGAGACTATCAGTTCTCTGTTGCACAGGTTGAATTGGTGAATAAGAGCTATCTTGATAAAGTCAAACCTTTCTTCCTGAGATTACTGGATATATCAGTGAATTTAGGTCTTTGTATTGAAGGCTGAATTTATAAAATGCAAGCTTTTAAATGTTCTAATTTCCAGTTATTTCTTTTGGCATGTAGTTATGATATGTAACAATTGTCTTGTGAACTGGGGAAAAGAACCCTTTGTTGTAATACTTCACTGGCAGTTTTATCTTCTCGTTTGTCTGAGTTGTGCCAAGTCTTTGATTTTAATCACAATTTTCAGTGAATTATCTTGAAAAATTTATGGTGCATGTATTCAGCCACAATTTCTGATGTTGACTTCTTTCTGCTGTCTTTTTCTTAAATGTTTTGAAGTGCTTTTGTCATTTTTTCAGTTTGGAAACTAGGCTTCAACCAGATTTACAGCTATTAACTATCTTTGGAGCATGGAAAAAAAAATCCCTAATACAAAGCATGCAACCTACTTTGTTCGTCTGTGCTGGATTAAGAATAAAACCGGTAATCTCAAGGTTGTTCTCAGTTGGTTTGGGTGGAAATAAAAATCCCAAGAAAAGAAGAAATGGGTAGTAAATGAAGAGTATGAGGTGGTTCCAGCCAGATCCCCTCTTCCTGTACCAGTACCTATATGGTACCAAAGCACAGAAAGAACATGAGGCAGCTCAGGAGGTGCAACAAAGGCTGAATAGACCGGGATTTAAACCCCCTATTTTTACAATTTATGTGAAAGACCAGGGGTGTCGAGTATTTGAATAGTGCAAAGCACTTGCAGCCTTGAGGTAAGATGATCTTTAAAGGTCCCTTCCAGCCCAAATGACTCCACGATTCTGTGAAGTACATAGATTCATATATGAACCTTTCTGTGTTTTACCTCCTTGACAAGTCAGCACATGCAGCATTTCATTGACAATAGGATAAAGTGATATGGAAAGCTAAGAAACGCTGCAAATTCCATTTCAGTGATTTTCTCATCTAGCAAAGTCTACTATAAAATGAATAAATTCTGCATAATTTGGAATTTATTAAAGTAGGCAATTTTTTGTGCTCTTGTGGGGATATTATCTGTTTTTTACAGTTCTTCTTCTGCAGTCTAAGTTTCCTTATTCTAAAATTTGCAAAGAATCCTGTGTTAACTTCTTTGTTATATTCTGCAGTTCTAAAATCTGAAATGAAAATTTGCCAGAAATATGGAAAGAACATCAAAGTAAAGCATAAAACAGCAAGGAGAGGAAAAGGAAAAAGAGGGGGTTATGCCAGGAAGTAGGGAGAAATATGTAGAGAGATATATATATGTATACATATGTTAAAAAGTATGGGAGGGAGAGAATGAGAAGTGTCTGTAGGCTGCAGGGTTAACTGTGAAGCTTACTAATGTTCATTGGTATTGCTGCTAAGAAAAATGGTGAGCACGTTAGCTAGGGAGGGATCAAAGCAAAAAAGAAGCATCAGTCCTGCAAATCATGTGATGACACCAGTTTCTAAGATATCAGAAGTTCTCTTCAGCATGTTTTACTTCTTTTTTTCCTCTTTGGGTAGCTCCCCCTTCCCTCCCTTTTAAAGTATTGGATTACTGGCTGCTTGCAGTGGACCTGGCTTGTGGCAGCACTGGTGGAAGTGATGGAAACTCCTATTCCATGACTTCTTAAGTGATGGAAACTCCTATTCCATGACTTCTGATTTCTTAAGCTGCTGAAATGAATGGCATTCAGTGTTTGACTTTGGCAGTAAGGGATTGCCTCAAGGAGATTAACCTGTTGCTTAAAGGCTCTAGGGCAGGGAACCAGTACTTTTGGGGGTTTGGAAATAGATGTGAATTAACATGCTGGCCCTTCCCACAGGTCAGTATTAACACCTTCTCTCCTCTGTAATTCAATGTAATACTTGCCTTTTGAAGCTTATACAGATAACCAATCTGTATGAATTAAATATTGCAACTTTGAACACTTTCTCCTTTTGGTTAGACATAACTGGAGTTTTCTTGGAGTTGTGAAATGTAAATTATCTTTCTTTGTCATCTCTGTGTTTGGTCTGCATCAATTTAGGAAGTAGAAGCAAGAAGGAGGGAGGAACACATTAAAAAAAATATAATTTCAAAGAGCTGCTCATGCAAAAGGGACAGGATTTGGTTCTTAGTTCTGTGCAAGTTTTAAATGAGAACACCCTCCCCTTTTTCATTATCTTTCTTTTTGCACAGTCATTAACCCTTCTTTCAATGAGTAGGTAGTCTTAATTTTGCCCATTTTGCATAATTCTGCCCACAAGCTTATATATGTACGCTGTGAGTAATTTAAGAAGTGCTTGTCAATTTATTCAGGTAACTAAACTTCTGTTTAGTGGTTGTTTTTGCACTTAGTGGAGGTGATAGCCTGGGTATTTCTGTTTTTAAGAAAGACCAAACAGGAAAGTGCCCCATATATAATCAGGTCATGTTTGTGGCAAATGTACTCAGTTCTTAAGATATTTAGCTGCTGGTTGCAATATACAGAAATGAAACTTCGACTGAACAACAAAAAAGATAACTCCCAGATGCAATGTGATTAGACAGCACAGTTGATTAAATGAAATTGTCTAATCTCATTGCATCTGTGAATTATCTTTGTACTTTCTTGATTTGACTAATATACCTACTATTTCCTAGAGGAAAGAAAAGAACGTTGGTGTATGTCTGTGTACATATATGTACAAACATATGTATGCATACCTATATATACATACATATTTTCAAAGGCTATGTATGCAGTTTCATGGTCTTTCTGTGTTTTTTGCCCTCTCTGCTGCTTTAGTGCTTTGCTTCTGAATATTTTTAAGTTCCATTATTACATTTTTAGTAAAAGTAAACACTAGGAGCTTATTGAACAGTCATCCTTCATTTAAAGTACTGATTTCTGTTGCATATTCATTATTCCTTACTTTAATGAGGACTTTTATTGTATTTGCCTTGAAGATTAAAAGAAAAACCACTGAGAATGTCATTTTGCATAACTGAAAAAGCAACGTGATATATTAACATCCAGTGTCTTGCTTCTGCCAGTGGCCTGATGAGTAATGCAGCCAGGCTGTCTGTCTTGTCTTCAAAATTAAGGAACCTCTATATATACCCCATGGAAGCCCAAGCTCCGTTACAAAGGAAAAGAGACTATAGTACATCTTGTTTAGTTGCTACTCCAAAAGTCTGAGCTTTTAACTCATAAATTCTAGCTTTAGTGTGTTTCGGGTAATTAAAGCTGTGCGATATTGTCAGAAGCACCATATATTTTCTTCTAGCTTAGTTGTGCTACTTTAGCATTTGTTTGGTAGGTTTTAGTTTAGAATGGATTATTTGGAAATCCACATAAAACTCCCTAGAAATCTGTTTACCATTTTGTGTTCTTTAAATTACATTATTAGTGGGTTTGTCTTTATTTTTCATTGGAGGTACTCTGATTCTTTGGTAGGTTATTGCTGTTGTTGGCAAAAAGCTATTAGGGGGTTGGATGAGGGAAGAACAGTTGTAGTTAAGTGAGAGTAATGTGGCTGTGTTGTTTTCCATGCAAACAATTTCTGCTGTTTAAAAGAGAGCTCCTTATTCTTTGTAACTTTTTTGTTTAAGATTGACACTGATTGGAAACAATTGTGTTCTCCCAGGACAGGTCAGTTAGAGTTTTGATAATATTCAAGTAACAGTTTGCTTTCTGCTCTCTGGAATAACGAATTGGCCTTGCCAAGCTGTAATAGTTGGAAAGGATGATGATCTGGATTCTTTCAGCTGTTCCAAACCAACTACTAAATAAGTTGGTGAAAAAGTGCCTTAAAAACTTTTTTATTTATAGTACAGAGAGGGGATCTTTTCCAGTCTGTGTTGCATCGTTAGGTGAAAGCCAACACTTCACATTTTTACCCTGCATCTCTTTCCAGGTGAGTTGGGATGTTTGCCCACCTCTCTGCAGGGAGCTGTGGTACCATCCAGCTCTCAGGGCCTGCACAGGTAAACCCAAGGTCTTTGGCAAACCAAAAAGAGACCTGACAGGATGGTCCTTCATTTAGCAATCAGTGTTCAGAGTGCAGGCGCTGGTTTGATTGTGTAGCCTAATTGCTGTGAGTGTATGCCTTCTGTCACTGCAGTTATACCTTCCAACAAGAAATTATGGTTCCAGTAATGGAGGTAATGCCAAAATTTCAAGTGGAGTGAAAATTCGTTGAACTGCTAAAAAAATGTTTCCTATCTAACCACTTTGATCATGTAAAACATTAATGTATTACTTTTATTTAAACTTCTGAATGCTATCCAAACGAAAACCTTTGCTGCATTTGACATGTTCCTATGAAATGTTTTGAAGTAGGTGAAACTGCATCTTCTGATGGCAAACTTTCTAGTTAAATTTTTTTTGACTGGCCCTAATGAAAAAACAAAGTTTTGCTCTGTTGGAACTTAGTATGCTGTAGATTTGATTTCTTTAAATTAAATTAAAGTTGCTGGAAAGGAATTAATATTAAATTAAGAAACAGCAATCCTCATGCTAAACAGAGGAAGTCTGCTTGCTTTGGTATTCTACAAAATGATCAGGGCTGTTATAAACAATCATAACTATGCTCGGGAAGTGCCCTGTGTGAAAGCACGGGAAATTTTGTGGACTTGGGCCAGACTTACGCATTTGCTCACACACATGCTCGGTGGTACACTTTATTCCCACATTATTCTCTCCATCCGTTGTTGCTATTTAGTTTCCTGCCAGCAGACATGCAATTACAACCACCTTGGTGGGATGTGTGAGGCACAACAGAGCAAGCTAATGCCATTTTCCATGAGGCAGTCACTAAAGGCAGGAGGTAAATAGCCAGATCTGTTATAAAGCCCTGCAGGACGTCAGTGGATGGTGTGGGGTAATGGCTGCATCACCATATGACCATAATTTTGCTTGCACTTTGTTTCCATCTTACATGCTTATTGCTAGATATGTTAAGAACCATAGACACTAATGCCTGCCCACTGTCTACATTCTTTCAGGTGGTCTTCTGCATGCTCTGCAGAGTGCAGGGGGGAGGCTGCTTTAGAACAACAGCAGCAAAAAATCCATGTTGGGTAGTGTGCTGTATGGAAGCACTGGGAAGGAGTGGCTAAGTATTTAGTGTTCTTGAATGTTTGGTCCTCTCTAGCTCACAGGCACAAACCTGCTCAAGGGAAACTACCTGTCATTGGGACTGCAGTGGAGAGAGGAGGATCTGTGCTGCGGTTGCCCTTCTGGCCCTTCTATTAGCCGCTTCCATCTTCTGAGAGCTCCATAAGCCCTTAGCTCTCCTGGGGAGTAGATGTGAGGGCACTGTGAAGGTGAGGGTGGTGAGGCACTGGAACAGGTTGCCCACAGAAGCTGTGGATGCCCCATCACTTGAGGTGTTCAAGGCCAGGCTGGATGGGGCTTTGAGCAACCTGGTCTGGTGGGAGGTGTCCCTGCCCACGGCAGGGGGCTTGGAACTCGGTGATCTTTAAGGTCTCTTCCAACTCTAACCATCCTATGACATTGTCCTTCCCTTGAGGCACCTGGAGGAGCTGTAGCTTCACAGAAAGGCCTGCAACGTTTGTGGTGCTGGAGGGAGGAGGTATGAGGAGGAGCATGAGTGACTCCATAGGTTGCTGGCTCTGGGTGCCTTGAATGGGAACAGCACACAGGAATGACTATGGGCTTGGGAACAGCCTCGTGCTGTGCACTGAAAAAGCAGTTAAGACTGTAATTCTTGAAGAGTGTGAGCCTGCTGCTGTGTGTTAATTCTGATCAAATAGCAGTATTGTGCCTGCGGCTGTCTGGGTCCAGTGAGTTTGCCGGTCTTCCTGTTTTTTTTTTTTTGTTTCAGACCCCATTGTACATCACACTTTGGACCTGTATTGGTACAAAGTGCTTTCTTTTGTACCTGGTAAAGACAGAGTGCGTGCATGGTCTATTTATATGCCAAGTTGATCCTTGGTTGTTTTAATGCAATAGGAAAAAGGTTACTTAATGTTTCATAATAAATTGAGGATCATTACTTTGAAAACACAGATGAATGTGAAAACTTTAAAAGGAAACGGAAACTAGCTGAAAGTAGTCTGTTATTTTTGTGGAACATTTTCATGTGTAATATGAACTGTCATTAAGAGTTCTGCCAGTCTTCAACAGCTGTGACTGGAATAAGAGCATACAAGCTTAATCAGGAAAGCATGTTAAATGAAGACCAACAAATTCCAGCATTTAATTTGTTTTGTTGGAGTAAGCAAACTGAGTGAACACCTAACACAGAGTAATAGAAACTTAGAGTAAGACTGTATGCTCATACTTTTATATGAGGTATTAAGGATAAGCGTTGAGAAACTGACCTAAATTTGACTCTGAGTTTGACCGTTTCAGTAAAGAGAAATTAAATAAATGCCATTTTGGCACTTAACTTTTTATTTTTCCTGGAGCATAGCTTTCATTCAAGTAGAAAGAAATTAAAAGCCAATAAAAGTTGGTTTAGCTTTGTCATAAATGTAACTAGCAGAAGGGAAAATTGCTGCTTATCAAATAGAATAGAGTTAAAAGCATCTGATTCTGTTGAGTATATATATTATATAAAAATGTACTGTAGTTGATGATTGTCTTTATTAAGTATGAGCTCACAGATAAATCCGTGCTTTATTTTATAAAGCATAATATGCCTTTCTTATTTAAAAGTGCTGGGGTATAGCTTCTGAAAGGTACGCAAATCTGTTGTTTTAACATAATAAAATCAGCCTGCTCGTTGTAGACAGTCGTTGTAGATGTCTTTTCTCTTAATATTTGATTAGCATGGACCAACTGTCATATGTCATATGAGATGCTTCAGTTTGAAACTGATTGGTGGCTGTTTGGTCTCCATGATAGTAGCCCTGGGTGATCCATTGGGAGGGAATGCAGAGGAGGAACCAGTTCTCAAAACCTGTCTCCACAACCGTATTTCTAAGCCGGCTGTCAGTCCCTCAGGATCCCTGTGGCAGACTGCACCACCTTCCTCTGTTTCCCATCAATTGCTTTTTGGAGCTGCAGAAATGACTCCTTTCAAATATATATGACTCAACCTGTAGATTTTTATGTCAGCTCAATCCTTTTATTGATTTTTTTTGTGTGTGTGTCATAAGATGGGGACAGTGTGAGTGTTTGGTCAGGTTTTTCCATTAGCAGCAAAGAATGTGCAAGTCCCTAGACCCAGGAAGGTCATCTTAGGGATATCACTTGTGTAACACAAACTTTCTTTTCTTTTTGAAGGACTTCTAAGCTGTAATTTTCTGTATGTATCCAAGCATTTCTGAAAGTGTTTTTAGCTTCAGTTATCAGTCAGGCAACAAACTAATTTGCCTGGTAATCAGTTCCAAAAGCAGCCAGCACTTCTATTTCCGCTGTCAGCCTCAGCAAAATTGAAAAACATGACATCTGTCATTTACAAGTTTTTTACACACTCGTCTAGATGGAGACAGAATAAACAAAGGAATCTTTTGAAGTCAGGTTGTGAAGTGCAACAATAAATAAGGGAACAAGGTGTAGAATATAAAACTTAGAACTAACTGTGTTTCAAAAGCATCATGGAAGCTGCTGAAAAAATTCAGCTTTATCTGGCAAAATAGAGGCTGATAATAAGCACTGGAATTACACGACATTTTGTTTGGTTTTTCGTTTGCTCTTTTACCTTACTCAAGTGCCTGTTGTACACAATTTTGATTTTCCTTTTTCTTTTTAAAGTGGCATGATTAGAATTATCTTTTAAAACTTTTGGTTTAGTTGTTATGGATTTTACTGGAAGTTGGATAAGGTTTTCTGAAAATGGTAGCATTTTTCTAAGGTGAAGTAAGGAAAGACTAAATGAACAACTGTTTTTATAAATTAGGTGGTTTTTAGTAGGTATGTAATTTAGAGGAATTAGCTGAAGGAATAATAGAAATTTCTTTGCTTAAGTTTGAAGACTGTTGAATGATTAATGTAACTGTTCAGGAAGGTGTAATGTCCTTTTTCAACCTAACTTTAAAGAAAACTGTATGATTGTTAGCTTAATGCCCACAATAATACTAGAACAAATAACCCAAAATGCCTAGAGGATGATGAGTAGCAGGGATTTCTGGGAAGGAATTTGCATCACATGAACCAGTCTGGGAGAGTAGCAAGAATGCCTAGCACAGGTCTGTAGACCCAGGAAACTCACAGAGACCTTGTGGACATCAGTTGTGTAACAGGAACTTTTTTCTTTTCTTCTTGAAAGATCTTTAGTCCAAGGAGAAATTAGCAGTAGTTCAGCATCAAGCCGAAAAGATGTGTTGAGTGTAAGGCTTAAAGTGGTTTTGTCTAGAATCTGTTAAAACTCACTGTTTTCATTAACTATTCCAGCAATAGACTGATGAGTGTATTTATTGAGGTTTGCCAGTCTGAGAAGTGCTGCTTATGCTGTGAAGGTCAGAATCAGGAATGGCCCTTTAAAATGAAAAGGAAAAACCCCTAAAATTCACTCAGGGCAAGGGACCTTTGGCCACTATTAGTTGTGAGGAAAAGAATTTAACTTTTTTACCCAAATGATGTAAACTGACATGGGATGTATAATAAGCATGAAGGAGCTTTTCCATTCTATAAAGCAGTGATGAGGCTTCTGCTGGATTACTGTGGTGAGGCTTAGGTGCTATACTTGAAAAAGGATGTGGATCAATTGAAGATAATCAGGAGAGAACCTACAAAATTATTTAGAAACCTGTAAAATACAAGGGAACAGGAAACCTTGAAAGGACTGAGTTTGTACAGTCTAAAGAAGGTAAGATTAAGGTTTGACAAGTATTAGGAGTTACAAAATGCTGATGCAGAAAAGAAATATCTTAGTGAAGAAGTAGCAGTCTTGAATTTCAGAGAGCGAAATTTAGGCCAGGTGCTAAGAAAAGGTTTTGAATGTAGAAATAGAGAAGTACTGAAACATGAGTTATGGGGCTTGTGGAGTCCTGATTACTAAAGGTTTTTAAAAATAGATTAGAAAAACTGAGAAATAGCTTAACTAGAACTGATCCTGCCTCTAGGTAATAGGATGGACTAGCTGGATAATCCCTCCCAGCTCTGTTTTCTGTTACCTTTCTTTTTTAATCATCAAGTGTACATCCCAAGGCTCCAATTACATGCATTTTCACGCTTTCCCCTTGTGTCTAGCTTTTAGGAGGATGCAATTATTCTCCCATGTTAATGACTGTACTCTCTACTAGCTTTACCAAGGCATCATCAGAGGAATCCAGATACTAGGCTCATATGCAAGACAAGCATCAATTTTTGTAGATGGTTGTTAAAAATTGGAGCACCATTATCAGAATTAACATTACTGAACAGTGTTTTAGTCATTCCATTGTAGTCAAGTAAAACCTTTGTTTACAAAGGTATTCTGGATTTCATATTCTTCTAATGAATTAAAATATTTGCTGTGTAGTCTAAAATTTTTCAAGTCTCTGAGCCGCAAGAGGGGAAAAAGTAGTTCTAACATCTGGGTTTCTTCCCCCATTTTGAGCTGTAGCAGGGTCCGCTAAGTAACAGTCGGTTTTATTGTTTATTATGCGTTATTCATTGGGCCATGCCTTTTTATGATTCTGAAGTGATTTGAATGCTGTTGTAGAAGGTAGAGCCCTATTGTCTCTCAATGTATGTGTTGCTTGGATTTCTCATTTTGTTTGCAGAAATGATAAAAATTCTGCATCTTACAGTTCTTGGTCAAAAAGTTCCATTATTCTCTTCTGGAACGTGGTCTTATATGAAGCAAAAGCATACCAAGCACAGCTATTCTATTATTATTTAAATTATTCATCTGTATTACTGGTTTTGAATATTTATTAGTTTTTTGATAACCTCTTTCATTATTCATAAAGGGTAGCCACACAGTTTGATGAAAAAAAGCAGTACAATGAAACCTTATTTTGCATAGCTGGTGTCTTTTATACGCGCTGTTCTCCAGCGCTTTTTTTAACGAAGGCCTATAAGGTGCCGGGATTCTCTGTTTATTGCAACATCCCCTACCTGTTGGTTTCGGTGGGAGGGGAGACCATCCAGCACCTCACCAGCCTTTCTGCTCTAGCATGGCTAGGGATGAAATAATAAATATTCCCCAAGAGAGATGGAAATGAAGAGGCAAAGGTCAGGAAAGAAAGATGTCATTTCACATAAAATATGAAAAACATGTGAAGAATTACTGATGTAGAGAGGAAGAGAATGGAAGGTTATTTTAGGTAATTTATAGGATTTTCTTTTGGAACCCACAATACTGCAAGGAAACAAGGGCAATTGCTTTACTGGCTGCACTATCTGTGAGTATGTTGAGTGTCTGACTGGAGTCAGGATCAAATGCTTCACAAGAATACATAAGACCCCCCATTAAGCAATCAGGAATGGATTACTTTCATGCACTAGGTCTAATCCCCATCTCTGATATGTATAGGAATCATCTCCTGTATGTATAGGTCTGCTTAAACCCTGAGGTATAAAGTTTGGTGTCTGTTCTAGAAGGTTTCTCATCACTGTGGGTACACGTCACTCTTAGTGTTCCTGTTAGCAATGTACCTATGAAGTACTTCAGACACAGTGGTAGATAGTTGATCCCAACAGCGTTTTGCATCAGTGACTTCTTAGTCTGGTAATACAGCTTTTGTGTAGATGAATGCTCCTCTTCAGTGCTCTTGAATTTGGTGTGTTTTACCTTTATTGACTAACCCATGCAGCACTACAGGCTTGGGGAAGAGTGGCTGGAAAGCTGCCCAGGAGAAAAGAACCTGGGGGTGCTGGTGAACAGCTGGCTTAACATGAGCCAGCAGTGTGCCCAGGTGGCCAAGAAGGCCAACGGCATCCTGGTTTGATCAGGAATAGCATGACCGGGAGGAGTAGGGAAGTGATTGTGTTTTTGTACTCAGCACTGGTGAGGCCTCACCTCGAGTGCTGTGTTCAGTTTCTGGGTCTTTCACTACAAGAAGGACATTGAAGTGCTGGAACGTGTCTAGAGGAGAGCCACCAAGCTGGTGAGGAGTCAAGAGAACAAGTCATACGAGGAGAGGCTGGGGGAACTGGGCATGTTTAGTTTGGAGAAGAGGAGGCTGAGGGGAGAACTCATTGCTCTCTACAACTACCTGAAAGGAGGTTGTGGAGAGGTGGGTGGTGGCCTCTTTTCCCAAGGGAATAATGACAGGACCAGAGGAAGTGGTCTGAAGTTGCAGCAGGGGGGGGTTAGACTGGATATTAGGAAGAATTACCCAGGGAGGTGGTTGAGACACCGTCCCTGGAGGTATTTAAAAGACGTGTAGATGTGGTACTTCACGGCATGCTATAGTGGCCGAGATTGTAGGAGTGGGTTGTGGTTTTGTGTATGGTTGGACTTGGTGATGTCAGAGGTCCTTTCCAACTATAACAATTCTGATTCTGTGACTAGTCTTTTTCTCTTGTTTTATATCTTTGACTCATGGCTTGCTCTCTTCAGCTTGCATTACTGAAACAACTACAAACCTTAGAATGGCTTTAGACTGCCTGCCTTGTTTTTATTAAATCCTCCACTTTATCTCTCCCAAAGTGTGTACTGAATTTGGCATTTTAGTCTGTATGACTTCTTGTTTAATTGCATCAGTCTCTTGTGTGATGCAAGTTCTTCTCCAAGACAGCCTGCTTAAAATATGAAATACAAAATGGGCTTCAGGAAAGGTCAATTTTCGTGTTAATATTGCAGATCACTGTGAAGCTTGCTTGACTCTGAAGAGCCTGGATTTTAAAAAACATGATAGTCCAGTGTAGGATTATTGACCAATTTCTTTTTGTTTCCAGCTGAGCTGCCAGGATCATCTGCAATCAAGCTCTCCTCCTTGCGTGATCTTCCAGCTCAGCTGCAAGAATTGTACCAGCAGGGCTTCATCTTGGCTGCTGTCCACCCTTTCGTGCAACCAACTGATGAAAAAGAGAAATCTCCACAGGAACAAATCTTCAGGGCTGTGCTTATCAAGAAAACAGAAAGGTAAAGTACTTGCAGTAAACTGGGATAAAAATAGACAATGTGATTTCCTGCTGCGTTTTGACCTACATCAGGAAATTATAGCAGAGTTTACTGTGAAAGACTTGATTTTTTTTTTTTTTTTTTTTTTTTTTTTTTTTTTGTGGGCTTGAATAGGCTTAACTTGTTCTTCATGTTTACAATTCATCTGTAGTTTGGCAGACGACTTGGAGAATAACAACTTGAAATATGCTCTGTAGTTTGGGATGTATTTTCATGAGAGGCAAAGAAACAAGCCCTACGCCTGACAGTTTGTGGAGATGGTCCTGTTAGTACCCTTTAAGAATTTGTGAGATTAAATTAAGACAGAAGAAGTGTTTGCTTAGAAAAGGCATATTCTGTATTTAGACTGTTACAGTTAATGCAGATAATTTGAGAACTGCAGTGCTAATGCATACATAAATTTATGTGCAGGCTTAAGGCCCTTCTTTCCTCTAAACAACGCAAGTTTTTAAATTTTTCAGTCAGTGCAGACTCCTTAAATAAAAAGATGTCTCTCCTGCTTTTTTCAGTCTCTTAGAATTTATTAAGAATGTTTTACGGAATCAAAGTCTGAAGATGAATAAACAAACAGGAATACTGTTCTTTTATGTTTTAATCTGGGGTGTTTTTTTTTAAATCAATAGAATGTGCTGCTAAATTGGGGGCCAAGGGTTCAGCATCTTCCAGGACTGACCCATGCAGACACGTCAGGGAAAGGCAGCATCCTTCTTGGCAGAACAATACGGTCTTCAGGGCAGAGTGCTTAGTGTGTTGCTGCTGTCTCATACCATCTCCAGTAGTTTACATCTGTGCAGAGTAATGGTGAAAGAGTACAAAGTCTTAATTGCCTGCTCACTCACTTGGGTGCCAGTGTTTCACACTCTTGAGACAGCTGTAAATGACTGTACAAAATTGAAGACAGTAGAGAGTCTTGAACCAATTATATTTCCCTTTACATTCACACTCCATTTCTTTGCATTCCCTTATCTGTCATTTCTGACTGCCTGGGGAAGCGGAAGAGACTTGGTGCAGCGAGAAAAAACAGACAAGTAGCAGAAAGGGAAATGACATCAGTTTGGTGTTTCATGTAGTTTAAATGTTCCCCAGTTTAGCTGAGAATATGGGAGAAGCTGATTCCAGAGCGTGTGGATGCAACAACTGCCTGCATTGCCAGCCACAATGGAGATAGGTGGGTGTTGCACAGATTTCAGGTGACCGTGGCCCGCATGGAGACCAGCGGTATTTGAACCATGAGTTTATTCCATTTCACTAACAACTGAGGAGAAAAAATACACAAGGAGGAAAAAGACATACTGTTAATTTTTTTTTTAATTAACCTTTCTCATTACACTGCTGATAAAGAATAAATGATACCTTTTTCACTGAGGGCTATCAGGTCTGGCATCTCTAGGCTGTCTCTGTATAAAACAGTTGAACTTGTGTAGAAGTTAAGGTCTGTTTAGGATATTTGTTGATCAGAGGAGCGTTGTCTTTTCTTGTAAGATTTTAGGAGTGTTAGTAACTGTCCAGCTACAGTTGTAGCATAACTAGTGACATCATTTATGCTCTGAAGTACAAAGTGGTCCCTTCTGTTTTCTGTAAAGGTGGTGCTGGGTATTCATGGGGGGACAAGGAGTCATAAAAAGTTGTGTACTGTGGTGTGGGGCTCCACATCAGGCTTCCTGGGCTCTTTCTGCGAAACACCAGAGACTGTAGCTCCTCTCAAACTGCAGGTGTTTCACCATGGCTGGCTCCAATGCTAAAAACTTCATCTGTCAGTGTCTGGCAGATACCAGCTGCCTTTTTTCAACTTGCTATTTGGGTTGCCTGAATGGAACAGAAATGAAATTGTTGTATTAGTGCCTTTTTGGTGCAGTAATGTCAATTCTGTGTGTGCAAAGACAGAAATGAACACTTGGATTAGTCTTTAATCAGTGTTGCACTTTTATATGTCAGTTTTATGTTTTAGAGTGAATACTGTTGACTCACGTTTTGAGGGCTTAGTTTTATAGCACTGCCTCTCTAAAGGAGGAAAAAGCTATACCAGCTGGAACAAATGATGTGCGTCAGGAACTACACGCTGCTGCTGTCGTTGAGATTTGCAGTGCCTTAGTTTGTTCAGGAGCGAAATGGAAAAGGTAGTGCTTAGATGTGTTATGCATTAAATCTCATGGAAAATGCACCTGTTAGTGTTATTCCTCCTATTTTGCCTTCGTGCCGGAGTTTTAAAATACTTTGTGTGACTTTGAGATGCCATTGTACATTTAAGGTGACTTTTAAAGTCACTGCGATAGTTTTGTGTTTAATCTGTACTGGTATCTCTGTGGCTTCATTATCTTAGCTACCTAGTCAGTTCTGGTAAAGGAGGAAGTAGGAGTCATTCCTCCTCTAATACATTTGGGGAAACACATTTCTAACATATTTTGAACAAGGTTTGTCCCTTGGAAATGTTAGGGAGAATATGAAAGTAAAGGACAGATTTATTTATTTTTTTAAATCAAGGATACAGTTGTTTGCACTGCAAAAGTGTCATATTTACTTCATTTACTTTGATTGAATATAAGAATGTTTAATTCCTTAAAGGCACTGGGCATGAAGGTACTCTGCCAAGTAGCTGAAGGACTCTGCTATTGCTCTTGTTAAATTTAATATAATAAATTTATTGTAGCTCCTAATTGCATTGTGCATGCTAAGCAATTGATTGGCAGCAGTTTAGAAGTCAAATAGAGTTGGATAAAGGAATAATAACTTTATTGCTCCTGTGAATGCTTTTTCTCTGTTTCTCTCTTTAAATTTCAGTGGGCTTTCTATTAAAAAGCAGTTGGCTGCTTTACTGACTCTCCTAAATTCTGAGATGGTTGGGTTTCTTGGAGAAGGCATCTCAAAAAAATGCACAAAGAAAAATCTTCAAGCCCAGGTTTTTAGAGTTTTTTTTTGCTGAATATGGGAAAGGCTCTGGGTGTGAAATGTGGTGCCTGGTCTGCCGCTCCGCGTTGATTCATGCTTGAAAAAAGTTGATTCACAGTGATTTACACTTGAAGACAATAATCTCATGAGAAGAGATTTATGGTGGTACCCTGGAAAGCGCAAACGTGTGACAGCGTATCTCTGCTGATGGAAGGGACGGGGGAAGGTCCCTGTAACAGGGAGGTTCTGGGTAAGGAGATAAGGAGAGTAGCATCTATGTCACTTATGTTCCTCTGAGAACAAAGATCATTAGCTCTTCGTACGTGTAATAACCTTTCTCTCTTTGCCCTTTTATTTCCATGCTCACTATTTTCAAATACAAAAATTTCTGTTTAGGTGTCTTGTGCATGTTGCTATTTTGGACAGCTTGTGTCTGTTGCAGATAACCTGTTCCCTGCAAAGAAATCACAAAGTCAGGCCTTGAACAAAGTTGTTACAAAAGCATAGCACAAAGCTGCTTTAATTTATTCCCAGCTCCATGTAGTGTGACACCCCTGTCTAGTATTTTAAAGTTTCAAAATTCAGTGTCAATTGAAATGTTTTAGTTTCCCTTTCTAAATACTGTGCACCAGAAAACAAGCTCCATTCTCTTCCACCAGGAAAGATACATGGTCCAGGCTCATAAACTGCCTGCTTGCAGTAGTGTTTACATGTTTGCAGATGCTTTGTTTATCCCCAGTAGAGTGAAGGAGGAGATGTAAATTGAATTCCAGAGAGGTCTTTCTCTCTGTGGTCCCATCTATGTCTTAGTACACGCCCTTCTACAGATTTTGCATCCGATCAATAAAGCAATCAGCAGGGAAACATTGCCATGCAGAAGTAGAGTAAGTAGTCTAATTTAAGAATAATTTTTTTAGAGTAGACCTCTGTGTTTACCTCAAACAACTTTGCAGCTGTTTTCCCTTTCAGTAAAATAATGAGGTGTCAGGTGTGCTAGTGATATACTTGATGAGATGATTCTATTTCTATAATTTCCCTATATCCATTAATCCTGATGAAATGCAAACATTCATCACTTGGCCAAAAATAACTCTATTTATCTGCAAAGGCATTTGACAGACTGAGTTCAAAAGTTTAATAGTACAACAGGATCTTTACAGTTTCTTTTTTTTTTTTTTGCTGGTATGCAATGTTAATTCCAACTGATTTCAGTTAATGGCATCTTCTGAGATAGAGCTAGATTTTTGTGTCCTCTGTGTCATTTAAAGTCAGAATATGCAGAAAATGGATTTACAGAAAGTCTGGATTTATAGAAAATGAAACATAGGATGATGTAAATGCAGAAGACTGAAATGACTTAAACATGCATTGTGAAATGGCTTGAAAAAGACATTAGTTGTTGTGTTATTGGTTTGATGCTATGTTTGTGTTTGCAGTTGTCAGGGTCCACTTCATATTTGCTTAATTATGCTGACTGTAGGCTACAGGCAGCTAAGTTAGGGGAAATCCTGATTTTCATACCTGGAAGACCAGTTCTTTCACACTGTCTTTTTCCAGTCACACTAAACTCCCTTTTTAATAACAGTGAACAGCTCTTTCCATGAAAGGAAGGAAAACTGCATTATACTAAGGAACTGATGAAGTATGAAAAGACATATTTGCACTGGGAAGAAACAGCAGCCTCTGGAAGCGTTATGCTTTGTGAAGTCTTGGTTTGGTCGTCTGCCATTTGGATTTGCACATTTGCCTTGCAAAGGCAAAGGAAAATGTTTCTAAAAACATCCAGGTAATTTATCAAATTTCTGATTCTTAGCTGTTTGAGACATTTTCTAGCTCCAAAAAGCTTTTCTTCTTGAAACAAGGAGTTCTTGCTCTGACTTTGTGTGGAATTCGATGGATGGAGCCTGGAGCCATGACTAGTGCCTCTGCCTGGCAACCCTGTCTTTGAGTTTCTGTGAATATTATTTCATTTTCTGTGTGAAAATTTTTCGTGGCACATTGCTGTATAAAACGAGCACAGTGGTCTTGAGCTTTCTCTGAGCACCGTCTGCCACATCAGCTGCATCTACCACTCTGACATCATTTGCAAATTTGAGGAGAGCACACCTTATCCCCTTCTCCGTGTCATCAGTGAAGATGTCAAACATGACAGGTCCAAGGTTGCAGACCCCTGGGTGCAGACTCCGATTGCCACTGGACTCCAGACAGGGATTCACTGTTAACCATGGAGCTGGCTTTTACTCATCTGGTTTTCCAGGTGCCCTTAACTTGCATGCAAATAGCATGGGAGCCAGTGCCAAACCTCGTGCTAAAATTGTCATCGAAGGCAACCTCTGCCCTCCCTATACTGGTCCACAGATCCACTCACTTTAAGCATCAAAGGCAATCGAGTTGGTCAGGTATGATTTACCCTTGCTACATCAATGCTGACTGTTCCCAGCATCCTTCTGCATCATGGGCCCTGAAATGTGCTGCTCAGGATCTCTGCAGAAATACAGGAGTACCAGTTGTAGGCATTTCAAAACAACAGTCTGATAAAAAATACCAGTGATCTCCTCCAGTGCTCCTATGCTTGCTGGAGTTGGAGAAAGTGGATACTTTGCAGTGGTACAATGGATTTTTAATTTAAATCTAAATGCATGCATGTGTGTGTGCATGTATATGTGTATCTACTTGGTTTTCATGTAGGATTTGGGCTTGAAGATGGCACATGTCTGACCTTACGTTCATGAGCGTTAGGATCAAACGCAACCTGTGTGCAAAAGCAGTGTGTGTTGTTGCTCTCAGCAGGCTGATTTCAGCTTGCTGAAAAAATAATATTTATTCCATGCCCAAGAGTCAACAGATACCTTTCTTTAGTCCAGGGACAATGGCTTGAGCTTTTAGAGCTTGTTATTTGTTTCAAGTTCAAAGAAATACATATTTCCTCACAACAACTTTTAACATTGACCCAAAATAAACGTTCTTTCATTTGTTCTCAAAATTATAAACATTACACATTAAAGTTGTCTGTGTATTCATACATGCCTGAACTTTTCTTGAGGAACTCTACATGCTGTCATTAAAAAAAGTTTATAAATTATATGAACAAATAATACAATTTCCAGTGATGAGGTTTCCTATGTAAGAAAATTCCTAGTGAAGAAAATACTTAGGTAATAAAGTTGAAAGTGTCATGTTGGTTAGAGTTGAGGTTGTTATGATACAATATGCCTGCTTTTATTTTTATAAACAATGGTGTATTTGTTGGGTGGGCATCTTAAAGCCTTTGGGTTTTTAACTGCTGCCTTCTTGGTTTTCAGATACTCTCGTTTCTCATGGTAGTCACCTTGATGAGATGTGGTTTTATTTTTGTAATGTTAGATAGATTTGTTATAAATGTACAGTTATATTTTGAGCCGCAGAGCTGTTCATATGTAGTGGAAAAATCTCAAAACTGCACTTATATTCCTAGCATTATCTTAATCAAATAGTCATTTTGGGTTGTCTGCGCAGCTTACAAGTTGCTTTCGGCTTTCAAAATTCATGGGCATGGAGAACTTCAGCAAGATTAGGACCAAATGTTGGCTCCTTCATTTCCTTCTGGTATCTGAAAAGGAATGGAAATCCAGTTTGTAACAGACACCAGCTTGTCAGCTTTAATAGTTACTATGTAAGTTACTGGTACTCTACAGCTGGTTATGGTTTATCTACCATGAAATGGCACTTAACTGCAAACAGCTGTGCAGGAAATGACAGCCTACTGAAACAACCATCATAAAATATTTTTGGCTGGTGAACTTCCAATTATAAGTGAAAAATCTTATTTATTCTGTGTATTTTCTTCTTCTTTAGTGGCACTAGAGGTCCTATTTAAGATCCAAGGCACCACTTTTTCTAAGTCTGTGGTCCTCAGCCTTTTCTGTATCAGTAACACCTGAGGGGACCCTCCACCCCCAGCCTCAGCATGCCTGCAAACGCCAGCCCACTGCACAGCACCATGTAGGCTGAAATTCCCTCTCCGCTCTTTGCCACCCTCCTTGGTTAACATTGTCCATGGTGGTCACTGGGGTTACCTACAGTGACAGAAAAATCCTTCTGTGGAAAAATCAATAAAGATACAGAGATATATAACAAAGGAAGAAAAACAAATGAAAGCCCAGGGTGTGTGAGATACAGTGAAGTTTTCCATCAGTCTCCACGATTAACCCGTGGTTATCCTCTCCTGGGTGGTGGGCAGGAGATGGCCCTTCCCAGTGCAGGTGAAGCGATGGTGTTGTTTGCTCTGTCCCTTTTGTTCCCTCTGAGGCATCACAAAATGTGTTACAGTGAGTACAGAGCATTATGATGGGTCAGGGTGTACCTGCTTCTCCGGTTCACCTTAGCTTCCAAGAAGAGCACAGCATTACTATATCCAGGTGCTTCTTTCAGGACTGGGCTGCTTTTAATTAACCCAGGGACTTTTTTTGTTAAAGGAATAAAGGTAATAAAACCCCCTCAAATGTTTACAGACAATGAAGGAAAGAAGTTTCAGTTTTCCAGCCTAGGAGGAAGAAGAAAAGAGGAAAAAATTGCTGGTTGTAAATCCAGAAGAAAAAGAAGTTATTTCAGACTGCAGGGGCTTACACATTTTTTTTTGACTAAACTGATTTCAGCATTTCTCTTTCACTTGAGAAATATTTTATGATGGGAAAGTGGAGGTTAACTTTCCATAAACCATTGCTTTGATTTTGAAATATTTTATACATTGGACTCTGAGTAGCTTCTTGTGCTGTAAAACTCATAAGAGACTCCGGAGTATGGATTATTGGATTGTTTCAAATAACTGATATTGGTCCTTCTTCAGAAGAGAAGAGGGGGATACAAGTGCAGGAACAAGACTGAAGTCAGAAGACTTGAGCTCTGCTTTTACTTTTCCTCTGACTTCTGTGATCTCGATAGATATGCGGTTTTGGAGGGTCCTAATTCATGGTCACTAGTAAAAGTGGTCCTAGAAGTAGTCCCATTAAAAAAATAAAATAAAAAATATAATAATTTCTGTTCAATATAGAATTTACCTATATCTGCGTTTACCTACTTCTATACAGCTGTGCTGATAATATTCAAAGAGTTTGATGAGAATCTCTTACGATATTTATGAAATATTTTGGAAATTTATGAAATGCATTGTTTATTGTATAGAAACTGGAAATTTGCTGGATTTGCTCAGAAAATTATTTTTGTGGTCTGTGAAATCTCTAACTATTTGTTATCATGTGAGAAGCTTTGGCTTTTGTTTTGTTTGTTTGCTTTCAACAGAATAACAGACTCTTAAATGTTTCCTAAAACGGTAAAAACTATCAGTATAGACAAAGATTTGCCTTTTACATATTTATGGACGTATTTCACTTGAATGTACGGAAAAATACTTTTTGGTAATACAGAGTTCTTCTGTTGGAAGATTTTAACTAAAGATTTTATTGCCTTTAGCAGGATCTGTTAACGTGTGTTCTGTGAAATAATGTTCACAACAGAGTGCAATGGTATTTGATGCCGTTTCTTTTATGAGCTCTAGTGCAGTGGTAGCTATGAACCTCTTAGAGGAAGAATTCACTGTCTCCTGGTTGCTTAAATATTTACAAGCAGCAAGTGTGTTTCAAAGTAAGTGCTTGGTAAAGGAGGAAAAATAAACAGGTCCTTTTAAGCAATTACTGTAAGAATCACTATATTTTTGTGGATATAATCTATATCTCAGATAACTTGTTGTCCTTTTAAAGAAGTTGGAAGTAGGTACTCCAAAAAAAGCACAAAATCGGAATCCAGGGAGCTGTTGAGTGGGAGGAGAGAAATTGGGAGAAAGTGGTTTAAGGGCAAACATCCCTCTTCTTTATACCTGTGTATCAAACTCACCAATGGGTTGAAAAAGAATTTGTTTTTCAAGGTAGCTAGTGGGTTTAAACATAAAAATACAGTCATTCTTGTTCTTTTGGAGCAATGAGAATAGTAAGTTTTTATGTTTGTCTCAGCAAGTATTTATAGCAGTGCTGCAGTTTGCATGGACACCCAATGTAAGAAACGGGCCTTGGGGAAAGAGTGGACACAGAAATGGCATGGTACATACTTAATTTCTGGGATTTGAAATATTAACTTTGAATTTGAGCTGTATTATTATTTCAAAGTCTCTAGGCTGGGAGTATGGCTTCCTCAGCCAGGCTGGAAGGGGGCTGTGATGGGTGCAGTGGGTCGTCCCAGCGAGGAAACTGGCAGAGGCATTTTGGCTCTTAAATTTATAGAGGCTTAGTGTTGTCCCCCCAAAATGGGGCTGCCTTTCTAGAAAGGGCTTGGTTCCTTGTTACCTGTTCCTGGCAACCCACTTGTGGTTTGTAATTAAACAACAGGCAAAGCACTGGAGAATTGTGTTTGCTCCGTTTGATGTTGTATGGACTTTGCATTGAAATACCCAGTGGCAGTTTGGATGGTTTATTGATTGCTAAAGCATTAGAGAGCCCTAGCTCCGACTTATTTCTATCTGGCTAATAACATCAAGGCTACATTTCCAGTTATTCATATTCACATTTTAGAAAAAGATGTGGCTGTAGTAGTAATTACTGCAGCAGGAAGACTTTCTTAAGTTTATTTTTTTGTTCTTGAATGCGTTGAGTTCACCTGTGGTGGAAAATCTAATTTGTAGAGAATAGATTATTTTATCTAGGACTTTGACTAGAACAGCAAAAATGTTTGTCTGCAGTTCATTTGTTGTCCCTCACAAAATTATTTTGGGTTTTTTTCCTTGACAAAATTGTTCTTTGCTGCTAAAACTAATTTCTATATACTCATCACAGGGGAGTAAATGGTGGAACGCTTTTAGTCCCCCAGTAGTGATTAAGTGTAAATCTTAGAAAGGTATTCAGAGAGTTTCCATGGACAACAGTGTTTTGTTAAAAATTTTGTCCAGAACCTAGAACAGAATGGCATCTCCAGGTGTGAGAAGAACCTAGAAAGGAGATTAAAAAAAAAACAAATAGGGAAAGGATTTTGGTGTTCCCAAACAATTTAGAGTTTGATACTGCCTGTCCCATATATGAAGTAAGAGTGTACCCTGTGTAAAAGTACAAAATACCATGTCGTGTGATACTTCAGAAGACTTCTGCAGTATTGCCTAGGAAACACACTGCTAGTTTGCAGTCAGCAGCGTACGCATCTCATGGCTCTGAGTAACTGTTGGCATCTTGGGAAAGCCCCTGGCACCATCTGTAGCTGAAGTGTGCTCTACTGGTATCACAGTCTTAGTCGCCAGAACAGGGCTTTTACACAGACTTGCTTTGGCAAGTATGGCAAGCCTGCAAAGCCCTTGTTTTGTTGTTTGGCTGCTTCCTAATCACTCTGGATTCCAGCTTCTGCACCTTTCTTCCTGTCCTGTAGGTACCCAATGCATCAAGCGACTGGTGGCCAGGGTTAGTTCTTTACTTCAGACTAGATCTTTTGATTCTGCAAATGGGGTGTTAAGATAACTACTTCGTTTCTACTCACGAGAATTAGAGGCTGGCTTTCATTTTGGTATGTTCATCCATATGTTCTCCTAAAGAACTGATGAAACAAATGATTCTCTAGATCACCTCTGTTGATCGGGTGTATCAGTTTCCATTCATGGGAGTCTGAAGGAGATGAAAACTGCCTTCGGTAGCACTGCTTTGCAGTGCACACCTATGAACTATTTCTCCAGATCATTCAGAGTAACTTCCGAACTTTCCCTTGGCATATTTTGTCTGATGTCATGTTTCCACAGCACTGCTTTGTTTAGCAGTGTATATGACATTTGCCATAGGCTTTGGATTATTTTAGTAGTTAGTGTCTTCTGAAAGAGAAGTGGTTTCACACATAGCTTTACATTTCTCTACAATAAAGCATAAGGTAAGACTGAAGGATAGAGTGCTTTGATTAGTCCCGATTTTTTAAATGTTGACTTAGAATGGTGGTAGGTAAGAAAAGGGATTCCTTTAATTACTGTCCATGAAACCCACCCTACATCAGGCTTTCCTGTGGGGCTCAGGGCATCTCTCGTCTCATTGCACTGAATCCTGCTTTCTGCATGTTCTGAGTTACATCCCTTGTGCATCTCCTTGGCGTTGGCCATAGATGCCAAACTGACAGTGTTTCTTGGACAGATGGAGAAATTTGGAAGTCCCTGAGGCATTCCGCCATACAAAGTCATTGGTGTGATTTCCTTCCCTGGCAAGTAGGTGAGACGCTGTAGCTGCTGCTTGTCAGACCTTGTTGAGATCAATGAAGTGAATGTGCTGGAACCAAAGTTTTGTCTGAGGGTTACCGATCCATAGGAAGTATTTCTTAAGGGGATGTTTGGGTATCCAGTATTAAGAACAGAAACTGATTATTTTTTTGTCTGTCTCTTTAGGTCTCCAAAAGGTGATGCCCATGGTGAAGGATATGTCTTGGAGGTAGAGTGCTGCTCCTATTTAAACCAACTTTCAGACAAAAAGGAGATACCTGATTTTATTAAGAAAGTGAGTAAAAAAAAAAACCAAGGCAAAAGCCAAAACACATATGCTTTTATTTGCATTATAATTACTGCTTCTAGTTCTGTCAGCCTGACAACAGGAATATGTGTATGTTTTGTGCAGTTGTAACACTGCACTAGAATTTGAATTTTGTAATTTTAATTATCTGAAGGGCAATTATTGAGAGAAGCAAGTTTGATCATATTATTATGAGAAAATGATTTGTAGTGTCACAGGACAGCGTCCTCTCACAGATCATACCAACTAAATTACCCATGTAGAAGACAGTCCTATAATGCTCTAAACATTTGAAACTGAAACAATATAGGTAATTTCAATTTTTGTGTAAAAATATCCTGTTGGATAGTACTGTAGCTAAAAGAGCTATTAACTCCCCGAATCCCCCAGATTATTTACATTTGGTTTCAGTATCATGCGGTTTTAGTAGTTAGAGATGGTACTGGTAACCTAAATACGTTTGTCATTCAGAATAGTGTTGCTTTCAATAAACTTTTGTATATACTGGGGGATTTGAAAAAAACACTGCCATTCTTTATTTGTCGCTTTCTTTTTCAAATTATTTTGATGCTGTAATGTTCTGCCAGACTGGAAATTAGCAGGTTATGTCCATTTTAGTGAAGACAGATTCATTGTGCATGTTTCAAATTTTGCAGCATCTGTTGTGTCCTATTGCATGTTATAAAACTAGCATTAAATACTATATTTACTTAGCCACATGGTGTAAGAATAGTGTGAGTAGGCACACTCCCCTAGCTTTAATCCATCTTGCAGTGATAATGGCTAAGAAAATTCTGTAGAACAAATTTCAGCACAGGCTGTATTAGCTTGACAGACTGCACTTATGTTCAATCTTTCCTTTTTACTATGAATTGTAAAAGCTGGATTAAAAATAATGAAGCTATGAGTACCTGATCATCATCATTGTCGTACTTAAAGATATGTACATTTTGGTATCAGAATAAACTGAACTTTTCTGAATGGTTAGTAATATTCCAAAGTTTGAGTCCAAATTTAGTTTCAGAGTTTATTGTATTTCACTTCAGTTTTATTCTGGCACTATCTTCGATTGTGTCAATATATTCACACTTAGGCGAAACTGGTGTAATTCTTGTGTATCAGTTCCAGCATGTTTGATTTTGTTCTTCTGTTCTTTGAGACAGACTAGAAATACAGACTTATCTGTCACAACTGGTAGCAAAATTTTACATCATTGCAACAGAAAATTGCTTTGTATTTGTAACTTCAGAAAGAGTGTGGCTAGCATGAAAACAAAATGACAATCCAGGAGTCAGCTTATTTCCATAAATATCCAGTTCTGAGGCTCTTCAGAGTGCTTTTCTAGACATGGAAATGTTTCTGTTGGTAGAAGCCATTTGATGATGAGGTTATGAAGATGCCTTTTTGAAATATAATTATTTAAATTTTAATAGTTAAAATGTATATTTACTGTTTCTCTGTGGCTGAGTGTGTCTCATTCTCAGATGTTATTTGATGTAGAGGAATTTGAAGTTCTTTGAAGCTGTTGCTGTCAAGTGTGTGCTCTGTCACTGTCTGTATCTGATTAAACACGTTGTGAAAGTCTCAACACTTTTATGAAAATCTAACTCAGAAAACAGGACTTGTTTGGGAGTAGGAATTAATTGTCGTATTAACTAATTTGTTTGAGCAACAAAAATGTCCATTACTTTTAAGGGCATATAAAACAGATGTTCACAAACAAAATAAGTGAAAAATAAAGGACATCCTTCAAAGGAAGGAGTAACATAAAGCTGTTAGAAAGGGCAATTGCTTGCTTTCAAAAAAGAACATTAATTCTTCTCAAACTATGGAATACAATTTAAATTAATAGAGTGTTGTAATTGAATAGGCAAATCTTTGATCACAGAGGTTTTCATAACAAAGGCTTTTAGCATAGGTTTACCATCTTACTGCATTGCAAATTACCATATTTTAAAAACAAGGTACCAAATAGCCATATTTTCGAAATGAAATAGCAAGTAGAAATTTTATCCAACTGTGAATTCATTAGAAAAAAACTCTTCTAGCCTGATAAAAATAATTTTATTAATTTTATTATGCACTGCTGAGCAAGTGTTGTTTACGTGGAGTTTGAACGAGGATGTAATTTTAATAACTTCATTTCTCAATTGAATTTTTGATGCACTGAAAATGTATGGCATATTGAATATTAACTGCTTAGTCCTCTCAAACACAAAACAATTAGTAGGGGCATTACAGCATAGGTAATACATTTTTTTCTTATTTTATAACTCCATATAAATGTTTAAGAGTAATGAAGTAGAAACAAGGAAGTTATTTCACCTGGATATTTCACTGAAACAAAGTGTCTCAGTACATTGTTGACTATAAAACATTTAAGAAATGCCAAAGACTCTCTGCTCAAACCTGTGTTCTATTGCTGAGATCCTGTGCTTTGGGACTCTGTCCCTGCTCTCTTCTGTATGTTTTTGGCTGCACTGTGATTTCCAACCACAGTAAAAGCCATGGAAAACAGGACACAGTTGAGTATTGGGGGCATAATGTTGCACGAGACACACCTTTCCTCTACCTTAAAATCATGTTGAAAACACTATATTCTGTTTGTTCTTTCATATCACTGTGGATCTGGTGCAGCTCAGCGTGTCCTGGTGAGCTCAGACAGTCCCATGGAGTCTTTATCATTGAATAATGAAAGAAGTAACTTAACTGTTGCGTATGTACTTTACTGCTGTACTGGTATTAGCACTCCTGTCTAGCTCTCAGGCAAAACAGAGATTAAAGATTTGCTCATCTCCTTTTTAATGAGCAAAGCTAACTTCTGAACTTCTGATCGCCGTGGCTCAGATCATTCTGAAGTTGTTGCAAGTCAGAGATGTTACTTCTAAGGTACTGTATTTTGTAATGCTTTGACTTCTGTCTCATGTAAAATAGAGTAGCCTTTAATTGCTTCCTTAGTTGCTCTTTATTTCTGTGTATCTTGTTGTTATTTTTTTCATCTGAGAGTGTTCTAAATCTGCTGAGACAAGTAAGGGAAGGAGAAGCTAGGCTGACATCCCAAGAAAAGAGTTACTTGGATACACAGTCATATATGAATGCCAAATATGTTTCTCCTGACCTTTGTTTTCCAAATCAGTCTGAGTTACGTGCTCTAGAAGGCAGAAGGTTTTGCTCCTACATTCACATCTTTGTGGTGTTGATGGAAGGTTAGTAAATGGAAGATAGTTTCTTTACCATTTCTTCCCAGTTCTGACTTTTTAAAATTTAGGAAGCGAATTTTTGTATCCTTCGTTGCCTGCTTAATAATATTCTGTCAGAAGGAAATTCTTGTATGTTAATTTTTTTTTGAGTTTGACCCAATTGCAGAGTTCATATTTCTTGTCCCTGTGGACTCATTATCCTTCCCTGAGGAAGTATGATAAGCATGGAAAAGCTTGGTTTAAAAATGCTGCAGCTTAACTGAAATCCAAATGCAGACGTCTTTCTTTTGTTTTTTTGACTGGACAAGGACATCTCCCTACTGGTCTGTCCTTACTTGACTCAGAAATTAGGCTAATTTCTTCCAACAAACTTAAGGCTATACAAATGAATAATTGGTTTTGTGTTTTTTGGCAGTAGATCGGTTTAGCTTGGAATACAACTGCCAGCTTGAAACACCAACATCATGCTTATCTTGCAGCAAAATCTGCCGTATGAGACAGTGTTTGTTAAATCTTCTCATTGCTGTTCCCTCTGTTCATAATCTTGGTGAACTTCAGTGACTATACAAATCAGCACTAGCTCAGAAGCTGCCAGTAACATGTCACTCCTTTAAGCAGTCCTCTGAACAGCTTCTGTAGTCCAAACTACCCTAGAAATAATCTTGACTCCTGCAGATGTAGTATTTTTTGTTGTTGTTGACATCTATTTTCTAGTAATAGCATTGCTGGACCAAGGAAGTGGTGGTATCTCTCAGACTTAAAACCAGGGAGGAATACACCAACAAGACACATTGCAAGGATGCTGCCACCCATGTACTCGTTCTCAAGTTGCCATCTGAAACAGTGACCACCAGTTTTCCCTGGCACAAAGACAATTTGTGTAGGGAATTGGATTATTCGGGAAGAAAGGCCATACAATACTAACACTTCTGTGAAGACCTCACATCCTACATGGCTCAAAGATCTACCATATTTGAGCCTTCTTGTGGGTTCTATGGAATACATGGTATCAACTGGTATTTACTGAAATTTTTCCAACTTTCTTTTAAAAAAGAATATGTTATGAGGAATAGAACTGTCATGAGGAGTTGGTATTTTTCAATTGTTAGTTTATACACTGGAAAGTAATACATATTACTACCAATGAGTTTAAACTGTAGCTGAACTTTCTCAGTGTACTCTTGAAAGCTGAGACACTTCTCGGGGGGGTTCGATCCACTCTTCCTTTGGAGGGAGCAGCAGGCAGGAGACTGACAGAGCTGTTGGGTAAGGAACTGCTACACACCCCATACAACCACTGGTCAGTCTCACTGCCTGTTTCTCCATATTGATGTTTTTATCAAATTACAAGATACTTTTCCCGAAGTTCTTGTTTTTTCCCTCCATTCATCTGTAGCTGTTTGGGTGTTGTCACGATAACCACTGTCTTAGTTCATGCCCATCGTTTTCTGGAGAGTCATCAGTGTTATGGCTCTAGTTGGTGAAGAATTTTTCTGTTAGTATCACTGTTGAAAGGCAACTGAATTCTCCAGCTTCTTTTAAGGTGCTAGGTAGAAGCAGAGTTGGAGTATTTAGGAGTCCTTCTGTGTCTCCTATAGAATAAAAACTGAATGCCTATGTGAATTCTCAAGAGCTTTTTTAAATCTTTTCCATAGGTGTTCCTAGTCAAGGGAGTGATTCAGCCCAAACTTCACTTATTTCCTACATACTTACTCACATGAGAATGAGCATTTGTCTTATATGATCAAAATAAGGGACTTCACATATCCATATAGTGTTTGAAAGGGATATTAAATGATTTGGACTCTCAACTTCTGAGTTTTAAAATTCTTCAGCATCTAACTATGAAACAGTAAGAAGGCGTGGAAGTTGAGAAATGGCAGATTGTCCACAATATGTTATTTTTCTATATATATGTATGATTATTTGTGTTGTAACAGTATGGCAAGCAAATGAGAAGACAAAAGTCTGCAATTTCCTAGAAAAAAAAGAATGTGAAAATTGCTAATCTTGTAGCTATTTTTACTTTTATTAATAATCACTAAGAAAAATACTGGTTTTTCTATAGCTGTTCCAGTATTTTTCACATTCTTGTCTGTCATTTCTTATTCTTCGACTCTTAATCTTGGCATTGAGATTTCTTTTTTTGAACTAACAAAGAGATGCACTTAAGTGCTTTGAAGGGCACTAAAATCCACTGTTGGTGGATTTCTTGACTCTGTTGCTGCAGTCTTACAAGGATATCTTCTGTGAAGTCTCTGATTGCTCTGTCGGTGCCAGGGCTCCTTGGATTGTTATTGTCCTCTTAAGCATTGTTCTTCACTTTAGGTATATTTTAGCTGGCCTGTTCAGAAATTTCCTGCAGGGTATAAAGACGGAGCAGGTGGCAGTAAAAGATAGAAGAGGGGAAGAATTGAGAATTGAGTCTTTAATGTTGCTCAGAGGATCGTTCTTCAAATGAACAAGCAGTTCAAATTTGCCTCTGTGGCTAGAAAATGACCCCTCTAGAGTACTGTTTATTACCTAGGATTACTATCTAGATATGATCTCAACCTCTTCTAAAATCATTTCCATTCTTAAAACAAACCAAAAAATCCCACTCCAAACCCTTTGCTCTCCAGGGTATTTGCAAAAGAACAATACAACATTTATTTCTTTAGCGCATTGTAATGAAAACCATTGCTGAGCACTTAGCCGGCTGCTTTGTTTTCTGCCTGTTTTCAGTGCAAACAGAGCCCTGATTTTGTTTTTAAGTATTTGGATCTTAGAAGTAGATATGGTCATGAAGCAGAAGTTGAAACTCCACATCAATGCTTCAGCTGTTTGTGATCTGCTGTGATAATATTTATTAAAGTGCATTTTGTTAACGTTTTGTAAGTGTATATATAACAGAGATGGTAAAAAATAGCATATACTGTATTTTAAACAGCCTGGTGTGAAGGGAAACATCTGTTCCTGGTTAAGCTTCTTTCAACTTGTGTTCTTTAGCCTAAGCCCTGTAAGGGTGGTGTTGATATATATCTTCCATGAACATTGCAAAACTATTTTCAGGACTCTCCCAGGAGCCTGGTTGTGCTTTTATAATCCTTTGCCCCCAGCAGCTTTCAGAGTCATCCTCTTGACCAAGATAAAAATAGATGTTTTAAAGTATGTAGTTGATGTTTTTAATGATCCTACTTCTGTCTGGTGGGAAAAATAACCTTTTTTAAAAAATAACAATAAATACGATAATATTTTATACTGTGCTAAAATAAAATACGGGCAAATTTTTCAAATTGTAATTTTGGCTATGAGTAACAGATAGCTTGATGAAACAATGTGATTTTAAAGAAAACACTCTTTGGTTTATATAAAGATAAGAGACAGTGTTCTGTGAAGTCTGTAAGTTGTATTGTAGTTGTATACTGAATTCTTAATTTTAAAAATATACCTGCTGTCCTGAACCATTTAGGTTTTTGTTTGCATTGCTTAGGACAGAGATGGACTAAACCAGTGTGTCAATTTTAAATCACATCAGTACTAGTTAATCATAAATAAGTGTCTGTTTTCTCATGTTCTACAAAGAGGACTGAATTGTGTTCATCCATCTAAAAACGGCCGTTAGATACAGTGCTCAACCACCTATTTCTATAAATATTTTCTCCTTGCTTATGTTCACCCATTAGTGTATGAGTTTCTATCAAAGGATTGATATGTCTTTTCTCTAGAGCAGATACCTGGAACAGAGTTTCTACAGACTGTTTTTTTTGACAGCATATCAAGTATTTGAGTTGTGTTCGCATAGCTGGCTGCTTCATAGCAGTTTATCCCAGGTCTAAAACAGTGTTTAGAGAACATATCTTAAATGACATGTATAAATTCAGGATTTATTTTCAGAGTTTAGGGCAAGGATGGGAGGACACAGGTAGGTTACATGACTTTTGGGCAGGTACTGCAGTCACTGAACCGTTGTAGCCTATATCCGATGATATTTGCCCTTTGCCAGCTCTGTGAAGGAACAGATGCTAAAATAAGACAATAATTTGAGAAGAATCATCTCACCCAAGACCACAGAGGATGAGACAGTGTGGTTTCAAGACCTGTCATCTAGTGAGGTACGCTGAAAGGAACAAGTGTACTTGGCATCACGCTGCACTGCGTGTTTATTACGGTTATATTGTTCTCAGGAATGAATGTACAGCTAATACAAGCTGAAAAGGAATTTCAAGTTGTTACTCTCGTCCCTGCCTTGGCTCCAGTAGCAGGAGACATATAGCTCACTGGAACGTAATAACTCTTGGCAGCACTGTCTTAAGAGACTATCTTCTGTTTTATTTGTGGTAGCAGTAGGTTGCCGTAGCTACTTGCTTTGCTGTATTTCCCCCTGTTCTGTTTGTAGCTTTCAGTTCCCTTTGCGGAGGCTGCTGCCAGTGAGCATGTTGTAAAACTGCAAAGCTTGCTTTCTTTTCCCTGTTCAGTGCCTAGTTGTGCTCCACCACAAACGCAGCGAGAGCTTGAAGTGTCAAGTCAAGGGTTCTGTTGAATGGGCTACGTACTGTGAAGATGGAAAAGTAGTGTACGTTTGTTTCTTCCAGAAACTCATTAGTTTTTAAGTTTTGGGTTTGTTTTTGTACTCTTATTTAATCTTCTCTTGGATCCACCAACTTCATTCTTTAGATGTAAAGTTCCCAAACAGTAAAATTCTGGTCAAGGTTTTCATTGGCAATATCAATATAAACACTGTTAACGACACTACTTAAAGGACAGCTCTGTGGTTTGGGATTATGGTAACCTTTTTTCAAGATATCCCTTCAGTGTTTGATCCACGATGGTCTGTTTTTTGTAAATAACAATGAAAATGTTTGATAGCCTGAATGCAGATTGGGATTTGACTTTCTGAAAGCTACATTTATATTTATTTATAATGAGCATAAACTGCCTGTCTCAAATTCAGAACTGGTGATTGTAAACTGGAAAAGGTTAAAAATGCATGGGAGGTAAGGTTTAAGTGACAGAGCATCCTAGTCAGAAAGGTTGCATGGTTTGTTTCAGTTCTTGCAGGTTTCCAGAGTCTCAGACTTAACAGAACTAAGAGAAGTGATTAGCAGTTGCTACTTTGCTATTTGATTAGTGGATTCATCGTTTTTTTTTTTTCTAACTTAGTAATAGAGATGGAAAAATGCTCAAGTCACAAAAGTTTTGAGTCATTTAGAAAGAACTAAACCCCTCCTTCAGAACATTAACTAAGCTTAATTGGTTTTAAAATAAGCAGTAAACTCTTGATGACTGTTGCTGTCTTCTCAGGAAGCAGCATGTGAGACCTACAGAAAATATCAGAGGCAAACTGCCTTAATTTTAAACATCTGTTTTCAGAAATGAACGAACTAGAAGGGGAATGTTCAGTGTCTGTGATGAAACACTCACTACTAAATACTAATGAAGGAGGACACAGTTGGAAGACTATGGTCTTGCACATCCTTTTCCAGTTCCAGCTCCTGGTGTGCCATACACAGTGTTCCCCTCAGACCCCAAGATGATGTCCTTTGCATGAAGATCCATCCTGGGTGCTATGTCTGTTGTCAAAGGATATTTGCTTAAATCCTAAAAAGAAGGTAGAAAAATACAGTGATCTTGTTTCTGGTACACATTATGAGGTCTAATGCCTTCTTTCAGAAACCAAATAAACAGACAGACAGTCAAGAATTTATTTTATTTATTGTCTAAGACAGCTTATGCTTGGCTTAAAAGAAGTTTTAGATAGCTCTGAGTAAAATGAACCCAGCTATTGTTTCAAAGGCTGTATGTTTTCCCATCAGTAGGACTAAGTAGCAGTTTTTCCCCTAGTTTGCTGCAGTTAACTAAATGCATCTGACCATCAGAAGATCAGTTCATTGCATACAGAGAATGTTGTCCTTTATCCAAGCAGATTTTTGGTATGTGTGCACTTTGTAAATTGTTTCTGGTGTTTGGTTTTATATTAGAGGCAGTCCCTTTTGCAAAGTTGCTATGGCATTCATTCCATACATGTTATATCATGAACCATATAGCAAACCTATTAATGAAACGTTTCATCCTAATGCCTAGGTTTGTTTTTTTACAGATAATCATGAAGTGTAAACCTTGAGACCATTTAGGGCTGCTATAAACTGGAGTGCTCTGATAATGTTAGTAAAACTGCTTTTCCTCCCGGGGCATCCCAAAAACATCCAGCTCCTGGCATACCTGAGTTAACAGCAATTCCTAGCATTTGTCATACTAAATAGTTTGTTTGAAAATCCTTATCCAAGAGAGATCCTTACTATGAAGTTGTTGTGCACTGTTTCCCATGTTTTTTGATGTGAGCGGAATACTATCCTGAGTGTGTGGGAAGTGTTTTATTTTTTGTGTGTCATCCCATAGAAGAAATATACAGAATCTCCCGGTAAGCAATTATGGAAGCTGACAAAAGTATATGATTCTGTGCAGCATGGGATCTATATCCTTAAGCTTCTGTATTTATAAGTAGTATCCTCGTGCTTGCTATGAATAGGAGATTATTATGGAGCTGATAATACAACAAGAAATGCAGAATCGCAGACAGCATGTGAACTGTACAATGAACTTAGCAAGTGTCTTTATTCTAAATTGATTTGAAAAGAAAACCTATGTGTGGCTGTTCAAAATGAGCTTTCAACCTGAATCTCTGCAGTTCTTTCATGGTTGTGAGGCCTACAGTTTGAAAACAAGTTGTTTTCAGGAAAGAGGATTTAATCATTTGGTCATGTGTGGTTTCACAGAGCTTTAGACTGTCAGGCATTTTCTAATTAGGTAGGAAGCCTTCAAGAGAACCAGAGTATTAAAAAAGATGGGACATAAATTTGCTACATCAACATAACGTTTAGTGACACTGGTTTGTGCTGCTGATGGTTCCTTTTTTCCAAATGCCATATGAAAGCAAGAGTCAGTTCTGAAACAAACAGTAACACTTCACAAATGTTAAGAAATGTTAACACGCAGGTGCCCCAGCTAAAATTCAATTAAGATAGTGACACCAGGGTTGGACACGGTGCTTGTTCCTATTCCTACTAGAGTTAGTGAGAGATTTGATATATATTTCACAGACAGCAAAAGCTAAATCTGTCATTTTTTTTCCCTTCAGAGAAAATGCCAGGTTTCTAATCAAGCAAATTATAGGGATGACATTAAATTCTTTAACTGCCTTGGCCCTCTGTACACGTGGAATTTCACCTCTTCTTTAAGCAGGTTCTATTTTTAAACTAGCATAAATTCAGTTTGTTGCAAGCCAGTTATAAACTGATTTGGATGTACCCACTTGAGGGTTTAGTCAGGTTGAAATAAATGAGTTAAGTTCTGCTGTTGTTGTTGAACAATAACATCTTTTGTGACGGAAACCTGTTCTTGTGTTTGTGGTTAGTATCATCCAAGCAGCGCTTTCAGGCAATAAAAATGTTTCTGTTCCTATCTGGGGAAATAACCAAAGATTTTTTTTTTGTATTATTAATTTATATTTTGTTGGAATGTACCTTTTAAAGATTTCCCAAAATGTAAGGAACAAGTATGTAGCATATTTAAAATACAGAAAAGGTCAGTAAACCAATTGAAATTACTATGAATCACCTAAAGTAAGGGTATTTTTAATCTAGCTTTTTTTCTGATGTTGTAAGTGGTAGAGATACAGTTGTTCTGCTCTTTATGCTTTTTTCTCTTATTTAGTCATGTGTAGTATAGCATAGAATAACAAGGACCTTTGTTAATACTCTCGTTAGTACTCCAAACTAGCACATAAAGACGAGAAATTCCAGATAGTATCTATCCTATCTGGAATGCATTTTGGGCAACCCTGTCAGAGTAGCATCATGTTGGTCCCATTCAGTTCAGCTTTACCCCACTTGCTCCCATGCCTTGTCCTCTTATTCCCAGCATCGCATCTGCTGTTTTCCCACAAGTCTGGAACAGACCTGCCTGTCTGTGTATCACTGCAGGATGTCCAAAAACCCTGGGTGAGTGGTAGAAACAGCCCTTCTGCCCTGTGTAGCTCCTGAAAACAACATGTCCAGGTACTGAGGTCTGTGCTTGTTTAAGTCTGGGGTTTTGTTTTTTATAATTCAAATATTCAATATTTCAAATACAGGAGACAGAAAATGTGAATGTGCACTGGATGGCATAATTTATTCTGGATTTGAAGGCAACTAAAATCTTGTGCTATTTAAGGTCTCAACAGGATGCTGAAAAAATCAAATTGTCTTTCTTTGTAGTTTGAAGATGTTCAGGCTTTATACTTTGTGATGAGAGCTAGCCTCTGGTTTTGTGGAAAGTTGGAAGGAAAGACTGCGTCTGCTGATACATCACTTTACTGTTCTGCAGCTTACGTTCACTGTTGATGTAACATTTCCTGCTAAATTGGCTTTATTGAAAACAATAGGATGCTTGGTTCTCCCTTATGTAATTGGGAAAATTAGAAATATAAGTTTAAATAAGATTTTGTTTTCTGGATATTGCTGATTAACTTGCTGGGAGGGGGCCTTGAAGATGCATTCTCTTTTTGCAATCTTTCTGTTAAACTATTAGGCGAATTTGGCTGAGACTGTCATTCAGTCCTTAGCTCCTCCTGTTTCCATTCTGAGAATGAGAGCCTCAGAAAAAAAACCTTAGGATCAGGTATTCCTTAGAATTAACACTTTTGGCTCACCTAAAAGAAAAAGAAAAAAAAAGAAAAAGACTCCCAAACACTGCTACAGTAGCTGTGAAAGCGGTTTCCATCCAAATCACAGCGTGGGAGAATGGTTTAGATTGACAAGCAGTCTTTATTGACTGGGGCCAGTATAATTACTGCGTATGTACTATCCTCAAACTTTTAACAGTTGGATACTTAGTTGTATTTCTATAATTAGCTGCCCTGCAACCTACTAGTCAAATGTAGTGGTGTGTCTGTAGATGAGTGATGAGAAATAATTGAATTTGTAACTATCGTTGTGTAAAGAAGTGTTTGTAAAATTACAACAGGGATTCAGGACCATTAAGCATGGTTAGAAATGCATCTACCCTTGACGTGCACTTAAACCTTTCTGAGCAAGCTCGTTACCAGCTAACTTTCCTTATAGACAGATACTCATTTGATCAGGGTAAAAATAGTATTGTTTTTATTTGGAAGTTATTGTCCTCTTTAGCAGTGATCTTTAGTGAAGTCAGCATCCATCCAGTGCTTGCCAGTTTAAACACCTGTAACGAGTGTTGCCTTGTTTCCTGGAGAGCTCTGTTCAACTTACTGTGATCACAAAATCAAGAGTTAATTTAGCATGGAAAATACAATAGTGGTTTGAAAGAGGAAGTTCTTGTTGTTGATTTGGTATCATCTGTAGGTTTGTGTATTCAGAACAGTAACATGTTGCCAGGAAGTAGATGGTTCATGAAAAAGAAAAAATTCTGGGTAGAGAAGATGCAGAAATGAGTTTCCTCTTAGATTTAAAGAAAATAAAATGAAAAGTACAAGGATTCTTTCTATTTATTTGCTGTTGAAAAAAAGACCTGAACTGTTTCACATAAGGTCATACTAAATTGAACCTTGGAGAATAATTAAGACACTTTAACTCTCTGGAATTACATGGTATGCAGAGAGATTGAAATTATTTCTCTGTTCTCAAGGCATTTCTGTTTGAAATATTTTCCTGTGTTTAGATTTTGTATTATATGAAGGGTATACATTGCATGGAAACCTTTCCTTTTTGGTGGGTGATTTTGATAAATGAATCTGGGGACACTCATGTTTGCAGAAGCCTGGCTGTCGTTGCAGCTTTTCCCGGGTTTGAGGAGTGTGAGGCTGGTGACTGGAATGGGTGGTGTATCCCTAGTGCTGAGTCTGCCTAAAAGAGATTTCTCTTTCTGCTTCGTCTCAAACCTTCCATAGTTAATTCAAGCTTTATCTAATTGTCATTACTGTTAGTCCAGTGCTTTTTTTCTTAGAATCTATTGTGATTTGATTCCTTCATTTTCCTCCTTTACCTAACATGTAGAGGATTAATAATAGCACCTCTTTTTCCCATTTTTCTTCTTCTCCTTAGCTGATCTCACACATTTTCTATTCAGAGTTGTTACAATGGTGTTACAACTGTTGTTATAATGGTGCATATAACAGACAGAATTAATAACCTTTTCCTTGCATAAAAGTCATAATCACACACCTAATACAGCAGAAGATGTAATATTAAGTCCCTGACTTTGTAACATTGATACTAAAACTTTGTGTGAGTAATACCAGTTCTGGTAATTTAGCATAAATAAGCTTTTCAAGCAGATACTTGTGAAGCCGTATGTAGGCATTTTCTGTCTCTCTCTCCTTTTTTTTTCCCTTCTTTCTTCACCTCCACATTATTTTGGACGATTTAGGAAACTTTTAATCCTGCTTCTCTAGAATGTAACTTTTTCTGTAAATGTAACATGACAATTTCTTGTGGTAGTGGACAAAAGTAGCAAAATAACATGCTAGCTACCTTGAAAGGTGTTATTTTCTGTATTTCTATTTAGCTAAGACAGCTTGACAGTTAAAAATCTAATCTTCTTTGACATGTAGATTCAAGATGCTGCAAGTCAAGGCATGAAATTTGTTGGAATTATACCTCAGTACCATTCCCAAAAGAACTGTCTTGTCAGTGCTGCCCTGACACCCGCCAGTAACAACTCTGTGCAATCAAGAGATACTAAAAACGTTTCAAATTATCCCGAGGATCATGCTTCATCGGATGGCGAGAAAATAGATGGCATTAATGGTTGCAGTACTCCAGCACTGAGTGAGGAAGGTGCTGACCAATGTGCCACATCCAGAGAGGGCTGGAGAGGTGAAGGACAGGCTGCTGAAGAGCTGAATCTCAAGTCTGCGAAGGGACATGAAGAACAGTTTCAACAAGCGAACCCAAGTGTAAGAGAAGAAGCAGACAAGCCGAATGGACTCTCAGAGAATGAAACACCAGCACGATACTTAAAACCTCTTACTGGCAGTAAGTATTGTAGTGACCTTTCACAGGTAAAAGAAGTTAAAATTGCCTCAATTATGATCCCAGTTTCTTTGGGGGTGGGTGTACAGGGAGGACCTTACCACAGTAGTAGTGATGAAACGATGCACCAAATGAGCCACTTAACCTGATTTCAACATGATTACACAGTTCAGGGCAAATGAAGAGATGATATAAGTGGGTGCAACTTTCTTATGGTCCGTTTGTATGCCTGAGTGTAAAGACTTATTTTTGTTTGCCATTCAGCTGAATTCATTCTTCTTTGTATTTGTTGTGGTACCCTGAGAGCTCTTGATCTTTGCATCCTTTTTGTCTATTGGAATAAAAAGCCCTGCTAATCTGCCCGACAAGGTTTTGCAGCAATAGAAGGAATAAGTCACAAAGCCTTATCACAACTGGTCTCTTTGTAGCAGGAGAACAGCTAGCTGAAATTAAACCACATCAGGAACAGCATGAATATATATAATCTGGACTCTGAAGTCTCCTTGTATCCTGTAGTCAGGCTGGGGTAATGCTTACAGGCAGAATTGTAATTACTGGGAAGCAGCAGTTATTTTGTTAATGACTTATCTTTGCTAATTCATAATAAAGGTCCTCTTGGTAATGATGCTCCTAATACTTTGCCTTCCAGTTCTCCTATTTTAGTAAGATTAATCTTCATATACCAGTTTTCTTTCTTTCTTTCATTTCTTTGACATATTTCTCCTCAGGTGTGCTTTCCAGTTTTAAATGTCATTTTATGCCACCAAAATCCAAAAGTCTCAGCTGAGGCCTCAAAATACCCTCTATAAGGTGTTTTTTGCTTGGAGGCTACTTCAGTAGCAGGAATTGAAGTTCAAAATAAGATGGAGACCAGAGTAACCTCAAAATATTTTTCTTTCCTATGTTTGCTTAAATCCTAGAAAACAGTGTGTACACTCATTTCTCTTACTGCTTTGCTTACTTTCCTTACAAGCCACAAATCTATGTAAGAAAATTCCATCTACATTCCTTTCACCTAGTGCTGTCCTTGACTTTAATTTGTCCCTATTCTTTATGTCTTACATAGATTCAGTGAAACAATCCTACCCCTTTGGGGATTTTGTGTGTAGAGAATGACTTTGCATTGTACCCTCTTTGGACTATTGTCTTGGTTTCCGTTGCATTTTGGTGTAGTTAACTTTTTGCCATCAGATTTGGATCACACTCCAGTAACCTTTCACCATACTTTCTTCAATTTTTGTTGGGCAAGGAGGCAGCCAGATTTGGTCAAAGTATAACTATTATTTGAGTAATTTATTCTAATTTACACTAGAATCTTACACATTATAAAACTTCTCTTAGTTTTATAGTTCTAAATTAGTTATCTCCAAGTCTAATCAGACGTGTTCTTTCTCTCTTTAATATCTGTCTTTGAGAGGGCTAACCTAGCAAGTTTAATCATCTTTTTGATGATATTCTCCATCCTGAACCGTGAAAACCTTTTGCTACAGGTAGCCACATACTTAATATTTCTGCATAACATGAAGCTGATCACCTCCAATATTCCCAACTTTTGTCTGTAACACCCCAGGATTTTATTACAGCAGCTGATTTGCTAGATAAGAGGTTTTATTTTAAAAATTGCTTTAGCTTCCTTATTTGTCTGTCTTGCTCTGAGTGCTTTTTGACTTTATTTCTCATACTTTTTTTTAATTGGTGAGTTACGCAAAAACTTTCCAAGACTGAAGGTCTGAGAGGCAGTTTTATGTGGCAGTTCACCTATAGTAAGATTTTCCCAAATCTGTTGCCTGTATAACATTGCTGATTTCTTTATTGCTCTTGTATGAATTTTTGTTATTACAGCACTCCCTTTTCCTCCCATGGAAAATGTATTTCAGTCTTTGGCAGCAGTTCTCCATCCTTCCTTGGGAACATAAAGATAGAAAGCATCAGGTGTTTTTCTTTTCCAGTTAGCCTACTTATTCCATAGGAAGTTACTACTCTTGAACTCCATCTTCCCTACATAAAACTTCAGGAAAAAATTGTAATATTTCTCACTATTTGTGGAATCTAAATTTTGTTCTTTATTTTAGGTTTTATACTATTCAAGTGTTATTTTTCTGCTTCTTCCTTCATTTTTTTTGTGTGAATATTTTGTAGTGCTTACTTTCCCCTTTTACTAAAGGGCTCATCAACACAGTGTTGAAAATTATTTGCCTGTGAACCAGGCACAGATATTCCAATGGTATGTCCAAAAGTGCCGTGTTACCTAGAACCAAACCAAAGCTGTCTGTGTCCATGCTTGAGCAGTCAGGCTTGCTGGAGAAAACTGTTTTCAACAATGACTTGAATGGTGGTTAGGACTGCTGTACTAAACACTCAATAACGGTGACAAAAGAAGCCAACCACTGAAAGTCTCCCATGCATTTTAAATGCATGTTGTCAATAGCCCACTGTCAAATCCAATTTATGATTTACCTATGGTTTTCCAGTGCCAGCTATTGTTAGTATGATGTCTTCATTTACACCAAAAAGATCTCCATCTCTAACATGAGCCTATTTTGAGGGTCAGAATAAAAACGATAATAGAAGTTTTCTGTGTATGCTCTTCTGAGTTAGGATTATCATAATTTTGTTCTTTCTAAACAAGTGGTAAACAGCAAGAGGATTCTTGACAACAATTTATTTCTTTCTGTTGTATTCATTTCTGAGATCATTAGGTCTCTCTTTCATGTTTAGTTATAGCATGAGCTTCCTGCCCTCTTCTTCAAGTACTGCCAACCTGGCTCTGAGCAGCCTCCCCTCTAATATCTTTTTCAGTTTACACACTACTTGCTCAGTGACGTTTGTTAGAGAGCAGTCTCTTGACATCTCTTTCTTTACTTTAATACTTGAGATTAGAATATAATAATTTGAAAGCAAGAGGAGCTTATTATGGAGTCATAGAATTGTCTAGGTTGGAAGGGTCCTTTAAGATAATTGAGTCCAACCATCAACCTAACTCTGATAAAAACCATCACTAGACCATGTCTCTAAGCACGATGTCAACCCGTCTTTTAAATTCCTCCAGGGATGGTGCCTCAACTGCTTCCCTGGGCATCCCATTCCAACACTTAATAACCCTTTCAGTGTAAAAATTCTTCCTAATATCCAATATGAACCTCCCCTGGCACAACTTGAGGCAGTTTCCTCTTGTTCTATCTCCTGTGACATGGGAGAAGAGACTGACATCACCTGGCTACACCCTCCTTTCAAGGTAGTCGTAGAGAGCGAGAAGGTCTCCCCTTAGCCTCCTTTTCTCCAGGCTGAACACCCCCAGCTCCCTCAGTCGCTCCTCATAAGACTTGTGCTCCAGACCCCTCACCAGCTTCATTGCCCTTCTCTGGACCTGCTCCAGCCTCTCAATGTCTTTCCTGTCATGAGGGGCCCAAAACTGGACACAGCCCTCGAGATGGGGCCTTACCAGTCCCCTGTAAAGGGGGATGGTCACTGCCCCAATCCTGCTGACCACGCTATTTCTGGTTAAAATCTTGAGTGAAATTAATGCGTGCAAAGGCAGATCCCACCTTTGGCCACAAACCCCCTCACTGCTTTCACTGCCAAGGGGGTGGTGCAGCCGCATACTGCCATGACAGCTTGCCAGCTGCAGGCCCGACTGAATGAATGAATTTCATATAATGCCTTTACCTTTTAAATTAGTTTATTTTGGGAGAATTTTTGGCATTTATAAGTCAATAGAAATTTTACCATTGATTTCCACATCCATTAATAAGTAAAATATTAATGTCCAACAATTTTTATTGGTAATTCTATTGATGGTTGTGCCCTTATGAGAATTTGGAAGGTTTATCTGCACTTAAACTTGTTTCCAGTTTTAGGGCTGTGAAAGCTCAGCTTTGCTGTCAACAATGACATTTTTGTGTTTATAAGCCTACATTAATTGCTCCTATGGTATACTAGAAGACGTATGGAACAGAGTCTAAAAAATGTTCTCATTTGTAAAACCCTTCACAGTTCCTCTTTCAAAGTTCTTTTACTGTTGTGTTAATGTCTTGCCTTGGCTCAGACCCAGAATAAATCAACTAACCAGCTCGTGTTGTCTCTACAGTAATGTTTCATTGCATTTTCTTCAGATGAGGCTAGTACTTGCTGGTTCCATGCCATTGTATTATCAAAACCAAGTTTAATATTTCAGTTTAATTGCCATGATGGAATAGAATGCAGTTTCTTCCAAATTTGCAGTAAGATTTTGTGTTCAAACTGTCTTCAGTGTCACAGCTCTTTCAACAGTTCATTCAGTAGAAAACATGGGTACTGTGTGCATTAATTTTTAGTGATTTTGTGAGAGCTATAATACTTTAAGCAGTTTGTGGAGTATGTTTTCCTATCTTGGTTTACACTGATAACTCCTGTAGGGAGGTTGTCCACTAGTACTCAGGTATTTCTGTCTTTAAATGTTTTATTATCGACAGTGAATCTGTAATTAGTAACAAATATTGTAGCAGCAATCAAAATACTGTATTGGGTTTGGGGACCCTACTGTGTTGGGCACTACAGAAATGTATTAAGGAGATAATCATGTCCCAGAGTAATCGGGGAAGGGCAAACTGTGGATCATACGTTGCTTTAGCTGAAATATCATGAAGTCATTGTTGCATTGTTCCATTTTTTACTTTTTGGTAGAAGCAGAGATCTTCGCTCTCTTCAACAAGCCAAAAACCCCACAAAGATGCAGCCAGTATTACACAGTGACTATCCCTATGAGGATCTCCAGGAATGGGCAGACTGTCAACAGCTTGGAAGCAAATTGGCTGGAGCACATGACAGATCACTTCAGGAAAGGAGGCTCATTGGTAAATGGCATCTTCAGCCTTGGAATGGTAAATGGTATGGAAATTACAGAAAGCATTATGCTGTGATTATTTTCCTTTCTCGTCTAATAGAGGTCGTTATCTTCGAAGAGAAGACGTTTGGGAGGTGCCTTTTTTTTTTAGGGGCAGATTTGGTTTAGATCAGCCTATTTCAGTGAAATGGAATAAGAGCAGAGGAAATATTTTGGCATTTGAATAAGGAAAATAGATCATATATTGTATTTTATAAATGTACTAGACATGACCCTGTAATTGCAGAAATACACAGACTTAATAAACAGTAACAAGTAAAATGAATTAAACTCATAAGACTGTAAAGCAGATGACATAAATGGAAGAGTGGCTGTCATCTTAGCTGCCTGGCCACACACTGCAGCTGGGTCTGATTGAAGGTCAGTGTAAGGATTCTCAGGTTTCATCTGTCCAATGTGTAGTCAATCACTGCCAGTTTTTCCAGAGACTGCTTCTACCTTGATGGCATAGTGTTTTATAAAATGGTCTTCTATGTTTGTTTCATCCTAGCTAGTGTGTTCATATAAGCCATAGTTAAATGCTGGTCTTAAATTAAGAACCAGATTTTTGCATTTTGTGAAAATGTGGCACTGAATCCAGCTTAATATTGTAGCCAGTCTGTACTACACTCATGGCCACCATGGGGTCCTTGAAGAGAAGCCTGCTATAGAAAGAAAGACTTTGGTGCGTAGTAGGGATCTGAGATACATAACCAAGGGACCATGAAAACAAACTGAGGGAAGTACTTGAACATAAAAAAGTTGAAGTTACAGCCAGATTAATTTTACTGGAAAATTTTATGTCTAGTATCCTTCATGGTTAAAGTGCTTATGGCTGAATCTTTCACCTAATTTTGGTTTGTTTTGCATTCTTCAAAAGGAATGTGGTAACTCATAGGTTTGGCACGGCTACTGACATTTGTGGGTTTGTGTCTTAAAATGATAGGGGAACTGCTTCCAGGGCATCTTCTTCCCATTTTGCTGTTGGTCAGAATTCCAGGATCCATAATAAAACACAGTGAGTCAGTTCTGGTAAAAGTCAATCAGGAAATTAACAGGCAATCCTAATTTTTCATTTTGCAAGCAAGTAGCAAAAAAAGGAAGGTCTAAAGTTCAGTTGATGGAATGCTTTCACACAGCTTCCTGGAAAGCTTTGTAATTGCTAGTTAACTTACTTAAAAACAAATGTTCATTTACTTTATGTGTATAAATTGCAACTCATAGAGGCAAATCTAATTGGCTGTATCAGGCTCAGTGTTTTCTTTAATAAAAACTGCTTATCAGTGCACTCTAAAATGCTTTAAACACAGCATTTTTCTGTTATTTAAACTTCTAAAGTTCATTTACATAACAGAGGCCTGGGGGAAGTTAGTGTACTTGGATACCAGAGTGAGGAGGGCTGGATAACTGCCTGCAGACATAGATAAAGTAGGTTTGAATGATGGCAGTAAAGTTTCAATGTAAACAGGACAAGGAATTGTGTAAAAGTGGGCAGATTCTGAATTAAGTTAGATGAGAGGTTGAAAATGAACTATTAATAAACGTTTTTATTAGGTTTTACAGTTACAGGTTTAGAAGTCAAAAAGCTCAGAGTTAAGGTCTCTAAAAGTGTATTGATAAGAACACTTAAAATGCTGTGAACATGCCCACGCTATTAGAAGAACTTTTGCTAAGAACATCTGTAAGTTGCTGTCAGTTGCAGTTAAGTGTTTATGATTTAAATTCTAAAATTTTCCTGTGCTGCAGAGAAACAGAACAGCTTTTTCACTCATATGCCAACCAGTATGAAACAAGCCAGGGTAGGGAGGGAGGAGGAAGGAAGAGGGGGGCTGAAGGCTTCTCAGCTCCTTACTTTTTTCTAGTTCTTTGTGGCAGCCTATCCAGCTGCTTTCCTTATTCACTGATTAATCCGCTTCGAAATAAAGGTAATATTAGCATACTGTCTTTAATTGGTTGTATCGTATTTCTTTGTTCTGGGGGCTGGTTTTCTCTTTGGCTTAAAGTATGAATTCATTATTTTGCTTATTAGATTTAAAAGCAGCGTTATTATCTTCTTTTCCCCCATGTCCTTGGAATGCCCAATGAAGTGAAGATTTCCAGATTGTCAGTAGTCATAAATCTGTTTCTTCCTTCTGCCAATGGTTTATTAATTAGTCTTTAAAAGAGTTTTAAAGTTCACTGATAACAATTGTTTCTTTTTGCTTATTGTACCAGATAATTATAAACAGAAATACAACACAATTGCAAATTACAGTATGTAAACCACGCAGAGTTACACCATATATTAAATGTATTCAGATTTTGCTAGTAAGCTAGAAACAGCAGCTCGCTTGGCCCTTGAATGTTCACAGATGTTGATAAATAACAGTTACTTAGATTTGGAGTTCTGTTACTTGATGTTGGTTTTCATCCGACTCTAGTCATTGCTAATTCTGCCTGTAGTCCTGGGTGCAAACTGGTCCTGCCTAGGGATCTAAAGTGATCACAGGACTTCTCTTACTCTTTTCTAGTGAGAAGTGGAGGCTGTAGCTACACGCTCTAGATTAATACCATTGCAAATGGAAAGGGTGTAACAAGGGGGTCTCTTTCTTCCCTATAATGGCAAAGCTCCAGTCAGCAGTGTGAGAAGATGAGAGTGGAGAGGAGAGTGGAAGACTCAAAGCTAAGGTTATGTTTTAATACTTTAACAGAGCAATCACAAACCTGCTGTCTTTAGTTGTTCTGAACTGCAGGTCCTTAAATGCCTGGTGTTCTTGTATTTGTTCTGCCATCCTGTCTGTGAATTTCCTGCCTTTCAAACTTAGAAAAAGCCAGGCAACCGACCAGAAAACATTGACAATACTTAAAGCAAATGAAACAAAATGCGAGTTGCTCAGAAGAGGAAAATAGGTATTTTTTAGAGGGTCAGATTGATTGTCTCTGTTATAGTCACGCTGCTTCTGACGGAGTTAAACCAGTGATGCGTTTTGCCAATTATGGTCACCTTTTCCACTGAAGTGTCTGGGATTTTTATCATCCATATGGAATTATTTTTATTTGTGGGTACTGAAGGTGAAAAGATTCAAGAGGAGGAAGGAATACAAATATGAAGCAAAAGCCAGCATTCAAGTCACATGCCACACAAACCCACAGATAGCTAGTTTTCCTCATTCAGAGCAATGGCAGCGTAAAGGTTAGTTTCCCACATAAGGGGGATTTGTAGTTCAAAAACAATAAGGGGGAAAATGTCGCCCACTAGGAGAGCTGTCATGGTAAAGTAAGAAATCTTTTCCCATATACTTCTTGTAAATCAGAAGCAAGAACATCAAAATAGCTTTTTGTCAACTAAGCTACATCAAATATTTATACAACCCAGTGAAAATAGCTTTTTGTGCACAGTAGGGTACCTTAATGAAAGATGCAGTGGTAATGGAACATTTTCAGAGGAAGGACAGTGATTGTAACCTTTACGTTCAGAGCCCTTTCTTTAAGAAAGAGTGAAGATATGTCAGTTCAAGAGTAGAGGTTGGGAAATGATACCACAAGCAGCAAAGTCAAAATGTTTGCTTTTACTGGCATTCCTTACTGCCCTATTGCAAATGAACTAACATTTAATGTTAGTAAAGACGTTTTCTGTGCATGAGAAACAGTGGAAACTGGAAAGACCAACTCACCATCTGAAGTTTTAGATAGCTCATCTTTGTGGATTGGTTAGGTGAGATTAATCTGAATAAATGTAAGCATCTGCCCTGTGGGTATCTGCATGTGAGTTGTCACCCAAAATTTGCCATTATAATCAGTGGAGATCTTGGCATAGACCAGTATAGTCAACAGGATTTGTGTTGTGATCCACCTCATCCTACATCAGATATCTAAAAGAGGTCAGGTCTATTGGAGTGGGTGATTTAGTAACAGCAGACCTGAGTAAGACTGAGATACTCAGTGCCACTTTTGCCGTAGTCCTCACTGACGCAATCTTCAGGCATCTGAGCTTAGAGGCAAGGTTCAAAGAGGTTCAAGACTAGCAGCAGTGGATGAAGATCAAGGCAGGGATTGCTTGAGTTCCTGAGACCCAGTGCTCTGCATCCAGGGATGCTGGCAGAGCGAGGCCACTCTTAGTCATCACTGAAATGTCACAGACATCAGGGGAGGTTTCCAACACTTAAGAAAGATAAAGCTTGCATGGATCTTTAAACAAAGGCCAAAAAGATAATCCAGGGACCTAGAGGGTATTCAACCTCGCTCATTCCTGGGTAAATCACTGAGTGAGTCATCTTGGAACACATTTCTGGAAATGTGAAGGAGAGGAAAGTGACTGGGAACAATCAGTGTAAACTTAACGAGAGTAAATCATACTTGACAAAACTGATTGTCTTCCGTGATAAAATCACTGGATTTGTGAATGAAGGGAAAGCAGTAGATGTCATTTGGTGTGAATTCATCAAGGAGGTTTGCCACTAGCTCCCACAATATTTTTGTATCCAAGTTAGGACCTTGAAGCCTAGATGGGACTAGTTGTCCCCTCATCTCAATGGCTAGGCTGAAGGGGTAGTGGTTAAAGGTTATTGGTTTTTCCCTTCCAGTTTCCTCATTTTCTATTGGTTTCTTTCCTGGCCAAAAGGATAATGGATCTTAGGATTGACTGGATGTAGTGTTCAACAGTAATCATTGTACATTCAACAAGGAAGTGCAGTCAAGCTTGTCTGCAGCCTGTAGGATCTCACCAGCTCCGCTATTAGTTTCTAAACCATCACATATGTGCCATAATGTTCACATATGTGGACGCTGTGAATTGCGCGAGTGGAATGCGCAGCAGAGTGAAACATAAAGGATGATTTATGAGTCAGTGTAAACACATGCATGCTGATTGTGTTTTGATCGCTTATTAATTAGCTGGCAAACGCGTGGGGTGAGCTCAAGCTGCAGTTGTGCCAACAGTGCAACACTGAGTTTCATTGAAAGAATTCAGGATACAGGAGCAGTACACCAATGCTGCATAGAGCTTCCTGGCGAGACCTGGGTGTCTGTGTCTGGCAGGGATCTATGGGTTTCTGATGTCAGGCTTAAGTGCTGTCCTGTCATCCCTGCTTTGGGAAATTAAACGGCTATTTGTACATTATGCATTCTAGAATAGATTTAGGTATGGATGTGGGTGTTCGAAAACAGATTACGCAGAAGTTGAGTTGGTTCTGACTTTGCAATGTGGAGTCTAACAAAGTGCTATTTCTGAATGAAATACTATCATTAACTCTTGTACCCATTTGTATGCAGCAACCTTGTTCTTGCTGTGCTTTCTAATCTGCAACCCAGCCACTTAGTGATCTGACCTGTTATTTCATAACAAAAACATCTGTTCTCCTCACTTAGATGAAAAAGTCATATAGATGACAGAAGCTACTGCTTTGTAGTCCAGTTCATCTTCCTTGGAGCAATGTGTAATTCCGGTGTGCTGTAATGATGAGGAGGCTTCATCCCTCTTTACTCTAGACAGAGTTATAGGAAACCTGTCTGGGGAGGCAGTCAGCTTGCAAGTACACAGTGTATTTTTACACTTCTTTGAATCTCCCAATGGAATCCTTAGGAGAGTCCCTAGTAAAGTGTCCTTCACAACCAAACAGAAAAAAAATAATCTGTTGTAGTTTCGGTATGAGTATTTGCATCTGCTCACTTAGAGCTTAATAACTTCATTGAATCTGCAGCAAGAGAGCCTGTGGACCATGCAGATAGAAGCAAAGGGATGTGGAAATGGTTGACACTCGCAGCAGCAGTCCTGCTACAGTGTGTTTGTAGACATAAGCCTTCAACCATACAAGTCTGGTTTGTTGTGGGCAATGCCCACAACGAATTTGTTATTTCCAAATAATTTAATTTATATCATATAATGACATTGGAAGATGTTGACTGAGATTGTGTCTGCAAGAGGTAAGAAGCCTCTTAATCCTCTTTACTGTCTCCTTTGTGAAAATTGGTTCTGCGTTTGATACATGTTTTCCCTTGGAGACAGTGATGCCTTCCCACTGGCCTTTCTTGACCTCCTAACATCCACCAAGGAAAGCAGGAGGACCTGATGACACAGCTAAGCAGATTTACTCAGCAGACTCTCCTGTCAGTTCAGGCATCTGTTGGTTTGGCCTGTGCAGTTACGGTTCAAAAAGATATATCAGTGCAAGGAATATAGTTTTCCTAAAAATGTAGAGAATCTGTCATGCAAAATACAATGCTTGGGGAGGGGATGAGCAAGATCTTTATAATCATTCATACAGTATAACTGTATTATTTAAACTAGAAAGGCTGAAAAACATGCTATGTGACAATGTGTGAAGAGTTTTCTGTGTGAGTACAGCACTGCTTATTTACTGTTTTTCTATGTGTAATTCTATTGCCTCATCATTTAGCTTATTTTAGCAAAGAAACCTAAGTAATTTTTTTCAGTTATTCTGATTCTTTTCTGTCATGGAGCTGACAAAACTTTGGGTATGGAAGTGACTGCCGATTACACAGCTAAGTTGAAGGAGGAAGTGCTGCTCAATAACTTTAATAGTATGTGTTGTCTGAAAAAAGGCTGAATGTGCTGGGAATGCAAATGAGAATAGAGAGCCACTAAACCAGATGGTCAAAATGCCTTCATAAATTGATTAAATAGTTATGAATGTATCTTTTCTTTCTCACCATTCAGATACGCCAGATCATCCTTAGTCCATATAGGTCACTCACTACAACAGCTTATCCATATGTAGGATTCTGACGTGTGAATGAATGGGTATAGTCATTAATATTGGTGTGCCTTCAAAAGCTCTTGAAAATTTGACATAATACATGGTCTTTAGCCCCTAAAGTGTGTGCATAACTTCAGGCAGGTGAGCAGTACTGCTGAACTGAGGACTGAATTATTTTTTCCTGCTTAAAATGGGAGAGCTGTGCTTTTTGGGGACAAGTTCTGGATTAGCAGAGTTGACAGTGAGGTTTGCAAATAAAGAGTAAGATTGCTCTTAAAAACTTGTATTAGCCTCATTCATTTAGTAGAGCTGGGATATCAGAAGGAGGTCTATGCAGCTTTTATTAACATCCTTGGAAGAATTTGTGATTAATAAATTCAAATGCCTCACTACACATGGATGGCCTTTCATAAAGCTCACAGATAACCCTGTATTTTCACAGATTCTTTACATGGGACAATGGATGGAGTATTTCTCTTTGAAGATGTTGCTGTGGAAGACAGTAAAACCATGCAGAGCTATGATGCAATTGTTGTAGAGCAGTGGACTGTCCTGAAGGTATGTGCGCAGTTTTTCTTCTTTGATTTTCTTTTTTTTGCAAATCAAACCACTCCAAGACTGCGAGGCAGACTCACATACTGGTCTGTGCTTCAACAGTGTCAGAGAGGCAACTGAGGTAAGGGGATGTAACACGGTTTAACTACACTCTAGGTTTAACCATACTTTTGGTTTTTACTATCTCTGTGCTTTATTGAGGGGGCTAGGAAATGTGAGTGATGGTGAGCAATGAAAATTGGGGCTGTCTGTCCCCATAATACAAACGTCTGCTAGAATAACTGCAGAAGGAATCTCCTTTGGTTGTCAGGGCGACATGATCTCACAAGTCACAGTAGCATCACAGTTCTAAACAAGGCGTCCCTTTAGGTAGACTTAACTGCAGTAGGAATGCACAGGTAACTCCACTTGCTTCTCTCTGACCTCTTTCATGTGCTGAAGGCACTGTGTATACTGGATAGGTCCCTATAAACAAACCACATGTGTCACAGAGTGGCTTTTTACTGATCCAAGTGCACACTCAGATCAGCAGAAACACTGTTTAGATCAGGTCAGTACCAATCTTCCACAGCGAATTTGATACGCACATAGTTTAAAAGCTGGGCTTAAGATTCTTTGTGACTTGAAGCAAAAAGATTGTGGGGGGAAAAGAAGTCATCTGCCAGAAATAGATGTTACATACATATAAAGGCAATGCCTGACCTTTTTGCTTGGAATATATTGTAAGTGGTGTAAAATCCTAAGACAAGCAAGGCACACACACGCCTTGGATGGATTAAGGGAAAATTGGACAGATGCTAGACTAAATGTATAAAATTCCAGGAGACTAGAGTTAAGAGTTTGGTTATTAGATTGATGACTTTGTAATCTAGCAAGAAATGGATGTATAATAATGGCTAGAAACTTCTTGAAGAACACTGTAATACATTAATGGCAGTTTTCCTTGTGATAGTGTGCATCTGAACAAACGATTCATATATTACTTTTAATATTATTCCCATTATTACAGACTTGACTGGAAGTTTTTTATCATTTTGGGGTCAAATTGTGGTGTTGCCACTCAAGAGGAAGGTTTTGGAATAATGACAGATGGTTCCATGAATGCATTAGGTCAGTGCTGATCAAGAAGGCAAATGTTAAGAAGCTTTAATGTTAACCATATGTTAAAAACTGTTAGGAAAGGAAGAGAGGGTGAAAGAGCGAGCGCATACTAGTACATACTGCTATATAAGCCATGATTTGACAGCACCGTATTCCAGAAGGTTATGTTATCACAGAGAAGAGCAGTGAGGGTGATCAGTGGTACAGACGGTTTCCATATTGGGAAGACTTTCCATGGTGTGTCCTTTCAGCCTGGAAAAGAGTAGAGTTGCAGGGAATGGAATAGGTAGGGGTCTCCTAAATCATGTGAAGCGTGTTAATAGGTATGGGCTGTTTGCCATCTCTTCCAGTGTAAGCACTAAGGCTCGTCAAATCAGACTAGTAGGTGCTGGCTTAAGAAACAAACCAAAAAGAGATAATTCAGGTAGTTCTTCATGCAGCAGGCAGTAAATCTGTAGAACTCCTTTCTGGAGAATGCTGTGGGTTCAAGAAGGTTAGAAGGGTTCGGATAGAAGCAGTGTTGTTTTTTCCTCTACCTTATCTATCTCTGCGTTTAAACAAGCATTTTAATTCAGATCAGGAGTGTGGTTTTGAAGTGAACCCTGATTCTCCCCACGTGATGTACCTGACATCACAGAATGGTCTCATGTTGCACAAGTTGGATTCCTTTCAGTAGAAACTAAACCAGACCTGCTGAGAGGAAGTACACAAAGTATTTGGGCCAGGTATTCTACATGCTTGCCCCAGTATATATATATTACTGTTCCTTAGCTGTCACTTATAGCCATGTTGAAGAGCGCTTTCTGAGTTAAATGGATTCTTGGTCTGAACCAGTGTGGCTCTTGGACAACCAGTGAAAGGGTCTCTGCCTCAGTAGAATATTGCAACAAAGCTATGCATAATGCCCTCTATGCACCTCTTAGATTGCTCTGTGTGGACACAAGAAGGTTTGTCTCAAGCTACATGACAAGGACAGTATCTGATAACGGGAATCCTGTGATGGTGGAGTGGTGACCAAAACGCTATTATCTTTTAGAAGGGCCCCTTGAAGCGTTAAAGCCCTGGTAGGTGGAGTATCATTTGCCTCCAATTCCCATGCTGGAGACACAGCTGGTCAACAGATTAAGGAATCAACCTCTCAATGCCATCTGGTGTGTGAGAAGATGCTCTGGTGCACCACCCATGTCTGTGTGAGGGCTAATGTGGAGAATCGCTCCCTCCAAACATAAAGATTTATTATGTGCAGTTTCAGAAACTGACTGATAGCATATACACAGCTTGCAGCTATGATCAGATTATTTGCTGGAGTCTGAAATTTGGATGCTGTGTCCCCCCTGACAATTTTGCACTTCTGAAATCAAGTGCACCTCTTTCAGGGACATTATGAATTTGTTACCCTCCAACCTGAAAGTGGAAGCATATGGAGAAGAAAAAGCTTGATGGAAGAGGCATTGGGGAACTCTTGCAGAGAGTTTACCCAAAGAGCAGAGCTGACCACCCCTGTTTTCTTCTGACATCTAAATAACTGCCTGGGTATTTCATGCCTCATGCTTTCTGGGACATAAAAGGCATGGGTAGGTAAAGTGATCAAATGAATGAAAGACAGGCTGGAAGCCAGGGAGTCTGTAGACACATGCCCAGTGTCGTACCCAGAAGAGTCACTTCTCTGTTAAGCCCTATTGGATTTCAGTCTTTATTTACCATAAATACAGAATAATGCAGTGGCAGAGGAAGGGACTGTAAAATGCAGGCGGCAGAGGGGAGGAGATAGAATTCAGTAGTGAGAGAAGATGTCCAAAATCCAGTAAAGGCTTTGTTTCTGTTATATATTCCTTCAAATTATGGTTATCACAGAGATTGTTGTGGACCAGTGGAATGACTCAATGTAGACTTTTTTTTTAATGTAGGTTCAGCTCTGATCTAGGTGAACCTTTTCCATTTGTCATTTTTGTTTGTACCAAGGTAGTGGAAGAACAGATGGGCAGCATGACATAAATATGTATAATGGATACTTATTTTAAATTTGTATCAGATTTGATTACCTAGAGGTGCTATGGAGTTGTTCAGATATGGTCTGAACTGAATGTAAATTTGTCTCACTGTATCCCAATTAAGAAGGAGAAACAAACAAAAGAATCCCAGCCACAAGAAAAGAAAGCTGTTGTGAAAAGGAAGACATGTATCACATATCGATGCCCTTAGTAATAAAAAGGTAACCTTTTAAATGAAAAGGTAAAGTTCTGCCGTTTAATCCTAAAGGCAAAAGCGATGGACTGGCACACCTCTTAGCAGAGAAAGTGTTGCCTTTTTAGTTGCTAAGGCTAATAGAGAAAACAAGCTGAACAGTGTGATGCACTCCTCTGTGTGTAAAATGTCAGTTTGTAGAGGATGTAAAGCTGGCAGCTGTCACAGTATGTGGTCCCACCAAGCAGCAGACAGGATGTAATAGCTCTGAGTAATTTAACTCTTTCTTCTCAAAGTAGAGCGGTGGTGTCCTCTGCAAATGACCACGGGACTCCTAATGACAAATGCTGCTCTTATCCTTATCACTTTAACTCTAAAAATGTCAGGGCATATTATTTCCACCGCAGCCTCTGAGATCTAGCACTAAAACTTATTTGATGGTTTTAATTCTGCTTGTGTAGGCAAATGTGGGTAGACAGTTCTGATTAATCGGACCCTGTATGATTTCCCTCTCCCTGCCTCCAATCTGTCACCTTCTCTTCCCCATTAGTCAGGACAAAATAGCTAATAATGTCTTTAAAATTGAGTGCTATTCCATATTTTAGCTTTCTGCATTGTTCTGCTTCTGAAGCCTTGTTCATTTTGAAAACCCTGTCCTTAATTTACATGTATTTTCTCATTAAAAATCTTCAGCTGGTGATTCGTCACTGACCACTGTGTACTGACATGAATTAAAATCTCAAATTTTAAAATCTCAAATGCATCATGGCATTGCCATTTTCCTGGCAGAATTGAATGGGGTCAGCGTCTGCTGTAGACATGGTAAACCTTTCAAAGTACGACATATCAAAAGATTTAAAAAATGATCTCTGCTGAGCCTAGGTTGCAAGTTGCCTTAATGTAAGCCTTGAAACAAATTCCCTGGAAACGAGGATTTGATTTGTTTGTAAATCTGATTTAGGTCATATGTCAGTTAAGCTTCATTCTGCTGTCTCTAGCCAGGGGAGAAAGGCATGACCAGGTCAGCAAAGGAGCTGCTGGTGATGGGTGGGCAATGCAGCTCTGTGAGTGACCCTCTTCACCATCCAAAAGACATATGTGTTGTCTGGGCATAATATTTCAGCATTTTGCCTCTTGTCGCTTTTTAGGAAAAACTGAAAAAGAACCCTGCGCTTTTCAGGAGCCTCTTCAACAGATTTTTGTAGTTTTTTTCTTTCTTTTATGTAAGACATGAAAGCAGCACATATACATATTTGTCTGCTGAACTCAGTAGACATGTGCTCTGTGTGGGATTAAAATGCGCAAGCGAGTCTTTCGGTTTTCATGATAAATTTAGTAATAGAATCTAGCAATACACACTTGGAACTTTTCTGATACTGTCTTGTGGCACTTGCAGCATTGAAAGTCTTAACAAAGCAAACACTTCTTCCACACAAATAAAGGGCACTTGGACTAAGCAGGCAGAAAAGCACAGGATTTAAAACGGTCTGAACAAAAAAAAAACCCACTTCCTAACTGTCACACTGTGCTGAGGTTTGTGACAGGATCAGAGATAAGTATTTCTCTGCTCACTTGTAAAATCTTTCAGGAAAAAGTAAGCTTACCAAATTTAAAATTTCCACTTAAGAACAAGCTGAGAAAGAGTATCTCAGTCCTCTTTTAGACTTTCTGAAAAACCCCACAGGGCACAAGTTGTGCTTCTTTTCCCCAGTGGGTCACCTTCATCCAGGCAACAGTACCCTGGCTAATGCCCCCCTTTGACCCTCTGTTGCTTCCAGGGGAGTTTGTGAGGGGCCTCAGCATTTTGAAGGGCACAGGAACCAAGTGCTTGGAACCCCATACATGGCACACACAGCCTGCACCTACGGGAAGGGCAGCGCCAGCCTTTGCTCTCCTGCTGCCTGAACCCGCTGACTGTGGAGGGTCTGTGCTGTGTTTCTGACATGGAAGTAGATCATTAGTTCCAAAGTGGTGGAGGGATGCACAGAGGTTTTTTGCAAAACCCAGATTATGTCTGAGAATAAATTATGGCCAAAGGAGATTACACTGGGGTAGCTGCATGGAGATAATCAAGCTCTGTGTGGAGCATACAAGTTCTCAGGTAGTGTTTTCCTGTGTTGGCTTTTTTCCCCAAAGCAGTTGATGGGCCAACAGTAAAATTGGTGCTTACCTTAAGGCATTGTGAAACTTGTGATGCCAGAGTTATTTAAGGAAATGTACTGATGGATTGCTGGATCATATTTATTTCTTCTGCTCCGTGGCCAATTATGTGGAGTTATCCTATCCCATGTACATGGCCTATGCAATAGTAAGCTTAACCCATTTCGTAAGATGCTTCCATGCTTCCTTCATTGAGAGCCCTCCATGTCAACATGTTCCCCTTGTGGAGCTTTTGCTACCTGTCCTGTGATTCCATAAATACAAAATTGTGCTGCTGTGTTAGAGCTGCAGGCAGTATTACGGGCACTCACATGTTTTTGTTAGTTTATACGTATGCTAGAAAGTAGGATTTGCATCTGTAGAAGTTACTGAGAGAAGTGGGCTTTGTGGGCACGGGAGGGGTCTTTTGGTTGTTTTTTATTTTACCCTATATGTTGAGAGAGATGTGACTGCTCCTCTGCAGCCTGTTGTGTATTGAGATTGTGCCTGGATACATCTTGAATCACAGAAAAACTGTCCTAACAGGATGCTACCCCATATAGTATTACAGCCTTATATTCTCAAAAATATTTCACAGTGCATGAATTCACATATCTTAAGTAATCATAAATAAATCTAAATTAGATGTGTCCAGAATAATGAGGAAAAAACCTGCCTGTGGATTTACATATTATTTTTTTTATTAACTTTCCACTAAGATCCCAGTTTGGCTGCTGTTCTGTTGGTCAGTGACCCATCTGCTGCCAGAAGGCACGGGTGGTTACTGAGGGCACAGGACCATGGCACACCTCTCTGCTGGACAGCTAAGGGATGCAGAGCATGTCTGCTGGCACAGTGCTGTGCTGTGCTACACAGGAAAATTTAGGAGCAGCTCAATACTAGAGGAGCATATTCCAAGTTTTAGTGCTCAAAAACTTGGAAAATTCTCTTTTGCTTCCAATAAGTGTTTTTAATGGATAGGTAATCTTATGTTATTGACAGAAATTATCTTTTGGAAGAAGTCTGGAAAGGAAAAGGACAAATGATGCACAAGTTTAGAGCCTGGATTTAGCCTCCTTGTCAGCTGTGTTACTGCAAACATAAAACACTTGCAGCATGCTTTTACGGGGTTATTTTCAGGCAGCCCATGCATTCAGTTTTTCTCATTTTATTTTCCTTCTTTTCCACTAAGGTGCAAGTTCTGACTTCACCACTTCCTCATCCTCCCGCCCTAGGAGACAGCTCTGGCTTTGGCAGTGGTGGGGACCAGTGGCCAGCTGGTGTGCTCGCTGCCACCCTTGTACCCTGTCCCCTCTGGTTTTTGTAAGGAGCTGGGTTTGAACACACTGCCCCTTTGCCCTCACAAGCAATAGGCTACACTTTTAAAGCGACTCCTGTTTTTTTTCCTTCCCATCCTCTTTGCCATCTGTCTGTAGATCTTTGTATGCAGTCTGTTAGGTTTTGCTGTTAAAGGATTTATTAAGATTTATTTAATGATATTTTCAATCTTCCACTCTTTAATCCACATTGGAAAAAAAAAATGAAATAGTGGCAGTCCGTAGCTGCCTTGTAACTAAATCACATTCACTTAACCTAGGAAAGAATGATTTCTAAAGAACTTCTTTCTGTCTCACGGGCTTAGTAGTCATCTTGTTTGTTATCTTGCTGTGGTTAAAATTGCCGCAGTAGGGGGAAAAGAAAAATTGTTAATGCAGTTGTTTGTGTAGCTTGCCCTAGATATTATCGTTATCATTTTTTAATCTTTTCTTTTTTTTTTTCTAATGAGCAGAAGCAGCTGTGAAAAGAGAAAATGCTGAAAACAAACAGTACAACTATAAATAAAATGAATTCTTTTCATGTGGTGCAAGTCAAGGGAAAATCCTAGCTCAATACGCTCTGGCTTCTTGACACTCAAGGTGTGATCAGAGATTACTGATCTTCCACAGGAGAGTGGGAATCAAGTTAATTAAAATTTTCCACCTTTTCACTGAATGAAATGTCTCCCAGTTTGAGACGCATTATTTGAACACTTCTTTTTCAGTAGAGCTCAGGCACTTACTTTCTACCTCTGCTGGCGTTCAAATCCAATATTTGCTAGGTAGAAAGAGCATTGTAATTTCATTTTATGAAACTGTACGTTTGAAATCTTTTTTCTATTCTCTCAAACAATAGTAGATAAAATAATTTTAATTATTGTATTAAATATAAAATGAATACAAGATGACTCTTTTCCTCTGCACCCGTCCCCCAGTGTGTTGTTTGTTTAGAAGCATTTTTGCTTTGGAAAGCGTTTAATATGACACCAATTAAAGGTCTGTATAACCATGACTCCTGCTGGCACACAAATTCCAGTCGTGGGATAGGATTACAACCAGAGATTCAGGAGGGGGAGGAAGAAGTTATTTCTTGTGGTCTTACAGAAGGCTTCAATTACCTGTATTTGCAAGTAAGGAGCTTGAAGCCCATATGAATTACACCTGTTTATTCAGGAGTGACTTCTTTCTCTTGTCTGTCATCTTCAAACCCAGGCAATTATTAGGAGTAGTTTATTCCCCAGGGAAGAGGTGCGGTGCCTGACTCCATCGAAGCGTCGTGTGGAGTCAGGGAGAACTTGTTAAGGAGCATGTGGAGCCGGGAGGAGAAGCACACCTCTGCATGGTGTGTGCCCTGCCTTCCCCGAGACAGCCCAACATGCAAATTGAGGTGCCAGGGGTCAGCACATACCAAAAATAAGAGGTCACTTTTTTGTAACAGTGGTACAGCACTCTTTCTCAGAGATTTTTACATTTCCAGATTATTTTTTTAAAGTTCTTTAAGCTTAATTGACTCTAATCTTGAATTTATTTTCTGATAACTTTGCACTTTTGAATGTGCTTACCTGCTCTTTTCCTTTCTGCACCCTTGGGATTGTGCAATACAGCATCATCTGCTGCAAATGATGCTGAATCCTGACAAGTCAGACGGGTCTGAAGCCAGCCTTGTCTCGTCGTTTAGAGCCTGCGGGGACAGTGGGCTGTGGCAGCACCAACAGTGTGTCCCTCAAGCAATCGAGCTTCTGCAGGAGCCAAATGAGCTCTGCGTGGTACCGATGTCCTTCCTCATTGCTGTGATCTTCCTCTGATTTTTGATGCTTTTTGCACATCCTGATGCAAAGAGAAGGTTCCCTTTGCTAATCAACAACCTCGGGCAATGAACTCAAAACAGAAATCCTCTTTGCAACCTAAGATGTTGCTTGGGGCACAAACAAGGCCTGCTGTGCCAGTCTTTCCTGACCTGCTAGTCTTCCACCCTCTAAATGAGTGAGCTGCTTCTGGTTTTTCCTCTACAAATGCTGTTTGATGGAAGAAATGTTTTGGTCAGATACTTTTATGTGTTCTTCCAGGTGCCTCATGGAGGGCTTGTGATGGTGGATGCTCTGACCTTACTCATAACGCTCATGTTGCATGTGTTTCGTGAACCTCATTGTGGTGTTTAAGTGTTTACTGGAGATACTGGCTTTTAAATGCATCTAGATACGTCATAATTTTTGCATGACCCTTGGGCACTCTATTTGAAATACTGGAAAGAAGGCAGAAACATCCATCTCATGGAGGGAGATGGGAGTCTAAGGAGATTGAATCTACCATGATCACAGCTGTAGGATAAATCTTGACCCCTTCAGAGGATGTGTGGTGTTGCTCCCCTCTCACAGGGTATCTCTTTCCTGGCCTGGAGGTAGCAGTTCTGGTCTGTACATGGTGATGTTGTAAAGTAGCAGTATCTCTGCAAGTCCCTGAAAGCCTCTGTGCAGAAATCAGAAATAACCTGAATGTTCTCTTTCATGCACTTTCTGGAGTAGAGTGTTTAAACGTTTTGCTTTTTAAGCAGGGGTGATACAGCTTCTTCAGCTATTTGCATTTGTACTCATGATCTGGTTTTTAATAGGTGTACTCAGGCAGTCATTTGGTTATGAAGATATCAAGTGACCTAAATTACATTCGTTAGAAGAAAGGAATAGCTGAGATTGGAATTCACTAAAATACCTTGAAATAACTACAGTAGGATTTGGATTAGTTCTGATCAAATGACTATTTTATTACTGTGGAATAAATGGATTTTTTGGAGCTGCAAAACTATTGTGCCTTACCCAGAGTTGAGAATTCGCAGCCAAAGCTCCTTGCATGCACGTGAAACCAGTGTAAGTGCCTGAGCTTTTTGGCAAATAAAATTATTATTCCAGTGGGTTATAGGGTTATATATTTGTAGAGACCAGTAGTTACCATTTGCCTGCAATGTGTTTATTAAAATTAAAAACTAGTAAATATGCTCTTGCATCTATTTGCTAAATTACTGGCAATTATACACCTTGTTGGATCAATCTTTGCTGAAACCACCAGTGGTTTTTTCTGTGCGAATTACAGGGTCTGCCATTCAGTAGAAAGAGAATTGTCAAGGCTCTGCTGGGTAGATCTGCTGCTGGAGCCAGATTAATGCACTGAAAAGCAACATTTTTGTCTCACCTTCAGATTTTGTGATTCGAAATAACAAGGAAACGATGTGTATTTGTGGGTGATAAAAGGAATAGACCTGTACTTACATTTTGTTTTGGTTGTTGTTGGCTATTTTGCTTTTGGTCCATCATGACAGAGAAACCCAACTGATTTCAGTACAGATATCCAGGGTTTGCTGTAGCTTGGACAAGAGCAGAATCCAAGCAAAGCAACCTTGTCATTTTTTCACTGCTTGGATATCTTTTTGCTTGGGAGGAGATAATTGATAGAACACAGTGAATTTGTCCTGTTCAGATCTGGAATTGTCTAAAGCTAGATGGATGACTCAGGCAGTGTAAGAAGAAAATCACAGATGTTTACCAATTTAAACAAACTCATTTAGCAGTTTGTGATGTTCAGGTGATTGGTCCCATCTCTCTTGTTTTCAAATGTTATCCTTCCTGCCTTGCTGAACATACAAAATCACCCACTTCGGTACAAAAAACCCTTTCTCCCTCCCAGAAAACCCTCACACGTATTTTTTTTTGTTTGTTTTGGTTTTTGTTTTGTTTGTGGGTGTTTTGTTTTTGTGGGTTTTTTTTCATGTCATACTGGATGTCACACTCTGAGTGATGATGCTAACTGTTGGTTTTTCTTTCCCAGGGAGTGGAAGTGCAGACAGACTACGTTCCACTGCTGAATTCCCTTGCCGTGTACGGCTGGCAGCTGACCTGCGTGCTTCCTACTCCCATTGTGAAGACAAATGGGTAGGGAGGGGACGGGCACTGCCTTTTGGCCAGGGAAGCTGCTGTGTGAGAGCCACGGTCTGTACTAGCGGCTCTCTGGAGAGTCAGCATGGATTTCCTTGCTTGCAGGCGGCAGCTGCCCTTGCAAACGCTGCTGCAGCTCTTCTCTGGCTTCTCTGAGCACCAGAGGTGGCGCGGGGCAGGAAGCACGTGTCTGGCAGCAAAGTGCTGCGAGGTGGCAGAGTGGTTTCTGCATGAATCTCTGGGGTGTTGTCATGCTGTGAGGTGGCAGCATGGGTTCTGCATGAATCTTCAGGGTCTCGTCTCTGCCTCTCTGTAAACTCCTTAATTGTAAATTTCCTGCTCCAGATCTCCACGTAACTCCTCTTAGAGCAACGACAAAACCTGTGATAACATTTGGAGCGAGATGATGCTCATCTGAAGAAAAGTAATTTTATTCTTAATCAATGTTTGTCTAATGCTGCTGGTATTCACCCTCTAACTGAGCAGAGCCATGCGAGATGGGTGTACCATGACTCCAGTAACCATGTTCGCATACGGAATTGTTCTGTGGTCTGCTTTGCTATTACTAGAATTCTGAGTTTTTAAATATAAATGGAAGTAATTTTAAAATATTCTTCATAACTGTGGTGAAAAATAATCATCCCACTTGTCAGTCGTGAAGACAGCGCATTCTGGATTTTCACTGGTCAGGAATAGATTATATATTCATCAATAATCAGTCATGGTTTTTTTAATTTTAAAAAAGTAAAAATAGGCCCAGTTCTTTATAAGATCTAGATGAAAACTACTCCTACACATAAAATTCTAAAAAGTAAAGGCCATCTGTGCTGGGGGAAAAATGGTATTTTAAGTTTTTCATATCTGTTTAAACATAGAAATGAATGGAAAATGGTAGTTATGATTTGTAAGCCCTGTCTCTTAAAGGTAAGCACAGCTTGCTTTCTCTTCTACCTTCCTGTGCCCGTTTGTAACTCCGGTGGCACAGGTCAGGCTGTGCAGAAGGGCACCCGCTCAGCCTGACCGGTGGCTTTTCCTCCTGCCCAACCTCCTGCAGACCCCTGGAGAGCACCCAGCCCCGCTCCCCATCTGTGCCACGGGAGGGAGGGAGGGAGGGAGAGAGGGAGCGCTCCCGTGGTGGAGACGCTGCTCACACAGGCACCGGGGCGCTTGGGTTTCTTGATTTTGTTCCAAACAATTTATTCCATGTTTACACACTACTGCTAAAACATTCAGCAAAAGTATGTCACAGGCTGACAGGTTCTATCAGGCTGAACAGTTGCTCTTTTTTCCCCCAAAATTACCAGGCTGCTCAGAGACGCTGGGGACAGGCAACGTTTAGGGCATTCTTCATTTTGTTCTTCTTTGACCTGCAGAAATAAATGACTGAGATGGATTTTCACTTTGAATGATGCTGGATGTGAATTTAATTCATTCTCAGGAGTGTGCGTTTGTTTCTTTTCAGGGAGGGGAATTTATCTACAAAGCAAATCGTATTTCTTCAGAGACCTTCTTTGCCCCAGAAAGCAAAGAAGAAAGAATCTAAGGTAAATAACCTTGAGTTCCTGGGTTTTTTGCTTTTTGTTAGAGATATTAAAATATTGTAATTGATTTCCTGTAGAAGTAAAAATAGCCTCTTCAACGTTTCTGTGCTACAGTAGCAAGACACAAGGAATTGAACTGTTCAAATGAGAGAAAACAAAAAACAAATGATGTGAAAGCTCTTCTATTTCATTGTCCGTTGAACTGATGGCAGCAGAAGAGATGCTGACTTCTCTTTACAGCTGCGCCATAAACCTCCATACATGACCTAAGGTTCTCTGCTCCTGTTCACTGCCTGCAAGGTGGAACCCATACTGTTTTCTCTCACCTATTGCCAGTCTTTTCTATTTAAATTGCATTCTCTGTCTTGCTACATGTTTCGGTAGAGCTGGTGTGGGGCCGGCCTGATCTTGACTGGTGTTTCTATCTTATTGTGTGAATGTTAATGAGTTCTAGTAGAATTGAACCAAAAAAAGCTCCCTGAATCCAGCTAAATTACCTAAGAGGATAGCAGACAGCTAACGATGTGTGTGTGTGGATACACATCTATGTTCTCATTTCCATTTTAAAATGGGTAGTTGTGGGAAGCCCTGCCCAAATCTGTCATGCTGTGCAGCTGAGGGGGAAATACAAGGACTGGTTCAAATTGGAAACTGAGAAGGTGCTGACCATCTCATGGTATTTGAATTTGCCTTGCCTTTCAGTATGCAAGGGATCAGAAAAGCCAGGTGAAGTATGAAAAAGATCTCTGAAACCACACGATGAAGAGGTTGCTAATTAATCCAGGCTTGTTTTCACTCCAGCTCTGCGCACTTGGTTAAGCGCTGGCTCACCAAATGTCACCTGAAGGAGCAGTGCCCCTGAGCCACTGCAAAACCTGAGCTAGATCAGGAAATGCCAAGCAGAGCTGAGCACAAGGAGCATTTTATCCAACATTTTGGATAACTACAGATAGTTTTCATCTATAAACCCCTCGCTGGTTTGGAGCCAGGTTCTGTGGAGGTTGTCTTTTAGATACAGTTGAGACCAGGGGAGTGTTTGAACTGACTGAAGGAGGAGAGAACCACTGGGACCACGACTGTGGTTTAGGATTTATCCTCTCTCATCGGTGAAGCTGAGGCCCAGAGTATCCTGTGACCGTTACAAAGCCCATCTTTCTTGTTTTTTTTCTTTTTGTTTCCAGATGATTAAAAGGATCTTGGGATGAGGGTTGGAGTGCCTGTATTTGGTCACTCTTTTCCCACCACTGATTGTGGTTTTAATGGAGAGGGTGGGGACCTGTAAGCAATTGTGTGACTTCAAATAGAGAAATTAGTGTGATACGGATTTCTTGCATTATAATAACAAATGCAGATCTTCCAGATGACTCAAAACTTTGTTTAGATTTTTTCATGTGGGGATATAAAAACTTAAATTTAACAATGTCTCGTTGACAAAACGAAAGGATTTAGTTGTTGGCAGTATTAAATATACAGATGTATTTGAGGGCAAATATTACTGCAGCACATTTTCATACCAAAGGTCGTGGAAAAACGAGGCGCATTGATTATAGTTATGTAAAGAAATGTAAGACCAGTTCAACGTCTGTGCGTGGTGGTTGTGAGTCACTTCAGAGATGCCAAACCCAGCATTTGACTAAATTGCTGAATATTCTACACATACATCATCAAAGGCTCTCAGGGTATTTTTTTTAATCTGTGATACAACATGTCTAAAATGTTTATAGATAACACTATGGAGGGAAAAAAGGCTGTTGCAGTTTTGGAGACGGATCCATGCTGTATGTGCACAGCAACCACCTGCTGTTGGGTTTAGCCAGAGGAACAGAAAAGGAGACGTGCAGGGAGTGGTAGAACTTACTCTTTCCTTCAGTAAGACAGCAGCACTCCTTCTAGTGCAGTATTCAGGCAGTGCTGAGGTAATCAAGTTCGTTCACTTTATACAAAAGTGATGCTTATTTCAGCAGAAATGGGTTATGTGTGCTCTTGTGAAATACAGCAGAAATACCTGACACATCTGCTGCCCATAAAGCACTGCAGCTCCTACAGCTTGATCTTTATCCTGTGTAGTGCCCTGATCTTGCCGTCCATCAGAGACAGCTTTAAGTTGAAGGAGAGCTGTGAGTGCACTGCACTTGTGCAAATCAAAGAGGAAAATATTCAGGTGTCTCTGAATTTTTAACAGTTGAGCTCTAGAGCCGAGATGTTCTTTCCTCTTTCTGCAAACTGTAATGATATTTAAGTGAAAGATGGTTTCCTCTAACTAAGACTGGCTTGTGAAAGCCAGGGTTTTTTTTTTTCTTTTCTTTTTTTCATTAAGTTTTGGCTAGAAGGAAAGAGCATTGCTCCATTTTTGTAATCTAATAAACTTAATAGGTTTTGAATAGCTTTTTGACTAAGGAACAAATAGCTACATCAAAAATTTATGAACATGAGTCCTTCTTTTGACCAACTTTGGCACAGACCTGGTTGCACTGGAAAAATGGCTTTTGGACCACAGCTGAATTTGCTGAATGTGCTGACGAGACTATTTCTGCCATCCCTACATCAGCTCCCAGCCCAGCCCTGAGCTTCCACCAGCGCGGACGCTGCTGCTGCTGCTGACAGGGTTGTGCACACCCACGTGTACTGAGCAAACCTGCGCAGGATGGCTCAGAAGTGGCTTGGGACATGGGCTGGCTTTCCTTGGGAAGGCACGTTTATTTTTTGACAAACGAAGCAGATATATTAGTGGTATATTTGTCAGCCTTTATAAACACCTCCCGAGTCAGTATTTAGAGGCAGTGCTAGTTCCCTTTTGTTTTTTTTCATAGTGGTTACAGCAGTTCTGAAACGGCAGCTGTATTAAGTCTTGTTGCGAGTGCTGCGAGAGGCAGCTTCGTGCTTTTTTACCAAAAACCTTTCATACAAGTGGTTCAGAATATTCAGGATATAGTCATGAGTGTAGTGTTAGTTCTGCTGCCAACCTGATGAAAAACCTTGGAGTAGCGCTGTAGGATTGCTGCCTCCATCTGCCCTTATGCAGCTCTGCATATTCTTGCTGTGCATGTTGAATTAAAACTAAGTAATAAAACCATTTCTACTCAGGAGAGCAAATGTCCGTGTGAGATTGGCTCTGATGGCCTTTAACTTTTGGATCTCTTACTTGCAGTTTCACTGGAGGTTCTCCAAAGACGACATGCACAACAAACAACTGAAGAAATCCACGAAGGCCAAATTAAGTACCAGGGAGAAGGCAACAGCAGAGGAGAAGCAGGAATTTGAAGTCACAGAGAACACAAGAAACTTGGAAGCGCAGATCTCAACAGCAGCGAAGCCGGATCCTGAAAAGCAGCTGGATCACGTCATAGACTTGGGTGATGAGGTAGCAGGGACCAACAACAGAGGTGACCACCACAACGGGGCGTCAGAAGAGCCGTGCCCTGCTGATACTGGTGACAGTGACGCGCAGGTCGTCCTCAGCCAGAGCCCACCCGGCTGCGGAGCAGGTCAGGGGACTGAGGCGGGAGACAGCGCCCTGGCACCGGACGGCTGTGACGGCAGCGGTGGGGCAGGGCTGGGCACGGGCTGCCCCGGGGAATAGGAGCCACCCGCGCTGCTCCAGGCCTGTGAGTTGCTGAGGCTTTGCCAAGACGAACAGATTTCACTGGTCACCATTGCTAACCCCATCGCTCAGTGCGGTTCTGTTTTGGCCTTGTACTTGCTTTGCCCTTACCACACCCCCCTCTTGGTATTTTAAGTAACTGCAGGACCTGGGCTTTTTCACCCACAGAAATTAACTACAAAATTCCCTGTTAACCACTTTACAGAGTGGGAAATGCCCTGCACTATCTCCTAGAGCTACACTTTAAATTAAAAAGTAGGGACAGAAAATACACTCGGGTTTTACTGTGACCGGCCTTAGCAAACTGGGTTTGTATGTAGGTCAGGGCGAACGTTCCAGTTGGTCAGATTTTACTCTGTAATACTTTCTTGTCCACATATCTTTGCTGGAGAAGTTATTGTGCCATATATTATTTTGTCATTAAGCTTGTAGTGTCATGAAAATGGTATTTGGGCTTAAATAGGCTGAAATTGGAAAGCTTAGATAAGATGGCTGTTCTCTGTATTTATCTCAAATAGCATTCTTGCTGAATTTTATTAACTCTTGCAGATCTGTAAGCAATAAGGAAATTGTTGCACCTACTTTAGGCACATTGACTAAACAAACCCCATGGTAAATTTGTGTGAGGCAGATGATTCCAACATAAAATGCAATTTCCTATTCCCTCACGTTTATGTTCTCTTTGCCCATCAGCAGCTCATCAGTAGCTGCGGGGGCTTCAGAGGACAGAAAAACAGGAAGCAAAAAAGCAGGTAAAATGTGCTGCTTTCAGTGGTTCCCATCACTAGAAGTGGAATTAGATGCGACCTCCTGGCCCCTCCAGGGCATTTTGCAGCACGTCCTCACTGTTACCAAATATGTGGTGGGAAAGAACTGAAATTGTACTCTGGGGTCAGTGGCCAACATATGTCACTAAATGACCTTACAAAATGCAAACACCTTAACAGAGGGGGTATTTTTATACAGTTAACCATATTTTGGGACTGATACCGAACCGAATTCAGTAAATTACCAACAGTTTTATGTTTGGAGCTACATGAAAATTGTTTCAAGTGAATGTACCTGTATAATACAGCTTCTGTGCCAGTGTTCTCCAAGTATTTCAGTATTCTTAAAAACATAGGAAGTCGTTATTTCTCTCTTCTTAACTGCCTTCATTCCTGGTAGAAGTGTGGCCAAGTAATTTGGGAACAAGGTAAGAAGTACATTCTAAATTCCCGATTTTTGTTCTTCTAAAGCAAGAGCTCTGCAAGTGATTTGCTGGTTTTTTTTCCCCTTGACTGCTTTGTTTCTGATAATTTTCCTCAGAACCATGTCCTGTATCAGTGTGCATCTAAAGTGGTTCAAAAGCATCTTCCGCCCCTAAAAATGACACAGTTGGCAGAACGCTGCAGAGAAGGGAAAAAAGGTGACAGCGCTGTGAATATTCCCCCACTTGGGACAAGGGCACTCGAGTTGAAACCATTGGATTTCACACGCACAAAGCACAGTGCTGGGTTCTTTCATTACTTGAAGAGTTTTTATTTTGAATTCAGTGGTTTAACTGCAGGACTGTAACTAACTTCACTTTCTGGTGATACTCTTCAATTATTTCTTTCTGTTTCTTGAGATTAAACTGCAGTTCCAATAGCCTCAAAAATAGGTTGTTTCAGTTGTTCTAGTTAAATCCTAGGTCTCTGTTCTGTACAGTTTTAAGTACCTGTTTGCAAATTTTACTAGCGTAAGATCCTTCTACTGATGGTTTCTATTTCAAGGACTAGCTTTGTATTAATCTTGTTTAAAAATATACTGTATTTAATGAACATTTTACTAGTAGAAAGTGTTGCAATAGAAATAACTCTCCAAATACTTTTGAATAGAAAGCATTTATTGCATTGCAGTTTGACCTTGTTTAGCTGGATCCCAACTGCTTACAAAACTAAAGAGAAATAAAGGTCACAAGGAGATTTCTTATTTGTGGTACTTGCACGACTGCCAACGGTTTGTTGCCAGCAGGAGGATCTGGGGCTCTCTGGGTGATGCGGGGAAGCTGCTGGCTGCTCGGTGAGCTGGAGTTACTGCTGCTGGAGAACCGGCTTCTTGGTTGTGTCATCCATCTGAGGGAGCGCGTGAGGCTCCAAGAGGAAGTTGCACTTGTTTAAGTGAAAATTTGGTGTAAAACTTAATTCCTGTAAATGCCGGAGTGGCTTAGGGTTGGGAGGATTCATTTCAGTTTAAAAAAGGGTAAAAGGTTTTGGGTTTATGGTCACATAATCAGTTCCTACTTGTGACTTTGAATGACTGCGGGTTACCTGAGGTGCCCGGAGTCATGTGAACGCTTCCACCATGGCCCTGTCTCAGGTGAAGAGCGAGATGGAACTGCCTCATGGGCGGCTGATGCTGATGTGCTGGGGGCTGGGGGGAGCTGGCGTGGGGCACAGCAGCAGCTGCTCCCCCCTGCCCTCATTGCAGCTGCCTGGGCCACTCTGGGGCTTGCAAAAACCAGGCCACCAGAGTGGCCAAGGAAGTGAAAGCAGCGGCCGTCACCTCATGTGAAGCCTGAATGGAGAAGAGAAGAAAGGTCCAGGCCAGAACTTAACTCCTGAGTTGAAAACCAGACCAACAGGTCTGAAAACACCTGGAGATACCGACCAGAGGTGGGAGAAGCTGAAATGGAGTTGGCCACAGAGGTATGGACTCGATCTGCAACTCACGGGGACTCTGTACTGACTTCTCCCTGGAGAAGCCACAGCCACTCTGGGCCACCAGCTCCACAGCGTGGTTTGTCGCCCCCAGCAGACGGTGGAGAGAGGAGCCAGGCCCTTTCCTTTCCCGTAGAGAGCCACCATTTTAAGCCCAGCCTTTCCGCCCCCCCCCCAGACAGCAGCAGCTCCCAGTAAGGATGCAAACTGCCTCTGGTGAGGGGAGGAGACACCAGTGCCTGTTGCTGGCGAGAACAGGGGAGGAGCCAATGGTTGTGCTGCCATGTGTTACCCTGCCGGCTGGTGACACCGAAGCACCACAGCTATGTGCAAGTGGCACTTGGGAGTATTTTAACGTGAAGGTTTCCTTGTTAGACCAAGAAAGCTCAGGTGTGTAGATCCAGCCCCAAGAGTGGCCTGTCCTTGAGGGAGGAGCCTGCGGGGGACTGCTGGGAGGAGCTGTGCCAGCGCAGGTGGTCACCTCAGCGTGACAATGGTTGGTAAATGGGGGGAGTTCAAAGGAGAAAATCCAGGTCAGGCAAGTGAGAAAATGTCAAAGGCTGGAAAAGGGGTTTTATAACAAAACAAACAGCGGGGGGCAGAGGTAGAGGAGTAGAACTGAGGGGTAGGAAGTACCAGATGTTGAAGGGTTGTGATTAGAACAGTTTATGTAGAGTATAGGAGGGGTTCAATGCACAAACCATTTGACTGGCACTTTAGCTGGCATCATTTCTTTGATTATTGGACCTGTGCACTTGAAAACAGAATCACTGAGATACCTCAGAGTAGAAATGAAGTGAAGCACAAACCAATATACTATTTTTTTTTTTCTTTTTCCCCTAATTTGGCTCCTCTGCCAGGCGCAGTCTCTGAGGTGAGCAGAGGCCGGGCTCTGCATTCAGATCCCCTGCTTTTGCTTTGTAGTTGCCGTGAATCTGTACATCTGCCTCAGGGAGCCAATTATGGGGCAGAAATAAAGCATGATCAGCTTTTCATGCAGGAATTCCATCCTTCCAGAACTGGAGAGTATAAGAAGAGCAGATACTCATTTCTTGCTGGTAAATGCTACTCAAAAGTATGAGGAACGCTGGCTAACAATGCCAACGCACCTAGGAACTGGGAGCTGTGGATGCAATTCCTGTGTCTCTGAGGCTGTTGTGATGAGCTTCTGGCTGTAGAAGGTGATCCCTGCCAAAGCCCCCCGTCAGTGAAAGGTGCTCGTGGTGCTGGATGTGGCAGCTGATGCTAATCAGACCTCACCTTTGCGCCAGAGGGGGAAAAAGAGGCTTTTCAATGTAAGTGCTTTCTGTTACTCACTCTAAAAGCACCCTGCTAACTAAAATGATGTGATGATAACTGAACAGACGCTCTTTTTTCCAGTTAACGAATGCAAATCCTATAGGAATATGTCTTATTTGTTGTCTCAGATGAGCACACAGCAAACTGGCAAAATAAATGTCACAGGGAGGAGAATAAGATTCAGTCTAATAAGGTGGTAACTCACAAACCACCTCACTAAGTTAAATACAGACACACAGACACGTATCTCACTCCTCATTATTTTGTTGGGGAAAAAAAAAAGTATCAGTCTACTTTTTCTCCTCAAATCACTCCTCAGCTGATGAAATAACTCTAAGAGGAATAAGCATTTTGTGAAGATTCCACGTTATGTTTCAACACTGTGATGAGACTCTTTCTCCAGGTCAGTGGCTGCTGAACAGCAGACCATGATCTCTGCTCCCGTCAGCGTCAGCTCATACCACATTTATTTATTTGTACTGCACATCTTTATACAGGTTCATTTTCCTGGGTTTTTTTTTTTGTTTCAATTATGCTGGAGTCAGACCAATAACAGCCTTTAAGTAAAGTGATGATGATGTTTCACTACGAGACCACTGAGTTCTAGAAAGAAGAGGCTCCTGAAAGATTCTTAAGTGCCAAGAGGGAAAGACTGCGGAGGATGGGGATGTTCACAGCTCTGCTGGCTCAGCAATGGCGTTTGTGACACTGGCCGTGCCCTGGAGTAACGGTGCCCTTGGGCAGGAGAGCAGCTCAAGGTAAGGAAGAACTTCTTGTTAGCAGTGACGGAGGTTACTGCTGTTGGGGGGCATGATATTTTGTTTTTCCCCCATCTTTTGGTGCAGTGAGAATGTGTTTCATAATCCTCGTTAGGTGGGTGAGCCCCTACAATTAGAGAGACGTGTCCTTGCCCCGTCGGGCTCAAGCTGAGTGTAACAGGGGATGACAGAAAGAGGTTAGAGGGAAAGAGGATGGTTACAGAAGCAAAGGGCTCGGAAATGCCTTTTGTTAAGTGGACATTTTGCTGCAAGTCTGAGGAGTGGTTTATGAAAGAGAGACATCATTTTGGCTGAAGAAAGCATGTGCATTAAGGGAAAAAAAGGGTAAACCAGTTTATAATCTACTTCTTAATGATGTAAAAGTCATCAGGAAAACATTTAAAAGGCTTCTCAGAATCGTTTTATGATTACACTGTTAAAACATGCAGGAGCCTACTGTGTGGTTGTTATTTTAGGGCATCAGTGCTTCCCAATAGCAATTTATGGCACATTTCTAGGGGAAAAAAAACCTGCTTCCTTCAAGCATCAAGCTCTGACATGTCAGTTGTGATCTTTGTGAACACAAAACCCCTTTGGTTTTATTTTTTGTGACAAGCACAGTGTCCTATTTACATTCTAGAAGGAAGGAACAAGGAACCATTCCTTGAAATAGGGGTACTCAGAAAGGCTCTCCTTCTTGTTTCAGTAGGAGGGAATTTGAAGAGCCGTCCCCTCCAGCTGCACATTGACTGCTGAGGGGGGAGCAAGGTCAGCCTGCGTGAGGTACTGCGTGGGGTGGGAGCACAGGCTGGAGTGGAGGAGGCGGCAGGCACCAGCAGATGAACACCTACGGGCAAACCCTTATCACAGCATCATAGAATCATGGTATTGTCCCCAAAAGGCAACACTTTAAGGACCATAATTCAGAGCTCACCTCTTCCTGATGCAAAGCACAGCCTGTTTCCTTCAGTTCTGTTTGTTCTAAGCCACAGGAAGTATGGATTTTTCTCTTTTAAGCCAAGTTTGCTGAAAAGCTCTAGGATTATTTCAGTTAGTTGTTTAACCAGCTTCTGGAACAATTACAGCAGTGGGTTTCCAGCAAGGGCTTAGAGTCTCCCAGTTAGGCTGCCCCACTGGTCTGTGAAGATCAGGTGAATGGGGCAGGAGGTATCCTACAAGCCCATAAAACATAGCAGAAACTGATAAAAAGAGGTTAAGACTAGAGGCTACACTCAGCATACTGAAGCTGAAATGGTTTACTGGGAGAGCACTGCAGCTGGACTGGCGGCCTCTTTGGCCAAGAACTGGGACGTAATCCTTGAAAAATTAAGTGCTTCACACCCAGAGCACTGTTCAGGCTGGAGAGCAGCTGATGGGCTCAGTATCTTCACAACCTCTGTTTAAGGCAGGTCAGGGGGATGCTGATAGAAAAAAAGTTGCTGTTACCTATTAGACTGTTGTCTGACCACCAAGTAAAGAGCCACTAACCAAGAGAAGGCTTTATCTGTTTAACATTTTTAATAATTCAAAAATAATTTAGTAGTTTTAGTAATTTAAATTTTCCTTACTGAGATCTTCAGAGGTACAGTAGGAATCTCTGCCACTTAAATACCTGAACTGTCTATGCAGATAATTAACTCACTCGTTATGGTTTTTTGTTACTCTAAACATTTCTATGATGGGTTTTTCTCCATGTGGAGGGAAGCAGCTTTGTTCAGGAAGGACTCGGGTCCCAGCCGATACACCCAGAGGTACGCTCAGGCCTCAAGAGAACAAACTTTCCAGAGACTCTTTTTTCTAGACAAAACTGGGATGTGCTGGAGCCTTCAGAACTCAACACTGAAAGAGGATCAGGGAGATTTCCCATCTCAGCTGGCACTGGCCACTGCTGCTGGGGAGGAGGTGACACAGGCCAGCACGGGCCAGATGGGCGACCTCAGTGCCAGCAAGGGATACAGTTCAGGTGAGTAACTACAGCTCTGGCAGAAGCAGGTGTTTTAAGATGTCAGTATTTTAAACTTTAAACTCATCTGAATATGAAAAAAATACCTTTTACTGTCAACACAGTTGACGTAAATAAACTACTTAAGGTTTGTTTTTTTTTTTCTTTTAACAAGAGGCAGCAAGAGAAGGAAGTCAGAACACAGCAACTCTACTTCTATAAAAATATTAATTTATTAATATTTCTATTAAGGCAGTGCACTGACGTATTAGCACAACAATTTGGGGTAGATTCAGAAGTTGTGGCCAGAATTGTTATTTATAATAAACTAACCTGGCAGAGCTGCCACCCCATTCCCAGGCACGGGCAGGCTTTTAAAAGCTGACTAACACAACACGTGGCTGAAGTGACCGTGTGCTGCCACCCGTAAGAAGGAAGCGACCCAGCAAAACCCCCAGAATGTTAATGTCTTTAGTATAAAATAATTTTTCCCCCAAAGCAGCAGCACTGTATGACAAGCTTATTACAATTAAATTAAAGGAACACCATCCTGATTGAGGATATCTTCATGTATGAAGTAAAATCTTCCAAATAATTCATAGTCTATTTTCTGTACATTTCAGTGTATCAAACAAAACAGTATCTTTCCCCTTTGGCAGGTGTCACTACCACCACTTCTCAAAGAAAACACAGTTTCTAGGAACCCCAATGTTGGACAGCTGTTTGGATATAGATTCTATCATTGGAGGTGGGCCGCAGATGTACCATAAAGTATCCTTAGATACATGTTTTTCTAGATCCTTTTCAGATATTCTTCCCTCTGACAAAGAAAAGAATAAGAAATGAGAACAGAAATATTAGTCATTAATTAATTAAAGAAAAGAACGACTGATTAGAGGTATTTGTCACACCCATTTCTTAAAAATGCCAGGCCTGTTTAAGAATAATAGCTATCAAGATTTGAAGCTCCCAAAGCCATTTTTTCTTCTGGGAATTCAGATGAGTATTTCCAGTTGGAATGCATGGGATATTAGTCACTGCAGAGGAGCACAGCTTATGTACAACTCAAAATCCCACATTTGGATGGAAAAAAAAGAAAGTATCTCTAACACAAACACAACAGAAATAGGAACACAATGTATCTCTTCCAAGCAATCAGCTTATCCTTCAGCAATCCCGCCTTAAGCAAAGTAAATACTTTGCTTAATTGTTTCTGGAATAAAGTTTGCAGTGGGAAATAAAGTTTAGAGTTATCAGAGGAGGTCACTAGAAATGAAAACAAAAACTACAAAGGGAATTTTTTTCTCCAAAGCGTAGCACGTACAGTGAAGTTACTCAGGTTTAACTCTGATCTCATTTTGAATCTTTAACTGTAACAATACTCAATTACACATACACTAGAACTAATTATATTAAACTTTATTCTCTAGGATGTAATCAAACTGAGATTTTAGCTACCATCTCTGTGCATTGCCATTATATTTACCTGTAACATGTGGCTGAAGTTCTTTACAGATCTGTGAACTCTGTTGGGTGACGTGGAACCGACACGTGATCTTTCCAGGAAATGCATTCATCAAACCAAGAATATTTTTCTGTAATGTCAAACACAGTTGCTTATAGCACAGGCCAATAAATCAAAGCAGATGTGTGCATTCCCTCCTGCACCACCAGTCACCTCCTGCATTTTAGCACTGAGAATTCCATGAGCTTGCTGTCACAGGGCTGACCTGCACACACGTACACAGAATTCCCACAGCTGGACACACAGACACTGCCAGCTACAGTGTCAGTGCTCTTTTTACAAGAGGTTGCACTTTGTAAGATTTGGATCTAAGAACTGGTTATGTCCTTGCCCGGTTCTTCCCCATCAAAATACTCACATTTCCTCCTTCCACTTCCTTATGGGGTTTCCATTTTAAAAAAACCTGCAGCTGATATTTACTATTTGTTAGGAACTTTCTGAGTATGGTTTGCTTTATCTGGTAAGATGACTGGACCCTTTACTCTCCTGTGTTCTCCAAGCAAAACCAGCTGCAGTGTACTGCTAATACCAGTTTTACCAGAGTAGAAACTCTGTAATTTTCAGTTCTCTAAGTCACAACTGTGGCAGTGACCACCAGAACCCCAGTTGCTTCAGTTCAAATCATAGCTAAAAAAAGTAATAAAATCTGTCAGTCAGATGCTGTAGAAACAGATCTATTTGCTGTCTGAATTCTGCACTATTTGAGATTTTCACTGCTGGAACTAACACTGGAAATTCTTTCTTAAAATGTTCAGAAATAATTTCTACTCTGTGAACAGGTAAATGAGCTCACTGTGTTCCGTGTTTGCTCACTAACTAGTTACTAGACTGAACAGTCTGCCACGGGCGGCTTGACAAAAAGAAACCCAGACAGATTCTACTTAATAGACAAATCTGTTTCTGATTTCTCAAGAAGAGATGGAATGAAGAGCAGGAGACAGATGCTGCTGGATGCCGTTCCACTAGTACCTCCAGTACTTGTGCCTTGGCCTGCTTTCACTGTTCTGTCCCCTTTATATGGAACCACAGACAATTTGATAGCACTTTTGAAACTAACCACGTCCTGTTAAGTTGAAGTCCTAGGACCAAGCCTTAACGCATGCCTAAGGTGGGACCCAACCTGCTCAAACAGTCCTGCAGTCAGTCACAACACCTGCTTGCTGATATTGCTCAGCAATTCAGTCACACAGACAGAAAGGGGCAAGTATCACACATGTGACAGAAACCACCCATAGCACTATTTTCTAGCATCCTAGGACAAAAGACAGACTTTCTTTAGCTGAACAAAGGAGAATTTCAACAGCTTAGCGGGTTATTTGCAGCCTCATAAGTTAGTGTATAAAATGAAGCAAATGGCACAGCAATAGAGACCTAAGGAAAAAGCTCCATCGCTGGTGTCCCTGCCACAATAAGGAAATGAGGGTCACATTTGGTCCTCTTGAAATCAGGAAAGCTCAGCTAACAGTCATCTTGAGCAGCAAAGTTAGTGAGCTTCTATTCTAATGCTCTATGCAGGTGATACTATAATACAGCTGCTGCTTCAGGAAACAACAGGTCCTCCAAAATATTAGCAACAACCTAGCGGTTCCTCGGGGAGCTTTGTACGGATGGATCTCACAGCAACATACAGGCTCCTGAGGAAGCAGTGAACCTGCTTGCTCTATCCTCTGTACAGAAGTGAAGAATTTTGATATCCATGTTCTGGATTTGAGGGAAATGAAGAACAAAGGGAAGGATATATTGTAAGCACTGCAACATGTCACTGTGTTCCCTTCTGGCCCAGAAGCTGTAATGCAAAAGCTCTGCTGTCATAACGCTGCTGGAGTGAACCTCAGCAAGTGCTAGTTCCTGCACTTGAGCACGCTCATAAAACATTTGGGTTCAGCAGTCGGCTGAATGGAAGAACAGAGAGGTTCCAATTTACTGGTCTGCTTCCAGCAACAAACAAACGACTTTCCAAAGACAGCAAACATCTTTTATCTAGAAATACAGCAGAAGTACAGAAGAAAAACTACTAATGGATCCTATACAGTTTTTGGAATCATGATAATTTTTTTTGCCTTTATCTTACAATCAATAGCTTTCAATACTTCCAAGAAACCTAAATCATTAGGGATGCTTCTTTACAGAAACTGGGCTAATTTGACCCTAAAATGTTATCAGTGACCCTTAATTGCTGAGTATAACAACTGATCTTTAACTGCTAAGGAAATGTTGGTTAAGTACTGTGACAAACAATTTTACACAAAATGCTTATAAATCCTTCATTCCTAGACTAAGCCAATAAAACTAATGCAGTATCAATAAAGCTCTAGTATTTAAGAAAGTATTTCTTTCCTTTGGATATAATAGCTCCCACTAATCTTTAAATTCAATACAATCTGTACTGAGATGATGTGGTTATAGCATTGTGTGTACTATTAGTGTGTATATACACATGTATTATAATATATATAAACTTTAGTATACTATGACAGTCTTATTATAGTCAAATGCAGACATTTTAGGGTTGATTTAGCAGCCAAGTCAATGAGGCCAGTGATGTCCAGTTTGTACACTGGCATAAGTAATTAAACCACACATGGGGTTTGAGGTAGGAATAGACTGTTGTCCCTGTTCATTCAGTGTCTTATACAGAGGGGCTCTCTGGAATTTGGCAACAGAATGGCGCACACACTAATAGCTGAGATGTATTTAAAAAAACCCAACTTTTAATTTACCTTAAATAAGAGCTCGCTTGTGTTTTTTGCACTGTAGTACAGCTTCACTGTTCCCATTTTGTATCCATTTCCTTTACCCTCTTGGTATCCCTGAAGATCTGCTATATGCAGCAGTATAGAAAACAATGGGTTAATTCCAACGCCCCCGGCTATCAGCACTAGTTTTACAGGAGAGTCACCAGGCTGAGGATCAAAGAAGAAATCACCTCCCACTCGCAGAGCCACTTCTGAGTCAAGAGTACACTAGGATGGAAAAGAAGATATTTAATTTCAAAACTAAAAACAAAAATTGAAACATAATTCTTCTTGCACCACAGTCACAAGACTTGCTGGGCTGTGATTTTTTTAATTTTTATTGACTATTGAGGGAAACCTGAAGTACTTTAATACTGGCACAGTTTCAGCTATCTGCAGTTCAACCTTCAGAAGTTTCAGTATTCTGATAAGCCCAGGTGGTGACTCCCCTTCTCACTCCCATAAGAGTTAAAAGAGGAACGATTCATGCAGGAGTTTTTCCACCAGCAGCATGTAGTTGTGAAAACCCAAGGTTAACATGTGAGATGACACTTTTGCCCAAACCCAGTCATGTCAAAAAAGGCCTTGCTATGAGGTCACAGAAAGAAGTCAGAAAGAGTTGCACAGATACAGAAAATTTTTCGATCCCTATTCCTAAAGTGAATCCCAGAAGCGAAGCAAGTATCCAGAAGAGCATTTCTTGCAGAACTACTTCTGCATTTGCAACTTCAGAGCTGCAGAAGAAAAATCAGAGGAAAACTTTCTCCCTTCCTCTCCTCTTGTACACAAGAAATTATTTCTTAGAGAAATTTGCCAAAACACATTTTATGATACATGGAAAACTAAAGCTACAAATAAAACATTTGGGTCAGTATCTTCTTGGTAAACTGCATCCCTGTATCAAGAGTAAAACTGCACTAAAGAAAAGTCAGGCGAGTTCTCCCACATCACTGTAAGCCAACAGAACAAACAGGAGTAGGAAACAGAACTAATTTCAGATCATATTTAGGGTTTAAAAATAAAAGTTACAAGGAAGCGAAGGAAGGTGGGAAAGAAGGAGAGGGGGGAAAAAGTAAAAGCTGCAATAAATGCTGAGAAATTAGCAGTTCATTTGCAGAATAAAACCACTTCATACCCAAAAAAAATTAAAAAAAAAAATCCTTTTGATACCAGGAAACAGTCATAGAAACAAAAGGATTTCCATTAACAACACCTGTACGGTAAGCAAAGGTCTAAATGTAACAATTCCACCAGGAGGAAGGAGGAGGCCCTTTGACACAGGAACTGCAGAGAGGTTCCTGCAGTAATGAGCATGACCATTCAAAAAGTTTTTTGCCTTTCTTAATTATTGCTTGAAAGTGTTCTGTCTCAAATACAGTGTAAGACAATCAGCACTTATGACCTTACACTAATTTCTCACTCCCTTTTCAATGTATGCTGCCAGGCTTTCCCACCATGTTTTACTATGTTTCTCCTTAAAAATGCTTATTTCCACAAGGATATCATATTCTATGTCCTCCTTCTGTCCCATGAATCTGGAACACTTCTGGACTCATGTGTTCTCTGAAACAATCTCATTCTTGTCCAATTTGCCCCCCCCCGCCCC